>CM021103.1:226784403-226798204 GCA_007115665.2 Sequoiadendron giganteum
AATTTTGAAAATTTCCTTACCCTCCTTATCCTCCTCATACGAGGAACTTACTTTATCCACACCACCAACAACATCCTTTCCCTTATTAGCAACAACCATACCCTTTTCAACAACAATCGACGTCTTGATTTTGCGAATGGACTCCACAATCTCAGCAGAAACAACCTTCCTTTTCATCCACCTATTCAGGTTCACCATAGGAGAATCTTTAGCACCCTTCCCCACATCAACCACATCCTTCTTATCCTTCAGCACATCCCTAACCCCAATTGGAGAAACATCAAGATCTTGTCCGCCACCAATTTTAAGTGGGGAATTTAACTCCAACAATTTACTTGCAAGCTTCACCACCGACTTCTTGCAATAAACTCCCTTTTTTCCAAAGCAGGGGGAGGTGAGGAAACCTCACCAACACCATCCTTCTTCTCCTTTTTGCTATGACTCAACATTTCCTCATCCAACTCCTCACTGCAAATGTTAGAACCCTGATAAGGGCTCAACACCTCTTTCCTACTCTTTCCCATTGCAGTGGATTTCATATCCACATCCACGGTCGTAAAAGAGTCCGACACATAATTCACATGATCCTGAGATGTGGACTTCTTTTCCAAAATGAGTTTCCTCTTTTTTGCATTTTTTGCTATCCAACTCCTCCTCAAAGACCGTCTCATAACCCTCCTCTAGCTTTTGCTGCTTACCTTTAGGGGTAGCAAGCGGCTTGGCAATTTTGAAAGCTTTAGCATAGTCAGAAATTAGGAGGATAAGCCCCACATGAAGAATAGGGTTCTTCAGTTTTTTTTTATGATCAGTAATGCCACATCCAAAGAGGACAAAAGATAAAAAGGAAAGGAAATCCTTTTCTTGTGGTGAAAATGGTTAAGAAAAACAAAGAGATAAGCATTGAAAGAAGAAAAATGACCTTCTGGGGAAATGAACCGCATAATCTCCTCAGCCACATCCCCCCACATTGCCTTAATATATTTCCTCTGATATCCTCCACTCCTAGTTGTGCAAAGGTCTTTAGCTTCATCACTTTTAAAGAAGATTTGCATGGCATTCTGCACTTCTTTTTTCCTCTCAAGAATTTCATACCCTATGTCGATAACCCAATGATTTTAGCTACGAAGTCTTCATTAACATCAAACTTCATCCCTTCAAGCTTCAAAACCCTATTGGTCCAATTTTTAAAAAACTAACTAGTAGTTTGAAATTTATTACCAGGTAATCTCTCCAGATATGGCATCAACCCACCTTTCTCAAGGATTTTCTAGACCTCCAGCTTCTTTTTAATTGCATTGCAAGAGAAAGGTTTTGCTTGATTCCTATCACCTCCCATGGAATCAAAACTTGCAGAGTTGAAACTATTACAAAATTCAAAAATACTGAGGAGAATTCTCGAGAAAGAAATGGTAAAACTTCCCAGAATCCATGTGAAGAACGAATTGTGGCAGAGGTAATTAATTATGCCAGTGTTCCGTTCCCTATGACTATCAGCCCCCGTACAACCAAATCGACCCAAATATTGCATACCACTCCTCCATATCATAACCAGCCACGTGATGAGAGCCATGCAAACCCTGAGCCTTGTTAAATCAATAATCACCTTAGAATTGGGCATCATGATTAATGGTAGCAATAGCTTCTATGGGTAGAGGGTCATTCAAACCCCATTCCCTAGCACCTCTAACTCCAAGATTAGCAAAAATATCAGCAAGTGCATTGCCCTCTCTCAAAATATGAGAGATATAATAATCTTCAAAGGATTTAAGAATATCAATAGAGTCTTTAATCAAACTTTCAATAGTCCAAGAGGTGGCAACACAATTCTTCAGATTATTAATGATATTGAGAGAGTCCCCCTCAAGCCAAACTTCCTTGAAACCATTAGTTTGAGCCAGTTTGAGTCCATGATAGGCTACAACATTATATACCATTATCTTATAATATATTAAATATATTATAATATAATTTTAAATATATTATAATATAACATTAAATATATTATATTATAATATTAAATATATTATATTATATTATTATATAATAATATTATAATATGTTATAATATAATATTATAATATGTTATGATATAATATTATATAATAAAATAATAGCCATTGTTTTGCGAGATTTGCTGCGATGCTGAAAACTACTGTCCTGTTGCCTCCTCCTATGCGAGTGCCTTTTGGGGGTGTGTCTGCTCGCAATTGCCATGGTGGACTGGCTTCAGATGCTAAAAATTCTTGGGATGTTTAGTGTGTTGCCATGGGTTTGCTCCTGGAGGATGGATTAACAAACTTTCACTATGCCCTAGCTCTCCACTTGCAAAATCATGAGTTCCTGAGAATGCTTCTGGCGAGGGTGATGATGGGAGAAGGAGTGATCTCATGCCTGATCACCCCACCTATGAGCCATGGAGGAGGAAGAAAGAAACGATGGCTAGTGGTCCGCTTCCTGCAGCGACTAAGGGTCAACATTCTGAGAATGGGCTCCAAGGATGGTCGCATGTTGAGGTACGATGGTCAGAGGCCTTTCCCATGGTTGATAAACAAAATCTGCATTGAAGGCCCTTTCCTGGGGTGGAGGGGATGGCTGATATGGCATGGGATGAGGGAAACATTGGCTGCAAACCATTGATTCAACCTCTCAAATGTGTGAATGTCTCCCCTATAGTGTGCCTTGGTGAGGATATCTATAGCGTGGTGACATAAAATGAAGAATATTTTGCAATGCATGGTTTGATTGGATGATTCAGGGGGTACTAGCGGAGTCTATCTACTCTGCACCTATGGATCACAGACACTTGGCACCCCATCTTGGAGGGTGATGTTGAAATTTATCCCTGTGTGAGGGGATTTTTTGTGGTTGCTTTCAATGTTATCAAAGATAGAAATGCAACTTTATATGATCATCAATGGAGCTATGAAAATAATTTTCTTATGTTGAAACCATGGCATCCCTCTTTCAATCCCACTATTGAATCCTTTGATGCTACTCGAATCTGGGTAAGGCTTCCAAACCTACCTTTGCAATTTTGGTTTGAATCCTTTTTTGAAGCCATTGGCAATGCACTGGGGAAATTTTTGGGGGTTGATGAGGGCTCTTCAAATTACTTGCACACCACCTATGCCCGCATTTTGGTGGGCTTGGATACATCTAAAGATCTTCTAGCAAATAAAAATTGCACTGGGGTGTTGGAATCAACTTTTAGACTATGAGGGGTTACCTTTCTGCTGTCGCAGATGCTTCAACACGGGTCACATCGTTGTTCATTGTGCAAAACAAAGACATGATAGGCAAGCTAGTTCATGGAAAGATGTTTTACCACAACATTATGTAGTCAAAAAGGTAGATTCAAGATAAGATGGGGATACTATTTGCAATGCCTTAACCATGGGGGATGGCAGGAAGAATGCTTCACCAAGAAAAAAAATCAAGAAAGGCTCGCCACCCAGGGATAAATCTACCCCAATGCAATGCAACGAGACACAAAAAGGAAATATTTTAGACCCAAAGGGCTCAATTAAATCCTCTTTAGTGGTTCAAGATAGTGTTAAGGTGGCTAAAATCTCTAAATCAAACTTGGTGGGGGTAGGTTTATCTAAAGATTCAAAAGAAATGACTCTAGAGGAAGGTTCAATGATTAAAAAAGGAAAGGAAAAATGTGGTTGCATGCTAGAGGATACCTAGATGGAGGTGAAAAGGAAAAAGAAGAAGGTTGAGGTGAAATCTAGTATATAGCTTCGTTCCCAGACTAAATGTGGAGAAAATGTGTAAGTGGGTAATTGATGTGGGGTTGGGTGGTACAACATATAATTGGACTGATGTCTACAATGGTAGTGGACATAATAAATTAGTTTAGGACAGGAGAATCTAAATGGAAACATTCTCAATGTAAAATTTGGATGATCAATACAAAGGGTGCTGCCCCTTAGCAACTATTTATCTATCAAAAAAATTTATATAATAATATTATATTATATTATATTATAATATAATATTATATATATAATATAATATAATATAATATATATAATATAATATATTATATTTCAATATAATACAATATATGATAATACATATAATGCTTTATTTTAATACAATATATTATATTATTATATAATATATTGTATTACAATACTCTATTTTATATTTTATATTATATATAATACAAACAACACTTGCACATAACATATGGTGGTCGGGTCTTGGACCCAACCAATTATTAAAAAAACAACATAAAGGAAACATATATCCATTTCATGTTTCTTGTTGCATAAAATCAAAAAAGAAAAACCCAAGAGCTTATTTCTATAGTTTACATCTCCTTTATGCGTGTGGGTTTTCTATTAAGTGACTTGGATATCCATTCGGGAGTGGGGTTTTTTGCTTAAATCAATCATATTTTAGAGGTATATATAAATTTTAATGTTTTTCTTCAATTTTATATTAGTTTTGCATTTTTTTTATGAATTTTAGTCAAGAGTAGGTTTTTTATTGCATTAAAATGATTGTTAATTTTTAAAATTTTCATCAATAAACATGCTTAAGAATGGTTGATCCCAACTTTGCTCAAGATGAAAACCCTAACCCCGCTCAAGATGAAAACCTTGTAAATCATCCTTCGATGCCACCAATGTTTCCAAACCAAAACTTTCCCACAGTACATGAATCTATTCATAGAAATTTAGATCAATTGAGAAACATATGTCAAATTATGATACACTCCCTTAGCTATCAGATATGAAAAACACTTTAGAAACAATCATTTCAAATGTTGAAACTTTGGCAAACTAGAACAATAGGTTTGCATAGTGGTGAGAGTCCTAAAGGAAATGTTATGCCAATGGGTTATCATATGATGAAGTGAGGGCATTTGATATTGGCAAAGCCCAATTAGCCCAATTATTCATCAATCCCAAAATAGGATAACACGTAAATGTGTGAAAGCCATTTTTTTTAATTAAATGGTGCACACATAAAGGCATATTAGATAATTTTTGGAGATGTTGGTGGATGGTTTTTGATAAACCACCCAACAAAAATCTTGACTTCCCTCAATATTTTCTCCAAACTTATATGCTGAGTTTGTCCTAGGGAGGCATGCCAATTACTTTGACATGCAATATTTTCAGGGTGTGGGTAAAGGTATTACATAGGATAGACCCAGAGCACATTGAGTCACCCTAGTTCTTCCTACTTTGCATATTGCTGCCCTAGCTCCAATAACTTACCCTGAGATTGCTTTAGATTTAGGGAGTTAGAGCATTTTTTTCATACATACATTGAGTGATCATTTGATCATGCATAGCCATCATGTTGTGCAACCATATGATGGTGCATTTCATCATGATGGTGATGCACCTAATACATTCCAACATGATGGTGATGCACTTGTTGCATCATTTTTGGCTAGTACACCCTCATCTTCAACACATATTTATGTGCTCCATTACTACATCACATGCCACAATATATGTTTGGGTCCTCTTCAACATTCCATTGAGGCTCCCATAGACACATCCGGCTATGAGGTCCATGATATGTCAGATGTAAGAGTTGATAGAGCTAGAGTGGACCATTTCCAGGAGATACATTGAGCACCAAAGATGATGTGGGAGCACCGGTAAGACTTAAAGTAATTTTATAGCGTGTTTTATCTAAATTATTTCATATTTTATAAGAGATATTTGTACTAATATATGTTATGTGCCAAAATATTTAACAGTTGTGAAATTTACCAAGTGTAGGAGGCTACATAATTGGCCATTTCATTTGGCCTAGGGAATCAGTATGCGGTATCATTTAAATTGTTATTTAGATGTTAATGTTTGAAATCTATTATGTTTAAATAAATATACATATATTTATAGTCTAATGTAATCTTGTCTGTTTATGCAACAACCTAGTACTCTTACAATCATGTTGATTTAGCCCGATTCATTGGAAGAAGCTACACAATAGGTATATATATTTTCATATTCTTGACATTATGATTGTAGACACCTAAATTTGACCACTTCCATATGGTCATTATCCTATCATTTACTTGTCTAGTTCATCTATATTAATTAAATGACATATTTAATTAATATTATCCCATTTTCTAAGGTTCCTAAAAGTATTTAATTAAATACTTTATTCTTTACCATTTCCTCTCTAAATTAAATAAATCAATCAATTTATTTAATTTAGTCAATTATTCTCTTCAATTTTAAATTCATTCTTTCTCTCTCCTTGTCCCATCCTCCATAACCTTTTCACTAATCTGGATTAATCTAATTAATCCTTCATTAGGATATACATATCATTAATCAAGATTAATGTCACATCCTCCATATTTAGCCACTTGCCTCTAATCCTCATTAATTTTCCTAATCACTTGTTTTCACAATCCTAATCCTAATCACTTACCTTTTCTAGCATGTCCTTAAGTCAACCTTTCATGGTACTTACCTTTTTTGGTTTGACCTCTTCCCCATGTGAATTAAAAATTCACACATTCCCCCCATGCATATGTCTTCCCCATGACCTCTCAAAGGTCACATCAAGTACATGGAAAAATACTTCCTTTTGGAAGACCTTGTCTTATCCATGGGTTTCTTCCATGTTTGTGAATTTTAAATTCACTTTTATTCTTCCAATTCCTTCTCCAATCCCCATGGTGACAAGAGTGGACTTTCTAAAAGTCCTCACTTGTCACTTTCAGCCCCATATGGGGCCAAGGAATATCTTTTTGAAGAAATCCTCTCCCATCCCAAGGTACTTGCAAGTACCTTGGGACCACATGGACTTTTCCACATCATTTGTGCCCTTTCCATCTCATCATGTCCTTTGGACACTTCATCCTCCACATGACAAGATGTGAGGGCTTGTGAGTCCTCAACTCACCATAGCCCTCCATCTTGGCCATGGTGGTTTAATCCTGACCATTGACTCCTCTAGAGAATTCAATTTCTTCTATAAATAACCCCCCTTTTCATTAATTAAGGGACCTTATGCATTATTATCACACTTATGCTCTCAAGACATTATTGCATAGTCATTATTGCAACAATTAAGCCATTTTCATTCAAGCCACCTTGTAGCCATTATTGCACTTTCACCTACCATTTTTTCATCCTTCAACCACCACCATCATTGCAAGCTTTCCATCAAGGAGCACACATTATCATCATCAAAGGGCCAACCAAAGACCAACTCAATACAAGGTAAAATCTGTTGTTTTCTTTATCTTTATTTTTTGTGAGTTAACGTAGCCCTATCTTGAGGTGTTAGGTGTCATTTCCTTCTCTTGCATTCTATTTTGTGTTTCATTTTTAGAGTAGGAGATTTCACTTGATCACAATGATTATATTTGCATGCACATTGAAATTGTGTTACATTATTTTCATTTTTTATATAGGAAACCATCTTATCCGTTTCATCCATCATGAGCTCGTCTAGTGTAGAAGCATCACAACAGGTATGTGTTTATTTTATATTGCAAATATTAAAATTTAGATAGGAGTAGATATATGTTTGGTAAATATAATTATTTATTAACAATTATATGTTAATTCGTATCTTTTTTATTTTACCTACTATAGTCCTCTGCCCGATTAAGCAATGTGACGAGTGTGGGACCATTTATTTATACAAGGACTCTTGATTGTCCTAAGGGACAACTATATGCAAAACATCTTGCAAAAAAGAGAGCAAGAATTGAGGTAAGCAAGAATTGAATTTTTGATATAATATAGTTCAATATCGTGATTTTGATGTTAAATTGATAATTTATAAATTATAGTATATAAGTTTCTATTTACTAGTCTATCTTGTCAACCATTCACATAATTAATCTAATTTTTGGTTTGAATTGTTACTATGCAAGAAATTTTAGAGCCACTAAGTTCTTCGAGGATGCTCAATTTTGATGGTCTAGCATATGATTAGGATTTGATATAGATTATATGTATTTAGGGTTTGATAGATCTTGAGATGGCATATATGCCACAATTTGTAAAACTTATTGTAACACTTGTTCTGAGTAGGCATATATGTAAAATTTGTAAATGCACAAACATAATTATCCTACATTTTGATATATATGAATTTATATTCAATCTATTTTGTTCCTCGTGTGCATTTCATTCTACTTTGAATCTTCAAAATGGAATATATAATTATTTTAGAATGGTTTAAAGTTATGATCAATAACATGTTATAGATTAATGAAATTGCATTTTAATAGAACTTATGAATTGAAATTGGTAATCCATCTATGTTAGAGTTCATTCATATTAAGGTTCACATACATTACATTCCATGAGACCACATTTCCTTGAGGAGTTTTTTCAAACAATTCACTACCTTTTCTATTGTACCATATTTTTCATACATGTCTACCAAAGAATTTTTATCAAACATTCAATTTGAGAATACACATGATTTTAAGCTCTCTTGAATGAATTTATATTTGACATTAATTTGTTTTTTGAACTCCTCTAATGAAGTGGGAACTAATTTTTTTTTTAAAAGAAGTTAAAATTAATGAAAAATGGTATGAAGTACTATATAATATTTGTTGAAAAGAACTATTTGAAAATATGCCTCAAAGAATTGTGGTCTCATAGAAAAGGAAAAAAAGATGAAAAGAGTAGCTTATGACAACCTTATGGAATTGATTTTTTTGATTGATTAAAAATTTCAAAAAAATCCCATAAAACTTAATGAAATATATGTCATTATAGTGTTAATTCAAAATTAATATAGTCATCTTGATAAAAATAAATGTCACTCAGTGGTTCTAAACACTCTATACAAACCATATGAGTGATGCAACCATCAAACACAACCATTACAACTCAATTCAAAATTCATTCCATTAAAACCTTCAAGCTTAATAACATGTAAAAGGTATAAAATAATCATGAATAAGAATCACTATCTTTCAACCATGATACATAAACAAGAAAATTAGGTACACCATAATGGTTTGATGCAACCTTCAAGCAATGTCCTTACAACTGAACAAGATACATGTTCATTAGATTGTTCATGCGAAATCTATACAATAATCATGATCAAAAATCATGATCAACAATCAAGACATCACTCAACCATGATGCATGAAAAAAAACTATATATGCACATCATATGAGTGTGATAAAACCATTAAACAAGCCAAACAGAACTCCATGACATGCATGTTATTTGACCTTCGACATGCACTTTGTATTATCATAAAGCACAACAATGAATGTTGCTAACCATAATGCATGAATAAGAAATCTAGGCATACCATATGGGCTTGATGCACACTAGTCATAATGCACACTTCAAACAAAAGCAATAACACTCATATGATATTGGGCCATAAATTTCAATCAACCTTGACAAACACCAAATTTTCTATATCACAATTGTTGTCATATATGCCATTCAACCTAACACAATTGAGGTTTTGTATTTGGTAAGAATTTGTACAGGAAAAGAAAGTGAGAGATGATGCTACAGGTGGATTTGAAAAAATGAAGTTGTTGTCCTAAGCGTTGAAAACTTTATCAAACAAAGGGATGTTTTTGTCGTAAGCATTGAAATTGAAGCAAAACAACTGAAGACTAAAATTAACCACTTAGAAAAGGAATGAAAAGATAAGAAGAATATTTTATCGTCAATGAAAAGGAGGTTATTATTCTCTAAAAATAGTTCTGATGCATTTAGATGGGTACATTTAGGCTAGGCATGGTCCTGTTTCAAACCTAAACATGCTGAAATAGTTTGAGCTACATTGGACCGACGATATCCCTTAAGAGTCAAAATTGCTAAAAGGCAACAATCTTTGATGAGTTGTTACTCAGAAACCATGTCACCTAGAAATAATCCATCTAAGGCTATGGTTTCACATAGGGCCCCTCTACAATAACCCCTCTTAGGTTTTGATATCTCTAAGGCATTTTCCCGTGGTGTCGAGTTTTTAGTTAATGGAAAAAGGGTTAGATGGATGCAATGTAAAGGTACAAAGGGGTGTAACTTTCATTTTTATCCTCGTGTGACCAAACTAATAGTTCCAACACATCTATATTGGTCATTTTATGCTAGGAATGGTCCTGCTTCACACCCAAAAACATCGAAATAGTTCGAGCTACATTGGATTGATGATATCCCTTAAAAGTCCAAAGTGCAAAAAGGAAACAATATTTGATGAATTGTTACTCAAAAATCGTGCCACCTAGAAAATAATTATCTATGAAACATGATCATGTAGGGCCCCTCTAATATAACCTCTCTCAATTTTTGATATCTCTAAGTCATTTTTGCGTGGTGTCAAGTTTTCAGTTGATGGAAAATGGGTCACATGCATGTAGTGTAAAGTTGTAAAGGGGTATAAATTTTGTTTTTCTCCTCATGCAACTAATTCAACAATTCCAACACATCCATAATGGTGGATTTAGGCTATAAATGGTCCTATTTCAAACCCAAACATGCCGAAATAGTTCGAGCTACACTGGACTGGCGATATCCCTTAAGAGTCCAAAGTGCTAAAAGGCATGAATCTTTGACGAGTTGTTATTCGAAGATTGTGTCACATAGAAATAATCTATATTAGGTTATGGGATAATGTAGGGATCCTCTACAATAACCTCTCTTTGTTTTCTATATCTCTAAGGTGTTTTCCCGTGGTGTCGAGTTTTCAGTTGATGGAAAAAGGGTCAAACACATGCAGTGTAAAGTTGCAAAGGGGTGTAACTTTCGTTATGCTCCTCATGTGAACAAATCGACAGTTCCAACACATCCAAATTGGTGGGTTTATACTAGGAATTTTCCTATTTCACACCCAAACACGTTAAAATAGTCCAAGCTACATTGGACCAACAATATCCCTTAAGAGTCCAAAGTGCTAAAAGGAAACAATCTTTGTCAAGTTGTTACTAAAAAATAATGTCACCTAGAAATAATCTGTCTGAGTCTATGGGATCATGTAGGGCCCCTCTTCAATAACCTATCTCAGTTTTTGATATCTCTATGGTGTTTCCCCATGGTGTCAAGTTTTTAGTTGATGGAGAAAGGGTCACATGCATGTAGTGTAAAGTTACAAAGGGGTGTAATTTTCATTTTTCTCCTCATGCGACCAAACCGAAAGTTCCAATACATCTGGATTGGTGGGTTTAGGCTAGGCATGGTATTGTTTCAAACCCAAACATTCTAAAATAGTTTGAGCTACATTGGATCGGTGATATCCCTTAAGAGTCCAAAGTGCTAAAAGGTAGCAATCTTTGACAATATGTTACTCTAAAACTGTGTCATCTAGAAATAATCTGTCTGAGGCTATAGGATCATGTAGGTCCCCTCTATAATAACCTCTCTCAGTTTTTGAAATCTCTAAGGCATTTTCCCATGGTGTCAAGTTTTTAGTTGATGGAAAAAGGGTCAGATGCATGCAACATAAAGGTGCAAAGGGGTGTAACTCTCACTCTTCTCTTCATGTGACCAAATCGACAATTCCAACACGTATGAATTGGTGGGTTTATACTAGGAATCAATGAATAAGTGAATCATTTACTCAAATACATGTAAGTCATGAAGGATACACATGAGAACACATAATTCATAAAGTATACATTGGAATACTCATAAGTCACAAATACACATAAGTTGTAAAGTATACACTGGAATAAACGTAAGTCATAAGTCACAAGTCATGATCAACACCGATGCATACAACATTCAAGATACAATTTACACAATACACATGATATCATCATTCAAGAATTGCTATCAAAAATAGGATTTACAAAATGCCACGTAGGCATACAACAAACCACCTTAATACATAGTCATTTCCCACTAGGGGAAGGAAATAGATCACACGTTGCCTTCATGATCAGTTGGATGGAGTTTCTATTGATTATTTTTTCTTTTGAATGCGCCCACTAGTCCTCCTCTCTTCACTCATCTAGAGATGCAACTGATAGAATAAGAAGCATATACATTAATATATAGAAATTGAAAATTGTGGAATGGTATATAACAAAATAATCACAAACAAATAATCATCACTCTCTTCCATGACAGTAGCATGTTGACATTCTGGAATGATAAGCACTTGTAGCAACCATCAAGATAACAATTAAACTACATACAAGCATCATGAAAATTTTCAATAGTAGACCATAGAAGAGAAAATATAATATCAAATTTACTAATCTATCAAATACCTCTGCCAAAGGATCGGATCTGGCTATTGTTGCAGAAACTCCATGGTCCATCATGCCACAAACATCACAATATAATTAGAATGAAAAATCTATATGATCGCAATAGAAAAGATGCTTAGAATAACAAATCTATATTATTCTAAACAACCTAAATGATAATGAAATGGTAATGCAAACTAGAAAAGATGCTTAGAATAAGAAATCTATATTATTCTAAACAACCTAAATAATGGACCTTAGCAGATTAAGCAATTTAATTATTATGAACATTAATCAAAATAAGATGAACAATATCATACTTGTCCCATACAACAAATGATCTGCTACTCAAGTGTGACTGAAGGGTCATCTCTTACCTTCAGAGTATCGAGTAATGCTTCATGATCAACATTACTAATTTTCTAGAGTTCCTTTATTTTTGGTCTAGCATGATGTCTCAATAACTTAACATGTGTTGCTATAGCAAGGTGTGAATACATGAGAATGGTTTTATGTTTCTCATATCCTTCAAATGCAAGCATGCCATTCTTTCTAATCATATATGTTCATAACCAAGTTTTGGAAACAACAACTGAACCTGTAGGATCATTATTATTTTATGAAATGGTAATGCAAACTAGAAAATATGCTTAGAATAAAAAATAGTATTATTCTAAACAACCTAAATGATGATGAAATGGTAATGCAACCAAGTTTCAGAAACAATAATTGATCCTGTAGGATACATGAACCCATCATCACCTAGATCATCGATTGTGTTAGCTTATTCTTTCCTTGTACACATCATGCCAAAAAATAGTATGATCCCTCTTCATTCCCCTACACCGATGCTACAATTGCATAGATATGTCTTGGCTGTACACGATCTGAAAGATGGTTGTAGTCAAGTGAACTTTCCATTTTATCTTCTAAAGAGGATTGTGCTACAAATAAAGGTGTTAGGTAGTGTGAAATCCATGTATCTACCCACACACTTGATTCAAATTGATAACAATAAAAATAAATACAATTCTAACAAAAATAAGCCAACTCTCATGTCCATATGGTCCATGCACCCACATCTGAGATTTGAAATGAATGCATCTTTGAAGATTCTCTAATTGTTTGACATTGCAATTTGTCTCCCACTATGCCCTCCTCAACCAACCAAAATAATCTACACACTTTTGAATCAAATTTCCCTCCTCATGATAATGTATAAGTACACCAAATTCAATAGAACGTGCATCACTAAATGTTGCACCACCTTTGATCTTCATTTGTTCCTTAACCAGAGCTCTCTTCACACATGCACCTACTCCATTATGCTTTCCTTTTCCATGCACAACTTAAAAAAAACTCCAAATATGTGGTACACCCCTCACTATATGCATCTTTCTCAACCAATAAAACATGCAAGCATTCTTAAATTTCCCTGTGCAATTATCTAACCAAATGAGATATTGACCCATTACAATAGCTTTTTCCTGTAAGAACTCAATTTTTTTTTCAAAATAATGTTGCACAAACTCAAATGAATGAGATCTATCATCACTCATGTAAAAATGGTACTCCATGATTATCTTCCCATCCTCTTCTATACTATTAGGGGCATGTCTATA
>CM021103.1:226798304-226831005 GCA_007115665.2 Sequoiadendron giganteum
AAAACCCTATTGGTCCAATTTTTAAAAAACTAACTAGTAGTTTGAAATTTATTACCAGGTAATCTCTCCAGATATGGCATCAACCCACCTTTCTCAAGGATTTTCTAGACCTCCAGCTTCTTTTTAATTGCATTGCAAGAGAAAGGTTTTGCTTGATTCCTATCACCTCCCATGGAATCAAAACTTGCAGAGTTGAAACTATTACAAAATTCAAAAATACTGAGGAGAATTCTCGAGAAAGAAATGGTAAAACTTCCCAGAATCCATGTGAAGAACGAATTGTGGCAGAGGTAATTAATTATGCCAGTGTTCCGTTCCCTATGACTATCAGCCCCCGTACAACCAAATCGACCCAAATATTGCATACCACTCCTCCATATCATAACCAGCCACGTGATGAGAGCCATGCAAACCCTGAGCCTTGTTAAATCAATAATCACCTTAGAATTGGGCATCATGATTAATGGTAGCAATAGCTTCTATGGGTAGAGGGTCATTCAAACCCCATTCCCTAGCACCTCTAACTCCAAGATTAGCAAAAATATCAGCAAGTGCATTGCCCTCTCTCAAAATATGAGAGATATAATAATCTTCAAAGGATTTAAGAATATCAATAGAGTCTTTAATCAAACTTTCAATAGTCCAAGAGGTGGCAACACAATTCTTCAGATTATTAATGATATTGAGAGAGTCCCCCTCAAGCCAAACTTCCTTGAAACCATTAGTTTGAGCCAGTTTGAGTCCATGATAGGCTACAACATTATATACCATTATCTTATAATATATTAAATATATTATAATATAATTTTAAATATATTATAATATAACATTAAATATATTATATTATAATATTAAATATATTATATTATATTATTATATAATAATATTATAATATGTTATAATATAATATTATAATATGTTATGATATAATATTATATAATAAAATAATAGCCATTGTTTTGCGAGATTTGCTGCGATGCTGAAAACTACTGTCCTGTTGCCTCCTCCTATGCGAGTGCCTTTTGGGGGTGTGTCTGCTCGCAATTGCCATGGTGGACTGGCTTCAGATGCTAAAAATTCTTGGGATGTTTAGTGTGTTGCCATGGGTTTGCTCCTGGAGGATGGATTAACAAACTTTCACTATGCCCTAGCTCTCCACTTGCAAAATCATGAGTTCCTGAGAATGCTTCTGGCGAGGGTGATGATGGGAGAAGGAGTGATCTCATGCCTGATCACCCCACCTATGAGCCATGGAGGAGGAAGAAAGAAACGATGGCTAGTGGTCCGCTTCCTGCAGCGACTAAGGGTCAACATTCTGAGAATGGGCTCCAAGGATGGTCGCATGTTGAGGTACGATGGTCAGAGGCCTTTCCCATGGTTGATAAACAAAATCTGCATTGAAGGCCCTTTCCTGGGGTGGAGGGGATGGCTGATATGGCATGGGATGAGGGAAACATTGGCTGCAAACCATTGATTCAACCTCTCAAATGTGTGAATGTCTCCCCTATAGTGTGCCTTGGTGAGGATATCTATAGCGTGGTGACATAAAATGAAGAATATTTTGCAATGCATGGTTTGATTGGATGATTCAGGGGGTACTAGCGGAGTCTATCTACTCTGCACCTATGGATCACAGACACTTGGCACCCCATCTTGGAGGGTGATGTTGAAATTTATCCCTGTGTGAGGGGATTTTTTGTGGTTGCTTTCAATGTTATCAAAGATAGAAATGCAACTTTATATGATCATCAATGGAGCTATGAAAATAATTTTCTTATGTTGAAACCATGGCATCCCTCTTTCAATCCCACTATTGAATCCTTTGATGCTACTCGAATCTGGGTAAGGCTTCCAAACCTACCTTTGCAATTTTGGTTTGAATCCTTTTTTGAAGCCATTGGCAATGCACTGGGGAAATTTTTGGGGGTTGATGAGGGCTCTTCAAATTACTTGCACACCACCTATGCCCGCATTTTGGTGGGCTTGGATACATCTAAAGATCTTCTAGCAAATAAAAATTGCACTGGGGTGTTGGAATCAACTTTTAGACTATGAGGGGTTACCTTTCTGCTGTCGCAGATGCTTCAACACGGGTCACATCGTTGTTCATTGTGCAAAACAAAGACATGATAGGCAAGCTAGTTCATGGAAAGATGTTTTACCACAACATTATGTAGTCAAAAAGGTAGATTCAAGATAAGATGGGGATACTATTTGCAATGCCTTAACCATGGGGGATGGCAGGAAGAATGCTTCACCAAGAAAAAAAATCAAGAAAGGCTCGCCACCCAGGGATAAATCTACCCCAATGCAATGCAACGAGACACAAAAAGGAAATATTTTAGACCCAAAGGGCTCAATTAAATCCTCTTCAGTGGTTCAAGATAGTGTTAAGGTGGCTAAAATCTCTAAATCAAACTTGGTGGGGGTAGGTTTATCTAAAGATTCAAAAGAAATGACTCTAGAGGAAGGTTCAATGATTAAAAAAGGAAAGGAAAAATGTGGTTGCATGCTAGAGGATACCTAGATGGAGGTGAAAAGGAAAAAGAAGAAGGTTGAGGTGAAATCTAGTATATAGCTTCGTTCCCAGACTAAATGTGGAGAAAATGTGTAAGTGGGTAATTGATGTGGGGTTGGGTGGTACAACATATAATTGGACTGATGTCTACAATGGTAGTGGACATAATAAATTAGTTTAGGACAGGAGAATCTAAATGGAAACATTCTCAATGTAAAATTTGGATGATCAATACAAAGGGTGCTGCCCCTTAGCAACTATTTATCTATCAAAAAAATTTATATAATAATATTATATTATATTATATTATAATATAATATTATATATATAATATAATATAATATAATATATATAATATAATATATTATATTTCAATATAATACAATATATGATAATACATATAATGCTTTATTTTAATACAATATATTATATTATTATATAATATATTGTATTACAATACTCTATTTTATATTTTATATTATATATAATACAAACAACACTTGCACATAACATATGGTGGTCGGGTCTTGGACCCAACCAATTATTAAAAAAACAACATAAAGGAAACATATATCCATTTCATGTTTCTTGTTGCATAAAATCAAAAAAGAAAAACCCAAGAGCTTATTTCTATAGTTTACATCTCCTTTATGCGTGTGGGTTTTCTATTAAGTGACTTGGATATCCATTCGGGAGTGGGGTTTTTTGCTTAAATCAATCATATTTTAGAGGTATATATAAATTTTAATGTTTTTCTTCAATTTTATATTAGTTTTGCATTTTTTTTATGAATTTTAGTCAAGAGTAGGTTTTTTATTGCATTAAAATGATTGTTAATTTTTAAAATTTTCATCAATAAACATGCTTAAGAATGGTTGATCCCAACTTTGCTCAAGATGAAAACCCTAACCCCGCTCAAGATGAAAACCTTGTAAATCATCCTTCGATGCCACCAATGTTTCCAAACCAAAACTTTCCCACAGTACATGAATCTATTCATAGAAATTTAGATCAATTGAGAAACATATGTCAAATTATGATACACTCCCTTAGCTATCAGATATGAAAAACACTTTAGAAACAATCATTTCAAATGTTGAAACTTTGGCAAACTAGAACAATAGGTTTGCATAGTGGTGAGAGTCCTAAAGGAAATGTTATGCCAATGGGTTATCATATGATGAAGTGAGGGCATTTGATATTGGCAAAGCCCAATTAGCCCAATTATTCATCAATCCCAAAATAGGATAACACGTAAATGTGTGAAAGCCATTTTTTTTAATTAAATGGTGCACACATAAAGGCATATTAGATAATTTTTGGAGATGTTGGTGGATGGTTTTTGATAAACCACCCAACAAAAATCTTGACTTCCCTCAATATTTTCTCCAAACTTATATGCTGAGTTTGTCCTAGGGAGGCATGCCAATTACTTTGACATGCAATATTTTCAGGGTGTGGGTAAAGGTATTACATAGGATAGACCCAGAGCACATTGAGTCACCCTAGTTCTTCCTACTTTGCATATTGCTGCCCTAGCTCCAATAACTTACCCTGAGATTGCTTTAGATTTAGGGAGTTAGAGCATTTTTTTCATACATACATTGAGTGATCATTTGATCATGCATAGCCATCATGTTGTGCAACCATATGATGGTGCATTTCATCATGATGGTGATGCACCTAATACATTCCAACATGATGGTGATGCACTTGTTGCATCATTTTTGGCTAGTACACCCTCATCTTCAACACATATTTATGTGCTCCATTACTACATCACATGCCACAATATATGTTTGGGTCCTCTTCAACATTCCATTGAGGCTCCCATAGACACATCCGGCTATGAGGTCCATGATATGTCAGATGTAAGAGTTGATAGAGCTAGAGTGGACCATTTCCAGGAGATACATTGAGCACCAAAGATGATGTGGGAGCACCGGTAAGACTTAAAGTAATTTTATAGCGTGTTTTATCTAAATTATTTCATATTTTATAAGAGATATTTGTACTAATATATGTTATGTGCCAAAATATTTAACAGTTGTGAAATTTACCAAGTGTAGGAGGCTACATAATTGGCCATTTCATTTGGCCTAGGGAATCAGTATGCGGTATCATTTAAATTGTTATTTAGATGTTAATGTTTGAAATCTATTATGTTTAAATAAATATACATATATTTATAGTCTAATGTAATCTTGTCTGTTTATGCAACAACCTAGTACTCTTACAATCATGTTGATTTAGCCCGATTCATTGGAAGAAGCTACACAATAGGTATATATATTTTCATATTCTTGACATTATGATTGTAGACACCTAAATTTGACCACTTCCATATGGTCATTATCCTATCATTTACTTGTCTAGTTCATCTATATTAATTAAATGACATATTTAATTAATATTATCCCATTTTCTAAGGTTCCTAAAAGTATTTAATTAAATACTTTATTCTTTACCATTTCCTCTCTAAATTAAATAAATCAATCAATTTATTTAATTTAGTCAATTATTCTCTTCAATTTTAAATTCATTCTTTCTCTCTCCTTGTCCCATCCTCCATAACCTTTTCACTAATCTGGATTAATCTAATTAATCCTTCATTAGGATATACATATCATTAATCAAGATTAATGTCACATCCTCCATATTTAGCCACTTGCCTCTAATCCTCATTAATTTTCCTAATCACTTGTTTTCACAATCCTAATCCTAATCACTTACCTTTTCTAGCATGTCCTTAAGTCAACCTTTCATGGTACTTACCTTTTTTGGTTTGACCTCTTCCCCATGTGAATTAAAAATTCACACATTCCCCCCATGCATATGTCTTCCCCATGACCTCTCAAAGGTCACATCAAGTACATGGAAAAATACTTCCTTTTGGAAGACCTTGTCTTATCCATGGGTTTCTTCCATGTTTGTGAATTTTAAATTCACTTTTATTCTTCCAATTCCTTCTCCAATCCCCATGGTGACAAGAGTGGACTTTCTAAAAGTCCTCACTTGTCACTTTCAGCCCCATATGGGGCCAAGGAATATCTTTTTGAAGAAATCCTCTCCCATCCCAAGGTACTTGCAAGTACCTTGGGACCACATGGACTTTTCCACATCATTTGTGCCCTTTCCATCTCATCATGTCCTTTGGACACTTCATCCTCCACATGACAAGATGTGAGGGCTTGTGAGTCCTCAACTCACCATAGCCCTCCATCTTGGCCATGGTGGTTTAATCCTGACCATTGACTCCTCTAGAGAATTCAATTTCTTCTATAAATAACCCCCCTTTTCATTAATTAAGGGACCTTATGCATTATTATCACACTTATGCTCTCAAGACATTATTGCATAGTCATTATTGCAACAATTAAGCCATTTTCATTCAAGCCACCTTGTAGCCATTATTGCACTTTCACCTACCATTTTTTCATCCTTCAACCACCACCATCATTGCAAGCTTTCCATCAAGGAGCACACATTATCATCATCAAAGGGCCAACCAAAGACCAACTCAATACAAGGTAAAATCTGTTGTTTTCTTTATCTTTATTTTTTGTGAGTTAACGTAGCCCTATCTTGAGGTGTTAGGTGTCATTTCCTTCTCTTGCATTCTATTTTGTGTTTCATTTTTAGAGTAGGAGATTTCACTTGATCACAATGATTATATTTGCATGCACATTGAAATTGTGTTACATTATTTTCATTTTTTATATAGGAAACCATCTTATCCGTTTCATCCATCATGAGCTCGTCTAGTGTAGAAGCATCACAACAGGTATGTGTTTATTTTATATTGCAAATATTAAAATTTAGATAGGAGTAGATATATGTTTGGTAAATATAATTATTTATTAACAATTATATGTTAATTCGTATCTTTTTTATTTTACCTACTATAGTCCTCTGCCCGATTAAGCAATGTGACGAGTGTGGGACCATTTATTTATACAAGGACTCTTGATTGTCCTAAGGGACAACTATATGCAAAACATCTTGCAAAAAAGAGAGCAAGAATTGAGGTAAGCAAGAATTGAATTTTTGATATAATATAGTTCAATATCGTGATTTTGATGTTAAATTGATAATTTATAAATTATAGTATATAAGTTTCTATTTACTAGTCTATCTTGTCAACCATTCACATAATTAATCTAATTTTTGGTTTGAATTGTTACTATGCAAGAAATTTTAGAGCCACTAAGTTCTTCGAGGATGCTCAATTTTGATGGTCTAGCATATGATTAGGATTTGATATAGATTATATGTATTTAGGGTTTGATAGATCTTGAGATGGCATATATGCCACAATTTGTAAAACTTATTGTAACACTTGTTCTGAGTAGGCATATATGTAAAATTTGTAAATGCACAAACATAATTATCCTACATTTTGATATATATGAATTTATATTCAATCTATTTTGTTCCTCGTGTGCATTTCATTCTACTTTGAATCTTCAAAATGGAATATATAATTATTTTAGAATGGTTTAAAGTTATGATCAATAACATGTTATAGATTAATGAAATTGCATTTTAATAGAACTTATGAATTGAAATTGGTAATCCATCTATGTTAGAGTTCATTCATATTAAGGTTCACATACATTACATTCCATGAGACCACATTTCCTTGAGGAGTTTTTTCAAACAATTCACTACCTTTTCTATTGTACCATATTTTTCATACATGTCTACCAAAGAATTTTTATCAAACATTCAATTTGAGAATACACATGATTTTAAGCTCTCTTGAATGAATTTATATTTGACATTAATTTGTTTTTTGAACTCCTCTAATGAAGTGGGAACTAATTTTTTTTTTAAAAGAAGTTAAAATTAATGAAAAATGGTATGAAGTACTATATAATATTTGTTGAAAAGAACTATTTGAAAATATGCCTCAAAGAATTGTGGTCTCATAGAAAAGGAAAAAAAGATGAAAAGAGTAGCTTATGACAACCTTATGGAATTGATTTTTTTGATTGATTAAAAATTTCAAAAAAATCCCATAAAACTTAATGAAATATATGTCATTATAGTGTTAATTCAAAATTAATATAGTCATCTTGATAAAAATAAATGTCACTCAGTGGTTCTAAACACTCTATACAAACCATATGAGTGATGCAACCATCAAACACAACCATTACAACTCAATTCAAAATTCATTCCATTAAAACCTTCAAGCTTAATAACATGTAAAAGGTATAAAATAATCATGAATAAGAATCACTATCTTTCAACCATGATACATAAACAAGAAAATTAGGTACACCATAATGGTTTGATGCAACCTTCAAGCAATGTCCTTACAACTGAACAAGATACATGTTCATTAGATTGTTCATGCGAAATCTATACAATAATCATGATCAAAAATCATGATCAACAATCAAGACATCACTCAACCATGATGCATGAAAAAAAACTATATATGCACATCATATGAGTGTGATAAAACCATTAAACAAGCCAAACAGAACTCCATGACATGCATGTTATTTGACCTTCGACATGCACTTTGTATTATCATAAAGCACAACAATGAATGTTGCTAACCATAATGCATGAATAAGAAATCTAGGCATACCATATGGGCTTGATGCACACTAGTCATAATGCACACTTCAAACAAAAGCAATAACACTCATATGATATTGGGCCATAAATTTCAATCAACCTTGACAAACACCAAATTTTCTATATCACAATTGTTGTCATATATGCCATTCAACCTAACACAATTGAGGTTTTGTATTTGGTAAGAATTTGTACAGGAAAAGAAAGTGAGAGATGATGCTACAGGTGGATTTGAAAAAATGAAGTTGTTGTCCTAAGCGTTGAAAACTTTATCAAACAAAGGGATGTTTTTGTCGTAAGCATTGAAATTGAAGCAAAACAACTGAAGACTAAAATTAACCACTTAGAAAAGGAATGAAAAGATAAGAAGAATATTTTATCGTCAATGAAAAGGAGGTTATTATTCTCTAAAAATAGTTCTGATGCATTTAGATGGGTACATTTAGGCTAGGCATGGTCCTGTTTCAAACCTAAACATGCTGAAATAGTTTGAGCTACATTGGACCGACGATATCCCTTAAGAGTCAAAATTGCTAAAAGGCAACAATCTTTGATGAGTTGTTACTCAGAAACCATGTCACCTAGAAATAATCCATCTAAGGCTATGGTTTCACATAGGGCCCCTCTACAATAACCCCTCTTAGGTTTTGATATCTCTAAGGCATTTTCCCGTGGTGTCGAGTTTTTAGTTAATGGAAAAAGGGTTAGATGGATGCAATGTAAAGGTACAAAGGGGTGTAACTTTCATTTTTATCCTCGTGTGACCAAACTAATAGTTCCAACACATCTATATTGGTCATTTTATGCTAGGAATGGTCCTGCTTCACACCCAAAAACATCGAAATAGTTCGAGCTACATTGGATTGATGATATCCCTTAAAAGTCCAAAGTGCAAAAAGGAAACAATATTTGATGAATTGTTACTCAAAAATCGTGCCACCTAGAAAATAATTATCTATGAAACATGATCATGTAGGGCCCCTCTAATATAACCTCTCTCAATTTTTGATATCTCTAAGTCATTTTTGCGTGGTGTCAAGTTTTCAGTTGATGGAAAATGGGTCACATGCATGTAGTGTAAAGTTGTAAAGGGGTATAAATTTTGTTTTTCTCCTCATGCAACTAATTCAACAATTCCAACACATCCATAATGGTGGATTTAGGCTATAAATGGTCCTATTTCAAACCCAAACATGCCGAAATAGTTCGAGCTACACTGGACTGGCGATATCCCTTAAGAGTCCAAAGTGCTAAAAGGCATGAATCTTTGACGAGTTGTTATTCGAAGATTGTGTCACATAGAAATAATCTATATTAGGTTATGGGATAATGTAGGGATCCTCTACAATAACCTCTCTTTGTTTTCTATATCTCTAAGGTGTTTTCCCGTGGTGTCGAGTTTTCAGTTGATGGAAAAAGGGTCAAACACATGCAGTGTAAAGTTGCAAAGGGGTGTAACTTTCGTTATGCTCCTCATGTGAACAAATCGACAGTTCCAACACATCCAAATTGGTGGGTTTATACTAGGAATTTTCCTATTTCACACCCAAACACGTTAAAATAGTCCAAGCTACATTGGACCAACAATATCCCTTAAGAGTCCAAAGTGCTAAAAGGAAACAATCTTTGTCAAGTTGTTACTAAAAAATAATGTCACCTAGAAATAATCTGTCTGAGTCTATGGGATCATGTAGGGCCCCTCTTCAATAACCTATCTCAGTTTTTGATATCTCTATGGTGTTTCCCCATGGTGTCAAGTTTTTAGTTGATGGAGAAAGGGTCACATGCATGTAGTGTAAAGTTACAAAGGGGTGTAATTTTCATTTTTCTCCTCATGCGACCAAACCGAAAGTTCCAATACATCTGGATTGGTGGGTTTAGGCTAGGCATGGTATTGTTTCAAACCCAAACATTCTAAAATAGTTTGAGCTACATTGGATCGGTGATATCCCTTAAGAGTCCAAAGTGCTAAAAGGTAGCAATCTTTGACAATATGTTACTCTAAAACTGTGTCATCTAGAAATAATCTGTCTGAGGCTATAGGATCATGTAGGTCCCCTCTATAATAACCTCTCTCAGTTTTTGAAATCTCTAAGGCATTTTCCCATGGTGTCAAGTTTTTAGTTGATGGAAAAAGGGTCAGATGCATGCAACATAAAGGTGCAAAGGGGTGTAACTCTCACTCTTCTCTTCATGTGACCAAATCGACAATTCCAACACGTATGAATTGGTGGGTTTATACTAGGAATCAATGAATAAGTGAATCATTTACTCAAATACATGTAAGTCATGAAGGATACACATGAGAACACATAATTCATAAAGTATACATTGGAATACTCATAAGTCACAAATACACATAAGTTGTAAAGTATACACTGGAATAAACGTAAGTCATAAGTCACAAGTCATGATCAACACCGATGCATACAACATTCAAGATACAATTTACACAATACACATGATATCATCATTCAAGAATTGCTATCAAAAATAGGATTTACAAAATGCCACGTAGGCATACAACAAACCACCTTAATACATAGTCATTTCCCACTAGGGGAAGGAAATAGATCACACGTTGCCTTCATGATCAGTTGGATGGAGTTTCTATTGATTATTTTTTCTTTTGAATGCGCCCACTAGTCCTCCTCTCTTCACTCATCTAGAGATGCAACTGATAGAATAAGAAGCATATACATTAATATATAGAAATTGAAAATTGTGGAATGGTATATAACAAAATAATCACAAACAAATAATCATCACTCTCTTCCATGACAGTAGCATGTTGACATTCTGGAATGATAAGCACTTGTAGCAACCATCAAGATAACAATTAAACTACATACAAGCATCATGAAAATTTTCAATAGTAGACCATAGAAGAGAAAATATAATATCAAATTTACTAATCTATCAAATACCTCTGCCAAAGGATCGGATCTGGCTATTGTTGCAGAAACTCCATGGTCCATCATGCCACAAACATCACAATATAATTAGAATGAAAAATCTATATGATCGCAATAGAAAAGATGCTTAGAATAACAAATCTATATTATTCTAAACAACCTAAATGATAATGAAATGGTAATGCAAACTAGAAAAGATGCTTAGAATAAGAAATCTATATTATTCTAAACAACCTAAATAATGGACCTTAGCAGATTAAGCAATTTAATTATTATGAACATTAATCAAAATAAGATGAACAATATCATACTTGTCCCATACAACAAATGATCTGCTACTCAAGTGTGACTGAAGGGTCATCTCTTACCTTCAGAGTATCGAGTAATGCTTCATGATCAACATTACTAATTTTCTAGAGTTCCTTTATTTTTGGTCTAGCATGATGTCTCAATAACTTAACATGTGTTGCTATAGCAAGGTGTGAATACATGAGAATGGTTTTATGTTTCTCATATCCTTCAAATGCAAGCATGCCATTCTTTCTAATCATATATGTTCATAACCAAGTTTTGGAAACAACAACTGAACCTGTAGGATCATTATTATTTTATGAAATGGTAATGCAAACTAGAAAATATGCTTAGAATAAAAAATAGTATTATTCTAAACAACCTAAATGATGATGAAATGGTAATGCAACCAAGTTTCAGAAACAATAATTGATCCTGTAGGATACATGAACCCATCATCACCTAGATCATCGATTGTGTTAGCTTATTCTTTCCTTGTACACATCATGCCAAAAAATAGTATGATCCCTCTTCATTCCCCTACACCGATGCTACAATTGCATAGATATGTCTTGGCTGTACACGATCTGAAAGATGGTTGTAGTCAAGTGAACTTTCCATTTTATCTTCTAAAGAGGATTGTGCTACAAATAAAGGTGTTAGGTAGTGTGAAATCCATGTATCTACCCACACACTTGATTCAAATTGATAACAATAAAAATAAATACAATTCTAACAAAAATAAGCCAACTCTCATGTCCATATGGTCCATGCACCCACATCTGAGATTTGAAATGAATGCATCTTTGAAGATTCTCTAATTGTTTGACATTGCAATTTGTCTCCCACTATGCCCTCCTCAACCAACCAAAATAATCTACACACTTTTGAATCAAATTTCCCTCCTCATGATAATGTATAAGTACACCAAATTCAATAGAACGTGCATCACTAAATGTTGCACCACCTTTGATCTTCATTTGTTCCTTAACCAGAGCTCTCTTCACACATGCACCTACTCCATTATGCTTTCCTTTTCCATGCACAACTTAAAAAAAACTCCAAATATGTGGTACACCCCTCACTATATGCATCTTTCTCAACCAATAAAACATGCAAGCATTCTTAAATTTCCCTGTGCAATTATCTAACCAAATGAGATATTGACCCATTACAATAGCTTTTTCCTGTAAGAACTCAATTTTTTTTTCAAAATAATGTTGCACAAACTCAAATGAATGAGATCTATCATCACTCATGTAAAAATGGTACTCCATGATTATCTTCCCATCCTCTTCTATACTATTAGGGGCATGTCTATATGTTATATGGACAAAAATAGCAATTTGAATAAAATTATAATATTGTGATTGTACTTCATTTTGTGGTTGCAATTTGTAATTTTTATAAAAATCAACTATGGATACAATAGTTCCAATTAAGAAAGAGTTCTTACACATCCTAAATTTTTGATCCAACCACTATGACATGTGGCTATGCCTTGCATACTTATAGAAAAGTTTTTTCTTAAAATCAGAAATAAAAATAAACAATACTTACCTAGCTTTTGTAACCAACTCACATCTAGAACCTTCACCTCCACTTTTCAATCTGTATTTGACTATCTCAAACCTTTTTCTCTCAAAAATCTTGTTAGTAGAATCATGTTCGTTTCCCTCATGAAAAAATGTTACAAACTTTGATAAACCACCACATTGCAAACACGTTTCATTTAAACAACCATTTCTATAAAATAAGCAACCATCACCTCTAACGCATAAAAGATGAATGTAATAAGTCCCTGGATGACTTGGGAATTTGCATTGCATGACACTCTTGCAACATTTCGTTAGTATGGATACGAGAACGAATATGAAATAATAATTTATGATACATTGAAAACTCAACATGGTATTTACAATGCGTATTACAAATATTAATAGGTACACAATAAAATGGCTTGGAAGACTCAAAAGCCCTTTGTGAGATTTAAAAATTTGGATGTTCTTCACAAAATTGTTTGTATAAAATTATTTGGCTATATTCCAAGAGATGTTTAGGATGTGGTGTACAATCTCAATTACCAATTCTTAACTTTAAAAAATCCTTTACATTCGGTGATACTCTAGAGTGAGGGTTCTAAAATTGTTCAATTTCTTTACATTATCAGTTAGCTTCTTATCAACATGTGGAAGCCTCCCACTAAAATCCCATGTATCATTTTGAAGAGGACTATTGAGTCTTCCTCTTCTTGAGAGTGCTTTATTCAATGTTTTACGATTTAGATTTAAATCAATAAAAGATTGTCTCATTAAATGAGCCTTTCTCAAATGATGGCATAGTAGTGAGGTTGTGATCACTCCATGAGTAGCTCTTCTATCTTTTTCCTTACTAGTCTTTCCAATAGAAGTTAGAGCATTAAAAAGATTTTTTACAATAATACTATTTTTTTCTGACTTTTTGGTTACATGAATGTTTAATTTTCTTAATAATGTTCTCATTGTGTAAGACTAGAAATTGCACAAAAAATTGGCATTGTTCGATTAATGTCTTATCGAAAAAATATTGATTGAACATATTGGTAGCCCACAACCAAACTGTTTGTGATGACCTTTTTCCATCAAGATTATCTACTATGTTCTCATGTATTTCAAGTAACCATTTAGGGGTTCTCATGTAATTAGATGATATAGAAGGTTCATTTTAAACATTCTCAATGTTATTAACATTTTCATTTTCAATATTTTCAATGCTATACAAATTTTCAATAACAATTCCAACATTTTCATTTTCAATTTCAACATTTTCAATGTTATTGGTATTTTCATTTTCAATACCAATTTCAACATCTTCTATATCTGTGAACCCCTAAACCTACATATGCACAAAGGAAGTCAAACTTTGTTAGTGTTAGTTCAAATATGCATGTAACAAAGAGGGATTCCCCATAAAATCCATCTATCTAAAACTTAATTTAGGAAATGAAGAACACAATGAAATTACAACATTAAAATCCTAATTAAGCAAATAGCATTATGATCCTAAGGGGGAATTGGTGCCAATGATATGGTTCAATTTGGCCCTTTCCCAATTCCTATGATTGCAATGTGGATTGATGAAGAAATGGTCAAATCTCCAAAAAGATTTGAGCATAACCTTGTTACTAAATTGTGAAAAATGGTAGATGATTGAGTGCAATGGTGCAAAATCAATTCTCACTTGAAGAGAGTAACTTTGCATATGAGTTGTGGATGAAGATTGAGGAGAATAGTCTCCAATTTATAGATTCCAAAGATTGGAAGAAGAGTGAGTTTGAGCAATGTGGGATCAAAGATCATCAAATGGCATTGTGCCACTTGTCCACATGTGATTGGATGAGGAATGTGCAAGTTTTGGCCAATGTGCCAATAAATGCAATTAGGTGGCATTTCAAACTTGAGAAATGACATGTTGAAGAGGAAAAAGGAATGGAGTTATTGTCACTTGGCTCAAGGTCAAGGACATGTAAGAGGCTTTTAATGCCTTGTTGGAAGGACCAAGTCCACTTGGACTTTTTGAATTCAAAAGAGGAATATTCCCTTTTTGATGCTTTGTGAGGGAAAATAGAAGAATTAATAAATCAAAGTATTTGATTTATTGTGCAAGTTGCATTCTCTAGAAGATTTTAGTGAGAAGGATTAACTTAATCAATGTTTTGATTAATTTAATAAGGAATTAGGAGATGTGACAATTTGAGCTCAAATTTATGAATTGATTTAAGTCAGAAATTGAGAGGAAATGATTCATTAAATAAATGATTTGATTTATTTAATAAAAGAGGAAGGTGTTAGATTAAATCAAATAAGGTTTAATTCATTTAATTCAATAAGAGGACTTTAGAGAATTTAATCAAATAAAAAGATTTATTTAATTAAATAGAGATGTAAGGTTGATTAAATTAAATTGATTAATTTAATCATTGAAAAGAGAAGACTTAATTTAATAAATAATGATCTATCAAGTTAAGGGATAGAATGCTGAGAACGTGATCTAGGAGGAAATGTTGTTAGTAAATCGGGATCAGGTGTGCCAAAACGAATTTGTACATTTTCCATGTCTACAATATCAATTCCAAATTTTTCATTTTCAATGTTAACATTTTCATTTTCAATTTCAATATTTTCATTTCAATTTCTAATTCAATATTTTCAAATTCTATTTCATCTTCTCTTGAGTATTTGTCATACCTTGTCTTCTTTTCCTATGAATTTATCTATCTCTTGCTCTATATGCTTCAATTTGATTTGTTGTTATTTTTATCTTTCCTTTTCTCTTACAATGACTACTGCTCCCCATTGCACAAACAAAAAGGAGCACACAAATGATTGCAAAGGTTGAAAATGCTTAAAAGAATCTTTCAAAAGCTGAAATTCATTTGATACAAACATAAAACATGAGATTTCAGCGACAAAGAGAATGTGGGACTATTGGAATGCTCAAAATGGTCCTATTTTTATTTTTTAATATAATTCACTAAATGGATATCCGTTATGTTTTGCACGATACTAAACTCTATACCATTAAAAATCAAAATGGATATCCGTTTTGTTTACTTTTGAAAAACTAAACTTCATAATGCATAATATTATTAATATATTATGCTATGATATATTTTATATTGTATATTGTATATTATATATATTTATATAATATATACTATATATATTAATAATATTATTATTAAGGTATATTTATATAGTATATAAATTATTTATATATTAATATCGCTCTCTCTTAGGTCCCTCCTACTCCCTCTCTCTCTCTTTATCTCTCAAGTCTCTCCCACTCCCTCTCTCCCTCTCTCTCAAGTCCCTCCCACTCCCTCTCTCCCTCTCTCTCTCTTTCTCTTAGGTCTCTCCCACTCACTCTCTCTCAAGTTTCTCTAACTCCCTCTCTCCCTCTCTCTCTTTGGTCCCTCTGACTCCTCTGACTCCCTCTCTCCCTCTCTCTCTCTCTCTCTCAGGTCTTTCTCCCTCCCTCTCTCCCTCTTAGGTCTCTCTCTCTCTCTTGTATCTGCCTCTCTCTATCCCTACCAAACTCCTCTATAATATATTTATTATATATTAGTATATTAATATTATATATATTTATATAATATATAATATATATTATTATTAAGGTATATATAAATTATATTATATATTAATATGTATGCATATAGGAAGCTTCAAATCTTATACAATAAATAATGGATATCTTTTATAAATGGATATCCATTATAGACAAATATCCGTTATTTTTATTTTCATACAAACTAAATAATATGTATGCATAGGGAAAGCTTCAAATCATATACAATAAGTAACAGACATCCATTTATAATGAATATTCATTTGTGTTTGATTTTTATAAACCAAATAATACATATAACCAATATTATATATTATATATTAATATATATAATAAATATATAATATATTGTGATATATATTATATATAGTATATTTAATATATACACTATATACTATATATTATATAATATATATTTTATATTATATAATATATAAATAATATATTATATATATCTTATACTCTCTCCCTCTTTAGCTCTAGCACTACTAGGTCTCCCACTCCCTCTCCCTCTCTCAAGTCACTCCCACTCCCTCTCGCCCTCTCTCCCTCTCTTTCTCAGGTCTCTCCCACTCTCTCTCCCTCTCTCTCTCTCAAGTCTCTCCCACTCTCTCTCTCTCTCATTCCCTCTAACCCTCCCACCCCACCTAAACAACTCTCTCACACTCTCCATATCCCTCCCTACATCTCTCTCTCTCTCTCTCTCTTGGGTCTCTCATTCCCTCTATCCCTCCCACCCTACCTAGACAACTCTCTCTCTCAGTCCCTCTCTCCCTCTCACTCTCCATCTCCCTCTTAGGTATTTCTCTCTTTCTACCTCCCTCCATCTTTGCTATCTCTCTCTCATGTCTCTCTCCCTCTCAAGTCTCTCTCTCTCAAGTCTCTCCCACCCCATCTATCCCTCTCAATTCCCTCTCCCTCTCATGTCTCTCCCACTCCCTCTCTCCCTTTCAACTCTCTCTCTCTCTCTCTTCTCAGGTCTCCCACTCCATCTCTCTCCCTCCTTCCCTCCCTCCCTTGCTCCCTCCCTCCCTCTCTCTCCCTCTCTCCCTCTATCCATCCCACCCTCTCTCTCTCTTGGGTCTCTCAATCATTATATAACTTCCACCCTAATCCCTAAAATCTCTTAGTCCCTCTCTCTCCCTCTCAGGTATCTCCCTCCCCCCAGATCCCTTCCACCCCCTCTCTCTCTTAGGTCTCTCCCTTGGGAACCCCACCTAGATAACTCTCTCTCTCAAGTCTCTCTCTATGGTCTCTCTCACTCTCCATCTCCCTCTCAAGTCTCTCTCTCTCTCTCTCTCTCTTATATATATCTCTCTCTCACTCTCCATCTACCTCTTAGGTATCTCTCTCTCTATCTCTCTCTTTATCTCTCTAGTTTCCCCCACTCCTCTCTCCCTCTCTTAAGCTTCACCCTCCCTCTATCTCGCTATATATATTATAATGTAGTATATAATATATACTATGTATTAAATATATATTATATAATATTGATATAATATATAATATTTAATATATACTATATAATATATAAAATAACAATATAATATATAAAATAATATAATAATATATAATATAATATATAATACATAATATGTTATATAGAATATATTAGTATATTGGTACATATTAATATATTAAATATTATGTATTATAAATAATACAAATAACGGATATCTATTTTTTCTGACAAAATCAGTAGGCTTGGGATTTGGCTCGGGATTCGATTCAGGATAGCCCAACTTGGAAAGTCAACTCAAAAAATGTGTTTACAAAATTTCCTTAGTTTTCCAAAGTTTGCCCTTGTGGCTGACAACCTTTTTTTATCCAAATTCAATGAAACGGAAATTTTTTATAGAAAAAATTGTCAGCTTTCCACAAAATATAAGATATGCCTTATTTTGAATTTAATAAATAATTATTATTGATTTTCTATATACATTATGACTAAAGTCCTAATTGATAGGATGATTGAAAAACTTTTATAACTTTCAAACTATTTCACATTTTTTGAATCTAAAAGATGCATCACATTCTATGCTTCACACACTTTAGGATTAATAAAATGAATTTCATAAATTTTTGACCAAGTCATGGTGGATAGACAAACACGTTTAAATAATTTGAAATTTTCTAATAAAAAAAGCATAACTAATTATTTACATGTAAAAAAATTACAAAAAAAATAAAATCGGCACATCTGGGCATGTTCCTCTACATATATTGTAAGTTTCAGAAATAAATAAATAAATTTTGTACTTAGGGTGGTCAGACATACACCTACTTTTTATCTTTTTCCTAAAAATTTAGTAGCACTACATTGAAATTTCAAATTTTCGCAAAATAGATTTACTTTTTTCCAAAAAAGGACTAGTAGCCTAGAAATTACATTCAATTTGCGACAAGTTTTGTTCTTACATATTTTTCAAATTATGTTAATAACCTATTCAAATTTTTATGTCAAGTTGTCTAACTTTGTTTTTCTAAAATTTCATTGCCACTTAGGGGCCTCGTTTGGACCCCATGATCCTGCACTGACTCGTGAATCTTTGTTTGTTGGGTGTAGTATCTACTATGGTGTGATTCTCATTTGCATGCCCCTGCTGTCTTTGTAGAAAAGGTGATTTGGGGCATGAAAACCTTTTATTGTGAGCTGGTTTGCAAACCCGCATGCATTTGGGAGGTAGTTTAAATTAGTGGCTAGCATGAAGACTTGAAGACCCCCACACCAGCTCTGCTATTTCTCACATAGATGGCCATTTTTGGCTTCGCTAAGGTACATAGAGGGGACCCATGGAATTTTTGGCTATTGATTTCGCCACACACAATTGTTGTAGGAGGCGAATTTGTAAGTCACAATTGGGGTCAAATTTATTTGATGGTGTAGAGGAGGGGGACCAACTAGTCAGGACCCCAGGTCATGGGAGGGTCTAGAAAAATAGGCTCCCTTGATCTACCTCATGCTAAGGAATTGTTTAAGATAGGTTTGATGTTTAAAGGGGTGAAAATGAAGGACAACTGATCTACCTCTTTCCTTCTACCAACTTGAGAGTCTCGGGAAGTTAGGTGAGCAAGTTTCTAGAGTCCAAACTGTAACTTAGGCAGCTCATTATTAGGGGACTACAACACAGGACATAGACGACAACATGACACACTAGCATCTTAGTTGGGTGCTAGCATCCATATGAAGAAAAAACATGAAGTACGGTCTAAACTCAAGAGGAACCTACTAATGACCCAACAGATGTGATTTAATGCAATAACAAAAATATAAGAGCTAAATAACAAAAAATTGAGAAAATACAAAGATTAAATCTAACTATGAAATGATGAAGAAGGGTAAGGAAAGCACACCTTCCTACCTAAGAGTTGATATCTTTAAAGTCTTCACATGACAAGCAACCTACACACAAAAGACAAAAAAATGTTGGGGCTATGTATAGAGGAGTTCCGTAGTTAGTTCCCCACTTTGGTGTTTCCACCTCCACGAAAAACTAGTATAGAAATGATAATAGAAGTATGATAAAGAAAGATATTGAAGTGAAAGTACTAAGCACTATTCTAAACAACAATATTCTACGCAACAATACGATAATGCAAGAGAAAGGGAAAATGGAGTAATATCACTTTCAAACATGTGCACTTAAGGAGAATGGGAGAAGGAGTGAGCTCACAAGCTTGCAAATGTCAATGTTGCCGCAAAAATGAGGAGATTGAGTTCATAAAGCACCAACTTGCAACTTCAATGGAAGTGAGAATGTTGTGAATGAAGTATGTAGATAGTTTCTAAGAATGAATTTGATCCAGAGAGAGTGAATGGATCAAGGAGATAGGAATTTGAAGATGAAATTGGAGGCAAAGGATTCGTTCAAGGTTGATCAAGGGAGAAGAGATGTTACTCTTCATCACCAATGGAGAATTGTAATGCCTCTGTGGATTCTAGAGGCAAGAATCCTTTTAGGATGGGAGCATACCACACAGACGCTCACACACCACACTAGCATCCCTGACAAAATATCCTCCACCTACATAAAAAATAACTACCAAGTGGATGGGAAGTGAATGAAGGACGCAAAATAGCATCATCAGATTTAATTTGTCTAAGGTAGGAAGTATGTAAATGTGGAATTTGCAAGGGGTGCATATTCACACCATTATATTTTCCCCCCACTTTAGCGAGCGTAAGTGTCAAATAATGCACGATAAAGTAGAGTGAAAGTTGAGAAATTTATACCTGAACCATTGAGGAAGAAGACCACAATCTGGAACACTCGAATGCACATGAAGAAGAGATGGCTCCATAGGAGAGTTAAACAAATGCACCAGAGGTCCATGGACCTATGGAAGGTGAACAAAAAGACTCTGCAGGTGCTCGCTCCTACAGAGGAGGCACCATAGGTGCTTGGCCCTAAGGGAGGCTAGATATGAAAGGCTTCATAGGGTCTGATAGGCTCTTACAGGTGCTCGGTCTTGCAAGGAAAGCTTGAGGTTCTTAGTCCTCCAAGCTTGGTTTGAAAAAGGAGCTTCTCAGGTCCTACAAAGCAATATGTTAATCCATAGACAAAACATTTTAGATAGAAAAAAGCCACGTAGGTAGACAAAAAGTCATGCAGATAGTCAATAATTGAAGGAGAAGCTTTCAAACGGGTCCCTTGGGAATCCTTCAAAAGAAAAGGGGCCCACTCAAGGGATGCTTTGTTTGAAAATAAATGATATTTTCACAAAAAATTCTAGCATCAAGGAATCCTTTTGAAAGATCCCTTTAATGAAGGAACTCAAAAGGAGGAATACTCCCTTGCAAGGGAAATTTTTTAGGCTTCTTCATCAGAAAAAGTACCCCCTTCTTGAAGGAAATCTTTTAAATTATTTGTTTATGAATCCATGATGAAAGAAAAATTCTGCTAGGGGTCGTTGTTGAAGAATATAATTTTTTGAAAAATAAGGGATTTTCACCAAGGGATTCATTGGCCATTGAATACACCTTTTGAAAATTGAATCAATATGATTGCCCACCCTTAGGATGGTGCATGTTGAACACAAAGGCATGTGACATCATAAGGAGAGAGAAGAAAGTGATGTTATGGCCCGTGATACATGACGAGATGTAAATATGGAAATATTTTTGTACATTTGAGGGACAACACATAGGCACCACAAAATCGCGAAGCAAGGAAAGAAGAGAGAAAGATAAAAAGACAACGCAAGCAAAAATAAGGAAATCAAGAGATAGGGGGATCTAAGATTTCGGGGTCGGAATTGCTCCTAGATATAAATAGATAGATATAATGTAATAATATATATGAACTATCATCAATCCCCTACTATATAAAATCATGTGAAGAAAGGTAGGTGAAGATAAAATAAAAATAAAAAATCAGGTCAACATAGAAGGGAGGCCTAAATGCCCCCAACACTTTGCATCATCCCCAATTGTCAAAAGCCAAGGCACAACAAAGGAAGAATGATGTAACAAATAGAAGAAGTTTACAAAATAAAAAAATCTTGTATCCAAGCACCTACAAGGGTGACAAGGGTCCTCCAAGAACACATAAAACAAGCATGGGGAGACACAACACACACAAATCTAATCTATAGATAAAGAAGAGGTTCCCTCCTAGTCCTCATCAACCAAGAGGTCATTGTTCTCCCAATCTAGATCATTATAAAAGGAAGGTGAAAAATCCTGCAAGGGTGGGATAGTAAGGGGAGCACCCTTCGACTCTCCTACAACAAGATACAAGGAAGAGGGCCCCTCGAGATCTTCTTCGCTCAACTCCTATGAGTTAAATTCCATTGATTTTGTAAAAAATGCCAACAGACCTGGGACATTGTCCACTGAGCTAAACATGCACTTGACGAGAGTGCCATGTGTCAACTAAATAGGCAATGAAGGAGTTGCTTTAGATCCATTTCCAACCTCACCGAAAGACTCAAGGGAAGTGATGAACTTAGGGGATGCTAGGGCTGCCTCCATCACTAGGATGATGTAGGCCAAGGTAGAACAAACTTCTGAAGAAGGAAATCCCTTCTTCTGACCCTCATTAAAAGTAGGGTTGTCCTCAAACTTATGCTTCATCAAAGGATGTGAGATCCCCACAAATGAAGTGGAAGGCAAGGAAGAAGCATAGAAAATTGTAGTGGACACCACTGAGGTATTTGGCATATCCACATGCTTAGGAAAAGGTAAGATATCTAGAAGGGAGATCAATAGAGGATGATCAATTAAGGGAGAAATGAACACTTGCACCCTTTTAGGGTGAGGATAATCCATGCTAGCAGGGGGAGCCAGAAGCAAGATTGAGGCAACAAGAACCAAAGAAGAAGTGGTGAAAGAGGAGGACACTAAAATAGGAGCTATTGGCTCCCCTTCCTCCTTCTGCAAAGTAGCCTACTCAGCAGCCAAAGCCTTTCTTTGATGCTTATGCTCATGCACAAGGTGGTTTATTTGGCTATGAGCTAGAAGATGCAGCTTGAGGAGGAGCATGAGGCTCCTATTTTGTCATCATATTGTCCACCACAACTGTTGTTAGCAGAGCGAGTGAATCCTAGATAGAAATAAGAGGAAGAGATGTAGGAATGAATATCACAACTAGTAGAAAAGAAGACTCAAGCACCTCAGTGGTGGGCCTCTTCCCATTTTCTACCCTAGGGGCAAGAGTAGTAGGAGGTCACAGAGACTGAGACACAAAGGTGAATCCATAGTGACCATTCCCCTTGTCATACAAGATGGGATGAGGCACCATGGGAAAAATAGGAAGGTCGAACACATAATGATTAGCCTTTTGCCAAGCAGGCACCATTAGACTTCCCAAGGGATGCATAGGGGTGGAATATGAGGGCACCACAATAGGATGAGAGGTAGAAGTAGGTGGAATTATAGAGGAAGAAGAAGGCTTCTAAGTGTGAGTAGACTCTCCCTTCCCCTTCTAAGAGGAAGAGGTGGAAACCTATTGTTGTGCTATAGGGTAGGCCATTTTTGGATGCACCTTACCCCTAGTTTTGTAGAACATAATTTCAATAAAGCAGGTTTGTTCTTAGGGGATGTAGACCTACTAGGGTGAGCCAAAAATGATCTAGTGAATTAACCCCATGATATACCATTGTATGATATCTAGTGCCATGCACAAAATGCATTGCACCTTCGTGAGAGAATTTTAGACACTTATGAATAACGAAAGAAACTCTATTCATGGAAACTAGCCAAGGAATGTAGGCTTCACTCTGAACAAATTGGATTTTGGAATGATGTCAAAGGTAGCATCACAACCCTAGGTCCCACTAGGACAGAAAGAGTTATAAAACCATAAGGAGAAAGAGAGAGACCATCATGGGTATGTATGGTTGTCTTCAACTTTTCATATTCCTCCCTTTGTAGAGAGTTTAGCGAAAGAGTTTCCTCTGTAATAATGTTTAAATGACTCATGGGATCCACAAGGACTCCCATCACAATTTTACCATTGTCTTGAGAGGGGATATATAGAGGAGAGGGCTTCTTATTCATGGTAAAATACTACGATGTAAAGGTTACATCTAGTGAACTAGTCGCAGGTTGAGGGAGAGGAATGTGAGTAAATTAAACCATATTTACATACTCTAAGGCCTCAAGAGAATCAATCGAAAGATTAATAACCAAATTCATAGAGTGAGATGAAAATGGGTTTGTATAAATCTAAAATTCACTATTCACCTTAGCCACAGACTTGTTCGTATTTTTATTTTTATCGACAAGGCGAATGGTACCATCATCGATGTGACCCTGCATCTCATGATGCAAACACATACAAAATTCAGTATCATTCTCATGGACATGATGGTATTGGCATAACACATTCCCATCATACTAGTCAGGGTAAGGCTCTTTAAGAGGTCGAGGATCTTCCAGGGTTATAACCTTTTCCTTTAAAAAATTCTTCAAAATAGAAGAGTAAGATTCAAACAACTTTGTGAAATATCTATTGTGCTTGAGGCCCCCTTTCCATTTGATGCGGTGACTACATTTGCAATAGATTTTATTTTGCCTAAGATCGATACAATAGATCTTCCTTTTGGACAGGAGCATGAGAAAGATCCCCCGAATTGAACAACCATTTGTTGATACTCCCACAATGCTGCACACCTATGTGCAAAAGAAGGATACTTAATTAAGGAAAAATTATCCTGCCAAGGTCTCTGTAGGTTGTTAATGAACAACTTTTGCACATCTAAGTTAGGCAATGGGGTAAGTGCATGGATCTGTGACACAATTTCGGTGTGAAAATGCAAAAAAAACCCGTAATAGGCCATATTGCACTCGCCAAATTTGGAGATTGCCAAATTTGGTGCTCTCCAAATGGCTTTACCATTTGGCGAGCACTTAATTTGGCACTTTCCAAATGGCTTGAATTTTGTAATGAATGAATAAGTGTTAGTTCTCTTTCTTTTTGCAATGAATTTTGGAATGTATTTTTCTAAACTCTTTCATTTTCTCTTTCTTTGCCAGACAAACTATATACATGAAATAAAAATTTAAAGTATAAGTTGACATTTACATATGGAAATTTAATTTCTTATACTTTAAGTTATATTTCATGTATATAGGTAGGATTTTTGAGAGTGGTTTCAGATCTTTAGGAGTTATAATGCAAATTCTAGTTTTTGGAAGATCTTAAAAATTTTAGACTTAGTCAAATTTCGGTAATCAGCAATTCAAATTTCAGTAATCAGGAGGTCAAATTTTAGTAGTCAGCAAGTTGTATCATATTTCTCTCTCACTCTCTCCTTCTCTCTACTCCCTATCTCTCCACTCCCCCTCTCTCTCCCTTCCTCCCTCTCTCACCTCTTTCTCTCTCACACATACCCCTCTATCTCCTCCCTACATCTGCTCCCCTCCCTCCCCTCTCTACTTCTCTCTATCTCTTCTCTCTCTACATATCCTTCCCACTACTTATATTTATCTCCCCCTCTCTCTCTTTACCTACCTCTCCATCACTTTGTATCTCACTTATGTCTCCTCCCTACCTCTTTCCCTCTCTACTCTCTATCTCTCCTCTCTCTCCCCCTACCTACATCTCTCTCTCACTCTCTATCCCTCTCTTCCCCTCTTTCTCTCTAACTCTTTCCTCTCTATCTCATAATTCTCTCTCCCTCCCTCTCACTCTCTCCTCTCTATCTCACCATTATCTCTCTCTCTCTCTCTCACACACACACACACACACACACACACACACCTCTATCTCCCTTGCTAACACTCCCTCCCTCCCTCCTTCCATCTCTAATTCTCTCTATCTCTCCTCTCCCTCCCCCTCTCGACCTCACCCTCCCTCCCCTTCTTTTTGTCTCTCCTCCCAATATCTCTCACTATTGTCCGTCCGTCTGTCCCCCCTCTTTCTCTGTCAATTGCTCCTTTTCTCTATCTAACCATTCTCCCTCTCTCTCTCTCACCCACACACACACACCTCTATCTCCCTCCTAACCTCTCCCTCCCTCCCCTCTCTACTCTCTATCTCTCCTCTCTCTTTCCCTCTCTATACCTACATCTCCCTCCATCTCTCTCTCTCTCCTTCCCTCTCTATCTCACTCATGTCTCCTTCCCTACCTCTTTCCCTCTCTAATCTCTATCTCTCCTCTCCATTCCTCTACCTACCTATCCCTCTATCTCTCCATCCCTCTCTTTATCTCCCACTCTCTCCTCTCTATACCTACCTATCACCTCCTCTCTAAATCACCATTATCTCTCTCCCACTTTCCCTCCTTCCCTCTCACTCCCTCCTCTCTAAATCACAATTCTCTCTCTATCCCACTTTCCCTCCTTCCCTCTCTATGTATCACTTATTCCTTTCTACCTCTCCCTCCCTCCAATCTCCCTCTCTCTCTCTCTATCTCTATTTATCATTCTCTCCTTACATCTCTACTCTTTATCTCACCACTCTTTCCATCTCACTCTCCCTCCTATCCCCCTATCTCTATTTATATTTATCTCCCCTCTCCCTCTCTTTACCCACCTCTTCCTCCATCACTCTATATCTCAATCATGTCTCCTCCCTACCTCTTTCCCTCTCTACTCTCTATCTCCCCTCTCCATCACTCTACCTCTCTCTCTACTCCTCTCTCTCTTGCACAAACACATACACACACACTCACCTCTATCTTCTCCCTACCTGTGCCTCGCTCCCCTCTCTACTTCACTCTATCTCTCCTCTCTTTGCATCTCCTTCCCTCTTTACCTATATTAATCTCCCCTATACCTTTGTTTACCTACTGTTGGAATGATGGATGCACAGGTGTCCTTGATGAAGCTGCAATACAATTTTCAATGGAGGACCTTTGCTAGGAAGAAATATTCAACCACAAAGAAAGTACGATAATGACATTCAAAATAGAGATTCTATTATGATCTATCAGATTGATAGATAAATGGATAGATTCTAATAGAATCTCTATTTTGAATGCCATTATCATACTTTCTTTGTGGTTGAATTTTTCTTCCTGACAAAGGTCCTCCATTGAAAATTGTTTTGCAGCTTCATCAAGGACACCTAAGCATCCATCATTCCAACATGGTATCAGAGCATGTTTAATTCTAACATGGTAACAGAGCTATTCCAGTGAAGGTTCATCCTAGGATCAAGAAAGTTTGGCTAGTGAGATTCTTTGGCAAGCAAGGATTTGTTGCAATCCGTTTTTTATTGGAGCTGTCATCATATTTGCTTCAAAAATCTAGTTTTCACTCATTTGCAAGAAAAACGATTTTCTGGGTTTTGTAGGCAGCATCGAAATATGAACTAGATATTTTTTAGATTTTGCATATCTTACACAAATCTAGAGAAAATCACAGTCTAAAAAGCGTCGGGCATCATTTTTCTCCTGGCTGAAGGTTAAAAAAATCAATTTTTCATCTTTTGTTTGTTGGATAGAGAAACGATTTCTTGGTTTTATTTCTAGCATCAAAATATTTTTGGGTTTTTATTTTTGTCTACAAATAGTGAGTATATTTTTCAGAAATCAAATTAGAAATAAACGTTTTTGTTAGAAAACTCATTTCCTGTAGGCTAAATTCAGTTTTTTTGAAAAATTCATAACTTTTGACCACGATGTCCATTTTTGGCAAACGAGATATTGACGGAAAGCTTGTTTCGAGCACTTCATAGTGGTGTAGGCCATTTTTTAAGATTTGGTCATCTACAGAAATTTGAGGTTATTTTTCATCATGGAAACTGATGTGAACATTGGTTTGTGCATGCACTCTTTTTAATTTTCTGTTTATGCATATTTAGACATTCTCTCCTTTTGCAATCATTGGGTATTGTAATAAATGAACTGATATAAAGTTCCATCAGGGGGGTTTCTTGCATAATAATCTAATTAGAGTGTGCATGCACTTTGATCTTCATTGTGTTTTGATGACAAATCGCATGGGTTGTAATCTGATTTCTTAGTTTCCTTTGGCCAATTTTTTGTCTTAGCTTGACACATATCAGATTCATATCAGATTCATTTCAGATCCATTTTAGTTTGAGGGCCACTAAATTTGTGGTTAATGTTCCTGAGTCTTTATGGTACTTGTTCTCATGGAAAAGTTTTAGTCTCAGTTTGACATCGGCATCGAGATTCACGGCTTCTAGATTCTATCATCATCTTTTCATCTACTGTTGCTTTATGGATTCCAGGGTTGTTCTAGTTTGGTGTTTTCGAGTGTTCCGTGGCATTGGGTCTACTGTTCCATTATTATGATTCCGATATGGTTTCTTGTAGACAAAAATATCTTTCCTTGCTTGTCACATTGAGGATTCCAGTGTTACTCCACAGTGTACTTCTAGTGTTTCTCTTGTAGCAGGTTATCTCATTGAGGGGGGGCTACCTTGTCTCTCTGCTACTTCTCTCTTATGGGGGCTTCTTTTTCCTCACATGGGGTTTTTACCTTCTCATGCATCATTAAGAGCATTTTTATTTTGTATTTCATCTCTCTTTTGGGGAGGAGTTTTGTCCCACTGGTTTTTCTCCTTTTCTCCATTTGTGAGAGATTGCATTGCATTTGTACATGGGTACCTAACATGGCCTAGTTGTCGGGACCCATCTTGCATTGTTTGCATTTGTGTACATTCTCCCTAAGTTGCACTTAAGGGGGGGTGTTGGTGTAATTAAATGTTTTGTACCTTGTCCTAGTCATAATTACACCTTAGTTAAGTTTACTTAGGGACCACATAGGAGTTGTTGGAGAATTTCCACCTTTGGTGGACTTATCTTCTTATTACTTTATCACTTCCACCTTTCATGGACATATCATGTGATTAGGTTTCCACCTTTTGTGGGAGATCCACTATTTGTGGTGGTTATCACATTATCGCTTTCCACTTTAGGTGGAGTGATAGCTTTTCATCGTTGTCTCATGTCATAAGATTATGACACTTGTCATAATCTTATGCACTCCTATGTTCTCACCTTGGCTATATAACCAAGGGGTCTCTACTACATTTGAACACACATTGAATCATATCATTGACATTGAATATAGTTTATTCTTGTCACATTATTTTCTCTCTTCTTTGTGCTTTCCATTTGGTCCATAGATCTTGGCATCCATAGCCAATTCTAACATGGTATCAAAGCATGTTTAATTCTAACACCTACGTCTCCCTTCATCACTCTGTATCTCACCTATGTTTCCCTACCTACCTAGGGTTGAGGGTTTAATGTATAGGGTAGAGGGTTTAAGGGTTGAGGGTATAGGGTTGAAGAATTAGGGTTTAGGGTCCAATGTATAGGATAGAGGGTATAGGGGTTGAGGGTAGAGGGTAGAGGGTTTAAGGGTTGAGGGTTGAGGTATTAGGGTAGAGAGTTTACTTGGGTTTAAGGGTTGAGGGTATAAGGTTTATGGTAGAGGGTAGAGGGTTGAGGGTTGAGTGTTTAAGGGTTTAAGGGTTGAGGGTATAGGGTTGAGGGATTAGGGTAGAGAGGGAGGAAAGGATGGAGGGAGAGATGGAGGGAGAAGTGAGATAGAGAGGAGATAAGAGGAGGGACGGATAAAGATATATGAGGGTTGAGGATCTAATGTATAGGATAGACGGTTGATGGTTTATGGTATTGGGTTGATGGTATAGGGTTGAGGGTAGAGGGTTTTGGGTTGAGGGTAGAGGTAAGAAGGTTTAAGGGTTTAGGGTTGAGGATTTAAGGTTGAGGGTAGAGGGTTTAGGGTATAGGTTTAAGGGTATATGGTTGAAGGATCAGGGTTGAGGGTCTAATGTATAAGGTAGAGGGTATAAGGGTTGAGGATTTAGGGTCTAAGGGTTGAGGATTAAGGGACTAATGGTTGAGGGTTGAGAATTGAGGGTTAAGGGTTTAATGTATATGGTAGAGGGTAGAGGGTTTAAGGGTTAAGGGTCAAGAGTTTAAGGTTGATGACAAAGGGTTGAGGGTATAGGGTTGATGGATTAGGGTTGAGGGTCCAACATATAGGGTACAGGGTATAAGGGTTTAGGGTTTAGGGTTAAGGGTTCAGGGTTAAAGGTAGAGGGTCGAGGGTTGAGGGTTTAAGGGTTGAGGGATTAGGGTAGAAAGTTTAATTGGGTTTAAGGTTTTAAGGGCCGAGGGATTAGGGTTGAGGGTAGAGGGTATTGGGTTGAGGGTAGAGGGTAGAGGGTTTAAGGGTTTAGGATTTAAGGGTTGAGGGTTTAGGGTTTAGGGTAAAGGGTTGAGTGTTTAAGGGTTTAAGTGTTGAGGGATTAGGGAAGAGAAGGTGGGATGGATGGAGGGAGAGATGGAGGGAGAAGTGAGATAGTGATATGGAGAGAAGAGGAGGGAGGGAAACAGATAGATGAGGATTGAGGATCCAATGTATAGGGTAGATGGTTGAGAATTGAGGGTATAGGGTTGAGGACCTATAGGGTTGATGGTATAGGGTATTGGGTTGAGGGGTTAGGGTTGAGGGTAGATGGTATTGGGTTGAGGGTATAGGGTAGAAGGTTTAAGGGTTTATGGTTGAGGGTTTAAGGATGAGGGTGGAGGGTTTAGGGTATAGGTTTGAGGGATTAGGGTTGAGGGTCAAATGTATAAGGTAGAGGGTATAGGGTTGAGGGATTCAGGTAGAGGGTATTGGGTTGAGGGTAGAGGGTTTAAGGGTTGTGGGTTGAGAGTTTAAGGTTGAGGGTATAGGGTTGAGGGTATAGGTTTAAGGGATTAGGGTTTATGGTAGAGGGTATTGGGTTGAGGGTAGAGGGTTTAAGGGTAGAGGGTAGAGGGTTTAGGGTAGAGGGTTAAGGGTAGAGGGTTAAGGGTTTAAGGGTTAAAGGTAGAGGTTAGAGGGTTAAGGGTGGATGGGAGAGAGATATATGGATTGAGTGTGAGAGAGACTTGAGAGAGGGAGAGAGGGTAGGAGGGGGAGACTTTAAAGGGAGACTTTAAAGAGAGAGAGAGGGATGGAGTGGGAGGGAGATAGAGGGAGGGAGGGTTAAGGGTAGAGGGTAGAGGGTTTAAGGGTTTAGGGTTTAAGGGTTAAGGGTTAAGGGTTTAGGGTTTAGGGTTAAGGGTAGAGGGGAGAGAGATATAGAGAGTGAGTGAGTGAGTGAGAGAGAGACCTGAGAGAGGGAGAGGGGGTAGGAGGAAGAGTCTTGAGAGAGAGAGGGAGGGAGTGGGAGAGAGATAGATGGTAGAGGGTTAAGGGTAGAGGGTAGAGGGTTTAAGGGTTAAGGGTAGAGGGCTAAGGGTAGAGGGGACAGACATAGGAGTGAGTGAGTGAGAGAGACTTGAGAGAGGGAGATGGGGTAGGAGGGAGAGAATTTAGAGAGAGAGAGAGGGAGAGGGAGTGGGAGAGAGATAGAGGGTAGAGGGTTTTAAGTGTTTAGGTTTTAACAGTTAAGGGTTTGGGGTTTAGGTTTAAGGGTAGAGGGGAGAGAGATAGAGAGAGGTTATAGAGAGATAAGTAGAGAGGGAAAGAAGGTGGAGATATTGAGAGAGAGAGGAGGAAAGGAGGGAGAGAGAAATAGGTATAGAGGGGCAAATAGGTAGAGATAAGTAGATATGAAAGCATAGATAGAGGGAGAGGTAGGGATTGAGAGAGAGGTGAGACAAAAAAAGAGAGGTCTAGGTAGATAGAGGGAGGAGGAGATAAAGATAAGTAGATGGTAGAGTTAAGGGTAGAGGGTAGAGTGTTTAAGATTAAGGGTAAAGGGGAGAGAGATAGAGCGAGTGAGTGAGAGAGAGAGGGAGGGAGTGATAGAGAGATAGAGGGTAGAGGGTAGAGGGGAGAGAGATAGGAGTGAGTGAGTGAGAGAGAGACCTGAGAGAGGGAGAGGAGGTAGGATGGAGAGACTTGAGAGAGAGAGTGTGAGGGATGGAGTTGGAGAAAAATAGAGGGTAGAGGGTTTAAGGGTTTAGGGTTTAAGGGTTAAGGGTTTAGGGTTAAGGGTAGAGGGGAGATAGACAGAGTGAGTGAGTGAGGGAGAGAGACCTAAGAGAGGGAGATGAGGTATGAGGGAGAGACTTGAGAGAGAAAGAGAGGGGGAGGGAGTTGGAGAGAGATAAAGGGTAGAGGGTAGAGTGTTTAAGGTTTTAAGGTATAAGGGTTTAGGGTTAAGGGTATATGGGAGAGAGATAGAGGGAGGGAGTGGGAGAGAGAGGGAGGGAGTGGGAGAGATATAAAGGGTATAGGGTAGAGGGTTAAGGGTAGAGGGGAGAGAGATAAAATGAGTGAGTGAGTGAGAGAGAGACCTGAGAGAGGGAGAGGGGGTAGGAGGGAGATACTTGATAGAGAGAGAGGGAGGGATGGAGTGGGAGACATATAGAGGGTAGAGGGTTAAGGGTAGATGATAGAGGGTTTAAGGGACCAGGATTTAGGGTTTAGGGTTAAGGGTAGAGGGGAGAGAGATAGAGGGAGTGAGTGTGAGAGATAGAGACCTAAGAGAGAGAGGTGGGGGTAGAGAGAGTCTTGAGAGATAAAGGAGGTAAGTATATCTCCCATCCTCTCTCTCAAGTCTCCCTCCTGGCCCTCCTCTCTCATAAATCTCTCACACTGATTCTATCTCTCTCTCCCTCCTTGTCCCTAACCTCTCACCCCAACCAACCCTTAAACCCTCATCTATATACCATTAACCCTCACCCTCTAACCCTATCATCTCTCCTCTACTCCCTCTCTCATTCAAATCTCTTTGTCCTACCCCTCCTTCTAGGTCTCCTCCTCTTGAATACCCCTTTATCTTTTCTCCTCTACCCAAACCTCTAAACCTAAACCCTACCATCTACCCTTAACCCTCCCTCCCTCTCAGCAGCCCTCCTACCACCTCCCTGCCTCTCACTCCCTCTATAT
>CM021103.1:226831025-226904603 GCA_007115665.2 Sequoiadendron giganteum
GAGGGGGAGAAAGAGAGGTGAGATAGAGAGAAGTAGAAAGGGAAGGAGAGAGAGGGGGAGATAGAGAAAATTAGAGAGGGAGGGAGGGAGGAGAGAGAAGTGAGATAGATAGAACTAGAGAGGGAAGGAGAGAGAGAATGACGAGATAAAGAGTAGAGAGGGAAGGAGAGAGAGAGGGAAGCATAGAGTGAGTGAGAAAGAGGGGAGAGAGAGGGAGAGAGGGATAGGTAGGTATAGAGAGAGGTGATATAGAGAGTAGAGAGAGATATATAGAGATAAAAGGAGAGGGAGGGGAGATAGAGAAATGTAGAGAGGGAAGGAGGGAGGGAGATAGATATTGGAGAGGGAAGGAGAGAGATGGACATGTAGAGAAGTAGTTCTTGAGCTCAAGGGAGAGACTGTCAAATAAAGGGATGGAGATAGTGAGAGAGAGAGAGGTCTAGAGAATAAGAGATGAAAATGACTGAGATAGAGAGAGAAAGATGAAATTTGACCTCCTGATTACTGAAATTTGACATATTGATTACTGAAATTTGACTAAGTCTGAAATTTTTAAGATCTTCCAAAAACTAGAATTTGCATTATAACTCCTAGAGATCTAAAACCACTCTCAAACATCCTACCTATATACATGAAATATGGATTAATGTATAAGAAAGTAAATGTCCATATGTAAATGTCAACTTATACTAAAATGTTTATTTCATGTATATAGTTTCCCTGACAAAGAAAGAGAAAATCAAAGAGTTTAGAAAAACACATTCCAAAAGTCATGAATGACATTTGGTGAGTGCCAAATTTGGCGCTCGCCAAATGAAGCAACCTATTTGGAGAGCACCAAATTTGGCGCACACCAAATTTGGCGAGCACCAAATTTGGCGCACACCAAATTTGGCGAGCACCAAATTTGGCGCACACCAAATTTGGCGAGCACCAAATTTGGCGTGCGCCAAATAGGTTGCATAGGGAAATACCAACCCGATGGGTTGGATTCTGCATTGGGAATCCAACCCAAAAGTTTGGACAACCATTTCATGAAAAAGATGTGATTTATTATAAGGGTGCAAAATTTCATCATATTTTTTTCCATGCTCCCCTTCTCATTTGCACGTCTTTCAATGCAAGTTTATAAAAAAATCGTGATAGAGTTAACCTTTCTCTTAGCTATCTAAATATATAATTATTTTTTCATTTTGATTTAGTTAAGGTTTTGATCCATGGCTTCTATTGTAAATGCCTCTGTTTTTGGTCAAAAACCAACATGTGCTAGTTTTAGGATAGATTTTTACTTGTTCATCGAAATGTGAGACAAATTACATTATTTGAAACTAGACTCCATTCTACACTTGATGAAAAAACATCAAATTTTGATTAGTTTTCAAAAAATTTAGGGGGGAGCACCCTCAAATTTTAGCATTTTAGGATGTGTCCACTTTGAAAATTCATAAAATATTATGTATTCATTAAAAAAATTATCTGAAAGAACGAGGATAAACTACATGGTGTTAGCAAATTTCTCACTGTTGGGATTTTTGAAATTCTAAAAAAAAGTTAATCAAAAAGGGGGGAGCCCTAAGGCGCTGTGTTGTTTTTTTTAATAAAAATAGGATCTATTTTGGCCCCCTTTTTTTGAGACCCTTAATCTTCATTAATTTCAAAAAAAATTAGTAGCTTAGAAACTAGACTCAGAGAACTTCAAATTTTGTTCTTGCTGCATCTTGAAATTTTGAGCCTAACTATCTTCATTTTCTCATGCAAATTAGATTTTGCTGATTTCAGAAAAAAAGTGGCATCCGAAGAGCCAAAATTGTGTCACAGATCCATGCACTTACCCACTGGGTAAGCGATTTGTGAAAAGAGTGCTTGGTATCAAGCAATGAAATTAGTAATCTTCTCATGCTCTCCCTGCTTACATCGAATGAGGTTCGAAAAGGATATCTTCAACTTGATGCTAGCCTATAATTGTTGGAGAAACTGATTAACAAGTTGATCAAATGAGAATATGGAGTCGTCAAGGAAGGAACAATACCACTCTATTGTTGTTTCCTTGAGAGATCAAGGAAATAATTTTTCCATCAAGGCATCGTGGTGAAAGAAGTATCTACACATTGCGTTGAAGGCCAACACAGGTGTTTAAGGGTGTCCTTTACCACTGTATTTTTTAAACTTAGGAATTTCCATCCCTTGGGGGATGGGAGTGTTCAGAATATCCACCAAAAAATGACCATGTTGGAAGAAAGGTTGAAAGAGCGGTTGGGTAGAGGCCTGGGAAAAACTTACCAACTGGTTTTGCATTTGACACATATTTTGTAGCAGGTCAAATGAAGAAATAGGGCTAGTGAAGCCACTGCCAGAACCACCACCAAGACTACCACCAGAGCCACTGTCAGAGCCACTACTAGAGCCACCACTGTAGTCATCGCCAAAACCACCACCATAGCCACCATTGAAGCCACCATCATAGCCACGGCCGGAGCCACCACCATGACCACCACCAGAGCTACCTAGGGCACCAAATATAACAAAACTACCAACCCCCATACCATTGGAAATCCCATCACCAAGGACAGTGTTTCCCATAGGATGAAGGACATTGAATCCCAGAGGTATCCTACTCACTTTGACAATAGGAGGTGGAGCAGGAGCAAAGATGTTGATGAAAGGACCTATTTCAGCCATGCATATCGATGCTGTAGGTATCAAGACACTAATTTGTCTTTCATAAGTGTCAAGCACATGACCTCGAGTAATACTTGCCCTAGGGTTGTAAGAAGGTGCATATGCTTTTGTTAGGTCAGTAAGGCCATTTAGGAACTCTATGCCTGTTTGATCCTTATCTAATATATATGATTTCATTAACAACTCTAGTAGCCCTAACTGTGTTTTGATCTTTCCCCAAATGGTTCCTAAGATCTAAAAGCCTCTTATCTAAAGCCAAGAGGTGCTATATGGGAATAGTGATTGCGTCATCCTCATCTAGAATCAGAGCTAAAGGAGAAACAAGAGGAGTAGGGACACAAGTGGTTTCATCGAAGAAACTCATCTCTGCCATTGATACCATCTCGTGGGAAGTGAGAGCTATAGTGACCCTTGAGAAGTCCATCTCTAAGTGATGATGTTGAATGTTCCTTTTAACAATATATCCAAAAGCTATAGATTGAGTTGCGAAGCTCATAAAGTGCCACAACACACAAATCCACAACTTATGTAGACATGAGAGAAATAACCTCAACACAAAGAAATAGATACTACAAGGTTCACGTCGAGTTCAACAAAATGTAGAGAGGGACTGATTGCTCAGAACCCTAGGTCACGGGAGGGTCTAGAACAATAGGCTACCTTGATCTACCTCATACTAAGGGATTGGTGTTGGGAATAGGATGCTATTTAATTTTATTCTTAACATATTTCATTTATCTCCCAAGTCCTTGGAATGTGTTGCACAACACTAGGATTAGGAAGAGATTAATTTGGAATGAAATAAACATTTAATTTGACATTTGTAGTTATTTCTAAGTGTTGGGAGCATGTGGGGATACCTCGGAGTGAGATCCTACAAAATAGGATCACATTGGCACCCACATGGGAGGTGGGATCCACCTTGGTTCAATTAATTGGTTGGTGAATTGAGTACACTTCAAAAATGCATCTTAGGTTCCTAAAAAATAGGGATTTTGATTTATGCATGTTGAGGTCCTATAAAATAGGACGTTCAATTTAGTTCAGTTTAGTTCAGTTATGTTTCAATTATCTTTAGTTGCATGTTAGTTAATCTTAGTTGACTTGAGTTGCATGGACAAATAACAAGTTGATACATTTAGTTAACAGATGGAGGATCATGCATGCACATTGTTTTGCATGAATCAGTAACAAATATGTTTCAGTTAATAAAGATTAACTTGGGTCCACCTTGGGTGCCCAAGTTGGCATCTTTGAGTTACAACTACTACATGGAAAATATATTTATAATGTTCAGTTAAGTGGGACCCAATTTGGCCGCCTTCTTTGAGGATGAGCTTGCAGAAGATAATTTTGACAACTACGAGGTTAACACTTCAGTGTTGGGTGCCAACTTTGAGGGAGACTCTTGTTTGACTTGTGCATGCATATGAGAACTCAACTTGGCAACCCTAGGCATGGATTTTCTCAAGAGGCTTTGTGATATATATTTGTTAACTCTTATGAGTTTTTAAGCAAGAATATTGTCTATTATTGCAGCAATTCTATTAGAGGATTTTGAGAAAATATTGCAGGTTGTGAAGAAGATTTCTTGAAGAACAAGGAATCATATCAAGGAGAATTGAATCCATATTATTGTAACTCATTCAAAGGTTAAATAATACAAGCAAGAACAATTTTGGTGGAGTTTTTTTATCTGAAAGAGTTTTCTCCATGTACATGCGGTGCCCTTTCTATTCTATCTTATATTTATTCTATCAATCTTCTATCTACTTTCTACAACATTAAAATTGATCTAATTCAAGATTAATCATACACAAGAGATTGTGACAAAGAATACTAAAATTGAATCTATAGTTACATAAGATTTACAAATTTTAAGCTACATTTTTCCTTTCATTTTCAACATTTGGTTTTGGAGCTAGAGGTTGGGTAGAGTTTGGGACACCTTTCTCTTAAAATCTTGAAGGTTTTTTGGCTATAGTGGGAGCTTTTAATAGTGTGTCAATTTCTGATTTGAAAAATTAGTTTGTTGCAATGGGTTCTACTTCTTGTTTAGATATTGAAAGGTTCAATGGATCTGGGTATGAGATGTGGAAATTAAAAATGGAAGATCTCCTTGAAGAGAGAGATCAATGGTCAACTATAGGTAATAAGACAAATACACCTACATCGATGTCAGATAAGGATTGGTCTAAGTTAGATAAGAAGGCAAGATAAACCACAAGATTATGTCTTTTTGATGTTGTTCTCTTGAAAGTTTTAGATGAAAAGACTACATTTGATCTGTGGAAGAGAATAGGTGATATTTATCAAACAAATAGCCTTACTAATAAAATGTATCTGAAAAGACAGTTATATTATTTAAAGATGAAAGATGGTGATTCTATTGCACATCATTCAAATGCTTTTAATTTGATTATGAGTTAGTTAAAATTTGTAGATGTAAAGCTAGAAGATGAAGATAAATTCATTTTGTTACTTTATTCTTTACCAGAGTCTTGGGAAAATCTAATTGTTGCTATTAGTGGTAGGGATGCAGATCCAAAGATGGACAATATAATTCCTACTCTCCTAACAGAGGAGATGAGGAGGAAGTCTAAAGATGAATCCCAAGATTCCTTGTTTGTAAGAGGAAGGCCTGAGAAAAAGGAACCTAAGGGAGACAAGGAAGGAAAGGGTAAGTCTAAAGGATGGTCTAAAACCCCTAGTAAGAGTAAGATAAAGTGTTGGAAATGTGGGAAATTGAGACATGTGAAGAAGGATTGTAAGAACAAGAAAAAGAGTTATGATTCTTCTACAGTCAGATGATAGTAATGATGCATTGGTTATTTCAGCTAATATTATTTGTGATAACTCTTTGCTTGATGTTTCAGAGTGATCTTCAAGGAGAGGATGGTAGTCACAATGCCATGTGTGACTTGGTACCATGGTTCAGTGGGAGTTGTTGGTAGTGATGTGGATGCATCATTGGTACATGGTTATCTTCATGTGATTGGGGATACGTTTTCTTGGTTTAGAGTGGTTATATCATAGTTTACTCTTGTTGCATTCAGAGTTTGGCATGGTACTTGTTCTCTTGAGACTAGGATGTTTATCTATGTTATAATGCATGTGATCTCCTTGGAGGAGATGGTTAGATCATGGATGTCGTGTTTATGTTTCTAATTCATGATTGGAGCTTTGACATTGATCGTAGTAGTTCTCTTTGTATTGGGTACATTAATCATTTTATTTATTACTTCATGATGGTGTTGTGTTGCATTTGGAGTTTGTCATGGATTGGTTGGTTACAGGTCCTCATGGATACTTGGAGAAATAGGTGAGGCTTGAGTTCTCTTATGGTAAGAGATATATGTTGGAATGGTTACTTATAAGAAAAAAAATTCAACAGTAAAGATTGAGAAGCCTACACCTTGGTTGGACATGAGTTCAACACACACGAAAGTTCTTTATTTGAGAGGTATTTTCCCATTATATCTTTCAAGATATGTTATGTTTCATGCTTTGATTTCTCATGGGATTGATTTGATTCATGGTTGATTATGGAGACTCATTTAAGGATGGTTTAGCATGAGTTTATATGTTTTATCCTTCATAGATATGGATCTTGAGCTATGGATAGTTAGTTTTGGAGGATTCATTTTGAGGGATGTTATGACATAGTTTATGGGTTGATTTCTAGTTATGGGGATAGTTACCTTGAGTTTTATCTTCTTGGTTTAAAGATTATGGTTTTACTTGACCTTTTGGGAGTTGTATAGTAAACAACAAATTCTTTGATTGTGTTGAGGCCATGGATGATCTTCATTTATAAGATGGTTATCACGATGTCATGGATAGCTTGGTTACATGTTTTAGTGAAATATTTTAACAGTGATGGTTTTGATGATTATCTTGTTTCCATGTATAGCTCGGTATTACAGTTCTATGGGAGCTTTGGTAGGATATGGTTATCTTCATGAAATTTTGAGAGGTTGTAGTTTTTTGGGTTTTGAGTATTAATCATTTGCTTGGAGATTCATGATTATGCAGGTTGCATTTGAAGTTGGCATGGATTGATTGGCGGGTGCTCATGGCTACTACAAAGACTTGGGAAAGGTATTGATTGAGAAAGTTAACACTTTGATCAATGCTGTAGAAAAGTTCTCATGGTGCAAGAAGGCCATTAGCCTTGAGTCATGTACTTGATTTATATTAAATGATTCCTTGTTTAGAATAATTGCAATGATAATGTCAAGTGGGAGAATTTTAGGAATAGGATGCCATTTAATTGTATTTTAAACATATTTCATGTATCTCCTAAGTCATTGGAATGTGTTGTAGAACAATAGGATTAGGAAGAGATTAATTTGGAATGAAATAAACATTTAATTTGACATTTGTAGTTATTTATAAGTGTTAGGAGCATGTGGGAATGTGTTGGAGTGAGCTCCTACAAAATAGGAGCACATGGGCGCCCACATGGGAGGTAGGATCCACCTTGGTTCAGTTAACTAGTTGGTGAATTCAGTACACTTCAAAAATGCATCTTAGGTTCCTACAAAATAGGGATTTTGATTTATGCATGTTGAGGTCCTATAAAATAGGAGGTTCAGTTCAGTTATGTTTCAGTTATCTTCAGTTGCATGTTAGTTAATCTCAGTTGACTTGAGTTGCATGGACAGATAATAGGTTGATACATTCAGTTAACAGATGGAGGATCATGCATGCACATTGTTTTGCATGAATTGGTAAAAAATGTGTTTTAGTTAACAAAGATTAACTTGGGCCCACCTTGGGCACCCAAGTTGGCATCTTCGAGTTACAACTACTGCATGGAAAATATATTTATAATGCTCAGTTACGTGGGACCCAATTTGGACGCCTTCTTTGAGGATGAGCTTGCAGAGGATATTTTTGACAACTATGAGGTTAACACTTCAGTGTTGGGCACCGACTTTGAGGGAGACTCTTGTTTGACTTGTGCATGCATATGAGAACTCAACTTGGCAACCCTAGGCATGGATTTTCTCAAGAGGCTTTGTGATTATATATTTGTTAACTCTTATGAGTTTGTAAGCAAAAATATTGTCTATTATTGCAGAAATTGTATGAGAGAGTTTTGTGAGAAAATATTGCAGGTTGTGAAGAAGATTTCTTGAAGAACAAGGAATCATATCAAGGAGAATTGAATAAGTATTATTGTAACTCATTCAAAGGTTAAATAATACAAGCAAGAACAATTTTGGTGGATTTTTTTACCCAAAAAGGTTTTCTCCACACATACATGTGGTGTCCTTTCTATTCTGTCTCATATTGCTTCTATCAATCTTTTGTCTACTTTCTACAACATTAAAATTGATCTAATTCAAGATTAATCATACACAAGAGATTGTGACAAAGAATACTAAAATTGAATCTACAGTTACATAGGATTTATAAATTTTAAGCTACATTTTTATGACAGTTCTACCTTCATTTTCAACTATTGTTTAAGATAAGTTTGTTTTTAAAAGGGTGAAAAGGATGGACAATTGATCTTCCTCTTTCCTTCTTCCACCCTACAAGTCTTAGGAAGTCAGGTGAGCAAGTTTTTGGAGTCTAGACTGCAACTTAGGCAACTCACTACTAGGGGACTACACCGCGTGACACAGACGATAGCATGACACACTGACATATTAGCTGGGCACTAGTGTCCATACAAATAGGAAGCATAAAGTACATTCTAAACTCAAGAGGAACATACTAATGGCCCACCAAATGTGATTTAATGCAATTAAAAAAATAGAGAAGAGCTCAATAACAAAATATTGAGAAAACACAAAGATTAAGTCTAACTACAAAATGAAGAAGGGTAAGGAAAGTGCACCTTCCTACCCATGAGTTGATATCTTCAAAGTTTTCACATGGTGAGCAACCTACACACAAGATGAAAAAATGTTGGGCCTATGTATAGAGGAATTTCATAGTCATTCGCTCGCTTTGGTGTTTCCATCTCCATAGATAACTAGTATAGCAACAATAATAGAAGTATGATAAAGAAAGATATTGAAGTGAAAGTATTAAGCACTATGCTAAACAAAAATTTTCTATAGAACAATATGATAATGCAAGAGAAAGAGAAAATGGATTAATATCACCTTCAACCATGTGCACGCAAGGCAAATGGGAGAAGGAGTGAGCTCGCAAGCTTGCAAATGTCGACATTGCTGCAATGACGAGGAGATTGAGTCCACGAAAAACTAACTTGCAACTTCAATAGAGGTGAGAATGTTGTGAATGAAGTGTGTAGATAGTTGCCAAGAATGAATTTGATCTAGAGAGAGTGAATGAATGAAGGATATAGGAATTTGAAGATGAAATTGGAGGCAAAGGAGCTATTCGAGGCCGGTCAAGGGAGTAGAGAAATTACTCTTCATCACCAATGAAGAGTTGTAATGCCTCTACAGATTCTAGAGGCAGGAATCCTGTCAAGACGACAATGCACTGCATAGACGTCCACATGTCGCACAAGCATCCCCAATAGAATATCCTCCATTGACAAAAAAAATAACTGCCAAGTGGATGAGAAGCAAATGAAGGACATGGAATAGGATCATCAAATTTAATTTATCTATGGTAGGAGGTAAGTAAATGTGGAATTTGCAAGGAGTGCAAATTCACACCATTATAGATGGCTGATCCATAATAGTTGATCTCATATCTTCTCATAGTATTCGACAAATGAAAGCACTGTAGAATTCATGATTTGCAGCCTGGGCATGATTTTTAGCTAGTAGATGGCACAACTGATAGAGCCCATTCAAACATAGTAGGCCATTTTAATTTGCTGGAGAAGATGCAGTTTACATTTGTAGGTTGTGCCCTCTACAGTGCTTGAATAAACACATGACCAACTCTTGACTCCACACTCAATCACAATAAAGCCCATAGATATCTTTGCAACCTACACTGAGAAAATGTGTGGAGGTTTTCTTTTCATGGCATTTGGTATGGGCGAAAGCAACAGTATGGGGCTATGTGCTATGGGACGAGCATCAAATGTTCCCACACGCTACCATTCACAACATCTACACATGGATCTCACAAGTAGCTCCTTCACAACTTTCAACCTCAATCTCCTAGTCATCAAAATTTTCCTTTTGCTGCCAACAGTTGAGCAATTTGGGGGCATTGACATCAACCCAAACCTGCCAACAAATCACACGGTATGTGGACAAAAATCTACAAATGGGTTTTTGAAGTGTGGAGGGGTGTGATTTTTTTGTCGGGCATGATACTCATCCATTACAAGTCACGTGCAATCTCTCCCTCATCTCATGTTCATCATTGCTCGTGGATTTTTGCAATGAACACGACCAAAGCCTGTGGATTTGTTATGTTTAATCCGCATGGTCATTTGGGTCTTGTAAACTCTGCTTAGCCTACGTGTAGCAATAGACTGATGTATTAATCTTGCATGGGTCTTTGATGGCATGAACGTGGAAATCCCTCTATAGCAGGCCAAATTTGCTGAATTTGACCAGCATGAAGATGGTGTAGACAGAACAATACGTAAAAGAAATGTTAGGCTGGAGGAATTCAATCAACTCACATCTTCATTTGGGGCATGATTTTTTCTCTTTGGTGTTTGATCCCTATTGGTGCAGGCTTTCACTCTCTAGGTGGGTGATTAATCTTTGGAGAAGCAATCACAACACCCACACACAAGCCTCTCCAACGAATTTCTGCAATCCATAGCAGAATTCAATTTTTGTGCAAACCCCGACACGAATCTCATGTGGGCTCTCACCTCCACCATCGAACTTTTTCCATTCAATTAGGTGAATTTTCCTTACCTACATCTTGCAAAGACCCAGTCAAATATCCAAATGGAAATTCCAATTAGCATTTAAATTTTATGTGTTAATTCATTTGCTAGCTGTCACAATTTTCTTTTAAGTAATTTTTTGATTGACAACTTGGGTAAACATCAAAATTTGCAAAGGAGGGGTCATTATTTTTTTCCATATTTAAAAATTTGTAAAAGAGGAAGTCATTTTTTCTTTTGCAATGAATTTAGCAAAGGGAAAGTGATAGGGGGAGGTGCAATTTTTTTGCCTTAGTGAAAAATTTGTAAAAGAGGAGTTATTTTTCTCTTTTACAATAAATATGGCAAAAGGGGTTTCATTTTATGGTTTTTGTCATTTATTGAGGTTTTTAAGGCATAACTTAATCTATGTCTTCCTAATCCACCTCATGGCAATAAAATTTGAAGAACTTGTAACAACAAAATTGCTTGTAAATACACTCATATAAAGTGCCACAAAACTAAATTTGTGTTTCATAGGGAGGGAATTTGGGAAATTTTGTACATGCACTGAAGTATAAAGTGTAATGGGGGGTTGTGTAGAGACTTGATTTGACATCATAGTTGTGGACCCTTGTGATTTAACATCACACCAATGTCTTCTCGTGATTCTCACATCATGTGAGTGTGCCTTGGAGCACACCATTTCTCATTTTCTTCTACATCTTGACATTCCTTGCACACTCTTGATTTCAGTTGGTTCTACTCATATCTCTTAGCATTAAGGGGGGACTATGATGTGTTATGATAAAGCTTCTTTCAATGAAGTAATGGAGGAATAATATTTTTGGGAGGTCTCATGAACCTTTTGTCTTGATCTCTCAAATGGGGGATTGATTCAATGGATCAAATTTTGAGATTCTAGTACTCCTTATCATAGTAATATTTGTATTATTGACTTCATAGAGTTTTATAAACTATGTACATTGGTTGAGTAGTGTTCACTAGTTCACTCATGAAGTGTTTTGTATATTGCATATTGATCTACATTTCTTGGAGATTTTTTGATTCCAACAAACACCAATTCATTATCAATAGAGTTTACAACTTTTGCATGTTTCAAGAGTTTTTCATCGTCATGTTCATATCATCAAGGGACATATTTTTAGGTCTTAAATCCTTCTAATTATCATTTTTTGGAGAGGATTTTTGTTCCTATTGGGTTTTTTCCTTTTTCTCCTTTTGTGAGAGAATTCATTGTACATGGGTACCTAACATGGCCTCTAGCCAAGACCCATTTCTATCTATTTACACTTTTGTGATCTCCCCAAGTATTACTTAAGGGGGTTGTTAGTGTGAATTATTAATCTATTCACTATACTTAAATGAACTTAGGCTGATGAGGTTAGACAACATCTTGTCTAACTGAATGTGCAACCTAATAGGCCTCTAGTGGTTACCTACTTGTTTGGTTAACCTCATGCACACACCTTTTAAGGTTGGAAGAATTTCCATCTCACCTCAAAATTCACTCAACACTTGGCACACAAGGTTGATGACTTGGTCATAAAGGTTGTTGACCATTTACACTCCAAGTGTTCTTAAGGTTGTCACTTATAGGACACTTGTCTAATCATTTTTTCCACATCATGGGGTACTTTTCAATCCACCTCATAGGTGTGTTGCATTATCCTTGCCTATATATGCGAGTATTTGTACTCATTATCATTTGGGGTTGACTAAATATAATAGTTGAATATTTTTCATTGTGCTTGTCTCTTATTTCCTAGATAGATCCTAGTTTCTAATAATATAAAATATAGATTTTTATGAAACTTCCTAGAGTCCTAAAACATCTCAAATTTTTATTACTCAATTGATTAGAACCTTGAAATGAGCTCAAAATGATACAACATTCAAATAAAACACCTTTATTATCTAAACAACTTGATTTGATCAACTTCTCACATGATTAGAGATAATGAATGCATTACAATTACCTTATTATATAGAGGTCTTAGATACATGCAAAGACTATTCTAAAATTTATACTTGTATAAAGGAGGGGATTTTATACTCTCAAGATGACTGGGTCTTAAGGAGTGAATATCCCTTAATTACCTCAAAAGATACTGCTTAGGTGATGAGACAAATAATGAAGAATTTTTACATAACTTAACCAAATTGACACTAGGTTTTAAGTAATGAGAATATTAAAATCACTTAGTTACAAGAGTAAATGACAAAATTAAATTCTTTGATATACAAAAATAGAAAGTACAAAAACCAAAAACTATACCTTTAAGTGGATTAGCTCTCGACCACAGATGTTAGCATGTCATGTGGATGTATTCATGCCGCGTTGTTGTCTCTACTGAAATAGACACTAAAAGTCCAAAATCCAAAATACCCAACTCAATGAATTTGTTCATCTACACACAAAAAGAACAAAAAAAATGTTTGGTGTTGCTTAGGTGTTTTCCTTAGTCAAACCCCCATTTTGGTGTTTCCACCTCAATGGATAGCCAAATAGGATTGAGATAGACAAAATTCATAAAGAAAAGATATGTGATAGAAACAAACCCCACAAAGGAGGAGAACCCCTATCACGAATATAATAAGATAAATAAAGATGAGATAACGTGGATAAGATTATGTAAGAGAATATGACAAGAGAATGTTACCAACAACCTGTGGCTCCCCCTTGGATTGGTAGATGTGATATTCTTGCAAGCGAGAGGAGCCTTGATTGTAGTGTGAGAGAGAATTTTTGTAGAGCTTTGCTATGAGAGTGAGAGAGAAAGAGAGAGAGATTTTGTTATAAGAGCCTCCTACCTTCAAATGAGAGTAAAAATGGAGTTTTTTTAAGATGCATGGGTGGGAGGATTTGTTACACACACATGCCTGCCACTACAACACGTGTCATGGGAAAAGGATATGAAATATTTGCATTTAAATCTCAGAAAGTATGGGGATGCTAGTGTGTTGTGTAGACATCTACACGTTGCACTAGTGTCTAACCAAAACTTCATAAGAATCAAAAACTTGGGCTGCTAGTGTTCCATCATTGTCACCTATGAAGTTAGAATTGTGGAATCCCAACTTATAGGTTTTTGTCGTAAATAAGGAAAGCCTAAATGCATAACTGTGAAACTACCATAGGGTGAAATTTTATGACTCTACAACTTGATACAATAATTTTAATCTAAATTAACATGATGCAAAGGCTAATATAACATGATTTATGCTAAAATGATTCATATATACAAATGCTAAGCTAATATAAATGAGATTAAACTAAAAAGATTCAAACCCTAGTTCTCTAATTAGCTAAATGGATGCATTATGGAAGCCATTAATGGAAGCTAAGCTATTATGTAACTAATTTAAACTAAAATATGCTATATGTGATCAAAGTATGAATGTGGGTGTGAGTGATTTCAACAACATCAGTTTTGTTTTGAAAGATGGATCTATTTGTCTCGAAATAGTGACCTATTAATAGGAGAGAAAATGAGAAATGAAGGGTTGAGGTAAAAAATAGCTAATAAAAGGTCAAGGGTGAAGGAAATTGGAGGCATGGATGATGGATTCTCATCAACGGATGAGAATGAAAGATGAGATTTAATCAAGGGTTCTCATTCCTTTAAAAAAACACTTTTGACCTGTACAAGAGGTCAAAAGTTAACTTGCAGAAGAAGTTTCAAGTAAACTTGCTTATGAAGCTAAGTGAGAATATTCCATTTTTCAAATGATTGGAGGAGAGAGAATATTCTTTGGAATATTCTCATGGGTGAGGAAAACAGGATATTTTGCAAATTAAACCAAAGTTTATTTGTACAAAAGGGGATGGAATATTCCCCTTTTTGAGGAATGTGCAAAGGAGGAATATTCCCTTGCAAATGGGAGGGAGATTAGATTAGTCAATAATTGATAATTAAACGATGCTAATTATGCAATTAGGTGAATTTAGAAGAATTAAAATGACACCCATTAAATAAGATGATTTAATGAATGGGGGAAAGGTGAAATGATATTTAATTAAATAACTTAGTGTTTTTAAATTAAATAAGAAGACTTATGGATTTAAATTAAATAGTTTTATTTATTTAATTTAATAAGATGAAATGTTAGCATGAAAAGGGGTGAATCAACCTGATTAAATCAGTGAGGTCAATAGATGCAATGATGCAATTAATTGAATAGCTAGGCCAATTTAATCAATTAAGTGAAAACATGATGGGTTTTAAGAGGAAATGATGTTAGTATACCTGATTTGAGTGAATGATATCATTCAAGACATTTTTCAATGTCTACATAATCAAACAAGTCAATGATGAGTTCCAAAAAAAAGATGATAAGCTTCTTCCCTATAAGCACATGGTCGATGACTTCAAGAACTATTTTAGTCACATTAGGTTTGAACAAGTTCCTAGATTACAAAAGAAAGCTGCAGATGCAATGGAAACTATTGGTTCACTTATAGATATTCCTCGAGACCAAATAGATTGTGAGTTCTTGGTTGAGGAGTTACTAATCCCAACCTATGATATTCCAAATTCTGAAATGGTGTGTGAAATCGTAGGTCCTCAATCTCCATGGTATCATGATATATATACCTACCTTCATGACAACACCCTTCCATCTGATCTTAATCACAACCAATGTAAAGCCTTCATCCATCATGTATCATGTTACACTATCTTAGGAGACACACTTTATCGTAGGGGATATGATGGAACTCTACTTTGATGTCTAAAAAAATCAGAATATCGCATTGTGTTAAATAAGGTACATAGTGATGTATGTGGGGCCTATACTAATGGAATGGATTTAGAAAAGAAGCTTCTTAGAGCTGGGTATTATTGGCCAACTATGGAACATGATATTTGTGATTTTTTCAAGAGATGTGTTCAATGCTAGCAACATGCATATTTGATCTATGCTCCTGCATAAGATTTGCAACCAATTACAACACCATGGTCATTTTCACAATGGGATTTAGACCTAATTGACAAGATCCACCCTCCATCCTCTAATGGTCATACCTTCATTATCACAACCACTGAGTACTTCACTAAATTGGTGGAAGTAATTCCACTCTCCCTCATCATAGGAACCCAAATATTCAAATTCATCCTCCACCATATAATTTGTAGGCATGGTATACCCTCCACCATCATTACCAACAATGAAAATCCATTCAAAAACCATCACATCTGAAAATTATGCAAACAAATTCACATCCAACATTGTTGGTCCACACCATACTACCCTCAAGCTAATGGTCAAGCTTAAGTGACCAATGTTGTGCAGTTTTTGCACACACACCCCACTGAAAGTAGGGACCCTTTTTTTGGATTTTGGTACCTTGGCCCTTCTTTTGGGGGGTTTTGCTTGCTTAAAGCTTGTTCTTTGATGATTAATCTTGCCAGTTGAAGTGGTACATTTATGAGTTTTATTGAAAATCTTGAGTTTTGAGTGCATTTCAGAGTTTTCACCATTTTTGAGAAAATCCACCTGGTTCAGATTCTCCCGGTTTCCTTCTGGAATCCAAACGTGGTTGTCTTTCAACCTAGATCCGGGGAAATCAATCATGCTCGGATTTCTCCAAAGTTTGTTGCCCTATCGAATCCCTGGGTTTTGGTTTTGGTTGTCTTGTCGATCACATTAATGGCGATTGTGCAGATTTTTGGAACAATGATATATTGATTTTGGGGAAGTAATTGGTCATTTTGAGTTTGTGTATTTTCTTATCATTTGAGTTTGAGTCTTGGAGCTTGTGGTGTGTTGTTGGATTGTGGATTTCAAGCTATTTTGGTTTCTGCATTTGAATTTCGTGTGCGTGGCTGATATCCTACTTGTATTTAAGGGTTGATTGTTGGCATCACCATTTTTCGATTCTTTTGCTCTCATGGTATGTAGATATGCCCTCTTTCTTTGCTAGTTACTTTGCTTAATTTTCTTGTTGGTCATTCATTGCTTCATTATCTCTTTGGGTATGCGCATCATGTCTAGGTTTCATTTGGGTTTCCATTGTTTACCAGTTCACCAGGTTGATCATCAAATGTTTATTTTTGGTCTGCTATTTCTATTTTTGGGCGTTTGCTTGCATTGGTCTTAAACTTCCCATCTAGGTTTTTAAGCAGGTCATGTCTAGTTCTTTCGTGCTTTCATGGTGGATATTTTAGGGTTCCTGACCTAGGGCATAGCCAATCGTCCTTGAAGTATTGTGAGGAGAGTTTGAAATTCATGTATGATCCATTGGAGGCCTAGGTTAGGTCATTGTCAAGGTGCAGGCCTTAGGTCCATAATTGTTGGATGCATTTTGGTAAAACGAGTGAAACTATGAAAAGTTTTGGTTTTCAATGCCTTCATGGAATTTCGCTTCCCCCGGATTTCCTCGGCTTTTCTTGTTCTTTCTCTTTTTCCACTTAAACTGAACTTTTGCCTGTTTCAAGGAAATCTGCTTCCTCCGGATTTTCTTGATGTCCATCGTCGGGTCATTTTATCGGATTCATGCTTTAAATGGTAATATTTTGATACCCACTAAAATCCGTTTCCTCTGGATTTTCCCAGTTGATCTGTGCCTTCCTCGTTTTCCCGATTTAGTTATAACTATTGCTTTTCTTCCTAAAATCCGCCTTTGGTGGATTCTTTTGAAGTTCTTGTGAAAATGTTGAATATGATGATTATGAGGAATTTGTTTATTGGTGATGTATTTGATTAATCAAAATAACTTATGCTAAGTTATTCTAGGGTTTTCCTTTGACAAATCGTTGATTTTTAATGATTTATGCGGATTTGTATGCTTGATTTGCTGGAATCCACCTGGTCTGGATTTTCCCAAACATCCTCTCTAGTCCGGAATCCGCGAGGGAAGTTAAAACCTGAACTTTGATGTATTGGCTCCTTACACTTGGTATTTCTTATGGATCTGATTATGACCATCTTCATGTGTTTTTAGGTAGGATCAAGACAAGGTGTTGCTAGTTGAGGCAAAGGGAAGGTCACAGATCCTAGTGCAGAGGCTTCTGCCATCTCTAATGCGGAGAAGGTAAAATTGGACATAAAGAGTGGGATTTCTAAGAGTAAGATAACTTCTATTTGGTCAGGAATCACTGATACCAATGTGGGGATGTGGGACTATGAAGAGTTCAAGGCTGATTTGTCAGCATAGAGCCTTCCTTTGTTGGCTAAAAGAATGGTCAACTCTGGATTGGCTCATTTGGTAGGTTTTCCTCCCATAGTGCAGTGTTATGAATTGGTGCTTGAGTGTGCCAGAAATTATGATAGAGGGACACAAAGGATTATTGGTCCTTAGGGAAGGATTTTGGCAGGCTTTAGTCCTATTTCCATTGCTTCAACCTTTGATATTCCGTACAGGTCACATGTGGTGGCCTTTGATTTGGATGGTGCTAGGAAACACTATGAGGAAAATGTAGTCAAGTCCTAGCATGTGATTAATTCATGGTTGGAGAATCCTAAGTCCCTTTTCTCCAAGTTTCCAAAGCAGCTATTCAGGCTCAAGTTTAAGAGGGAATATTACAATGCTATCACTCTTCTTAGTAGCTTAGTTGGGTTGAAGAGTGTGGGTGTATTCGAGACGTTGATGTTTAATGTTATTGCTAGAGTGGAACAGGGTGTAGATTATCATTAGGCAGGTGTCATAAGTGTAGTGATCCATGAGAAATTATGCAATGTCTTGCAAGCCAAGCCTTTCACTATGACCTCCTACCTAGTGTATTCATTGGAAAGGCTTCACCCATACAAGGGGTTAAGTACTAGGGGTATCTTTGGATAGGATGCGATATATGAGGTGTATCCAAAGCTACACCTAACTAGAGGGAGTTACAGAAGAGAAAATGATGCTTTTACAATGTACATCACCAGATTGCTCCAAGGTGTAGTGCATGGCGAAGAAGATCAAGCTAAAGACAAGGATGGGAAGTAACTATATAGGGTTATGTTGAGATTTGTGCTTCCCATCATTCACATGCATTGGACTGACCTTTTGATACTTAGGTCGACTTGGATGAAATTGGTGCTAATTGCACATTTCATATTGTTTTTCGAATATCTTTGAGGCCAACCTATTGTGTGGCACATTTCCTTTGTAAATTATTATTTTGGGCCGACCTATCTTAGGGATTCTCTATAAAATGGGCATATTGTCTCATTTGATATATAGATATATAGATAGATGGATAGGATATAAAAAAGTGATAGAATATAGATTTTATATTAGAGTGAATTAGGGTTTATTTGCAAGCAAGTGTTGGAACAGAAAGCTCGAATTGTTGCCACTTTGGATGACTTAATATAAGAAGGATATTTTGTTTTGGTATCTATCTTGTGGAGTTTCATATGGCATGGTTCTTCTTGTTCTATCTTTCAAATTGCTTATAATTTTATAGTTAAATTGTTTGATGATGCTTAGGGTTTCATGTTTTGAATTTTTGCAGTGATCTCTAGTCCATACTTTTTGTAGTTAGCCGATTGTTAGCTGCTTTGCAAAGTTAGCCTGGACTCAAAATTGTGCTTAGTTTAGTTATAAGGATTTGTTCATTTCAATTGCAATATAATTGTTTGAATGAATGCTTGTGATTTGAAAATCTTTAAACACCTTAGAATATTGCACTATTTCTATAAAATTGCAGATTTATCTGGGTTAAACAAAAAGTAGTTTATGAGAGATCGGTCCATTTTGAGCATTTTATCCTTTGACATTTTCAATCTTAAGGTTAGAAGTAGTCTTAGAATCTTCTCTGGAACCTTTATCTTTTGTTATTTCTTTTATTATCTCAGTTACATTACAGATTCCAAGTATCAATATATTGCTAGATCTGATAAATTCAAAGTCCAATGTTTGCTTGTAGTAAGGTCGCACTGTGATTACAAACATTTTCACATTTATCACTGAGTTATTTTGTTGCATTGTCAAGACTTGAAATTTCAGACCTTGGGGTTATCTCTTTTCCCATAGAGATTTACCTTTCAAGAGAGATAGGATATCGTATTTTGTCTAAGTTGTTGCTGTGCAAAAAAGACCATCAACAAATTGGCGCTAGAAGGAGGGATTTGAATAAGAAAACTAGAGTGTTTCATAAACGCCATCTCTCCTGAGAGGGTTAGAAGAAGAACTAGATCTACTCCAAGAGGAGAAGAATTTCAATAATTACAAGTCCCTACTAGGTCAAGAAGGGCCAGAACAGGGGAAGAATCATCATCCACTCACCCACTCCCATCATCTCCATCATCTTCATCTTCATCTGAATCTGAGGGTATTCATGTTCCTCAACCACAACCAACCATACATCAACCATTACCACCTCCACCCCCACCAATGGATTTTCTTCCTAATAATCCATCTCCATTGATCTTTAATAATTACAATGTCATGACTAAGAACCTTGAGCATTTTTGCTCAAAGTTTCATACTCATGTTCCCAACAGAACTGCAAAAGAGCATATTAGGATTTTCCAAACTTGTCTGAGGGATAGAGGAATTAATCATAAGGATGTTGCCTACAGTCTTTTCCCTTATTCCCTGGGAGAAGGAGCCTTTTATTGGTACAATCATTTACTTGCTGCCTCCATTCATAATTGGACTGAATTATAAGCTGCATTTGTGCAAAAGTTCAAAATTCCCATTAGCGCTAATGAGTTATATTTTTAATTCACTAGAGTGAAAAGAGAGATCAATGAACCCATAGGATTATTCAGTGATAGGTTCCATCGAGCATATACCAAACTCTAGGCACCATATGCTGGAAATGAAAATACTGCTCTGAAAATTTACCTTGAAGCCTTGGATAGCCTTACAACCACCTTCCTTAAACAAAGGACTAATCCTCTGAATACTTTACTCATGGCTTATGCATAAGTTGTGAAGGTTAGCATGGACTTGAGGAAAGACTTATTAGGACCTGCTGCTCACCCTGGACAAATTCAAGCCCTTAACCAGTCATGCTCCAATCATGAATCCTGTACCTTCATTTCCTTTGGTTCCTCATCTAGGTACACCTTTAAATCAATCCTAACCTACGACCTCTTATCCTCAGCAGAGAGCTAATCAACCCCTTCATCAACAATAGGCTAGTTTCCCTACATATTTGCAAAATTCAGAAGTTTTGAATCAGGCTGTTGTTTCTGGAGGCATGCCTGGATACCCTTCTAGTCATGTTAGTCTAGCGCCACCTAAAAGTCTAGATAAGGAGAGGTTGGATGAGTTGTCTGAACAAGTGAAAAGATTGAATACAGAGGTAACTTATTTGAGAAATCAGAACAGCCAGCTTTAGGCTGCTCAAAAAAATATGCAATTTAACTATGGTAGGGAGAACAGGAACTTTGAAAGAAGTTAATATTTTGACAGAAATCAAAACTATGATAGAGGGCAAGGTTCTAGTCAAAATTTTGATAGAAGACAAGGCTCTGGTCAGAATTTTGATAGAAATCAACAAGGTGGACAAGGATTTGATAGAGGGCAACCACCTAGGAAAAATAGGTCATGGAATACTGGACCTAATAATGGGGGGATTCCTACTCCCCTGGATCAACCCTCTACTCAAGAGAAGCTTCCAAATGGTGTATACTTGGCAGAAGCAACTTTGTCTGGTTGGTGTAGGCTCCATAAGACAAGTCAACATTCTGAACTAGATTGTAATGAATTCCAGACTACAACTTCTATTTTTCAGTACGAAGTGGAGAATAATCCCACTGGTTAGGAAATTGTACCTTGAAATCCCTATGATTCTCCAGTGTTGGTACTTAATCATGCCCCTTTCCCCAAAGGTGAAGAAAATGAACCAGAAGAAGTATCTAGTGATCAAGAGGATGAGGCAGAGCAGGTGTTGAATGGAGATGAGATTTCCCAGTTGTTTAATAAAGAGAATGAAAATGATAATGGCCCTGTAGATGAGGAGGAAGTTAGTATTGAAGAAGTTCAGATGTTTCAACAACCAGCGAAGAATTATGATTTAAGAAATAGACCTAACAGGGGTCCATAGGCTGCAGGTCCTTTCACTACTTCTATCCCTCCTAACAATTTCAATACTCCACAGGATCCATAGGCTAGTAATAATCCACCTTATCCTCATGTACCAACCTAGTACTTGTTGAAGGGAAACAATTCTGAAGTATCCAAAGATAAGCAGGCCAGTGGTTACAAGGAGGCTCATGGTGACCTGAATGTGGAGCAATTGGGAAAATATGTGACTGAAGAATTCGAGAAAGTAAAGGTAAGTCTTTCTTCTTTTGAGTTGTTAAGAGTTCCTGCTATTAGGAATGCAGTTTTGGGGTCATTTAATTCAAATATAGTACCACAAGGAGTAAGTACCAATAAGGCTATTACTAGGTCTTCTAATTCCCAAACACCTTGAAGTTAGGTCCCACCCATAGACAAAAGGGGAGATAAGGATAAGGGTCAAGTTGCACAAGCCGACACTCATTTGAATTTGTTTCAAGGTAAGATGGAAACCCCTCCTTTCCTAATATATGTTCATATCTTTGGAAAAAATTTGCATATTTGTCTTCTGGATTCAGGAGCATCTACAAATGTTATACCTTTTTTTGTCTGCAAATAATTAGGTATTACCCCCATAGCCTCTCAAAAGAAGTTTACTCAATTGGAAAAAATAGAGGTAAGTGTAGTTGGAGAATTGAACATGATCCCTACATAGCTTGCATCAGATCCTAAGGTGCAATAGGTGATCAATATATAGGTTGTTGATATTCCTGATACTTATGGTTTGATCCTAGGCAGAGATTTCACCAAGGCTTTGAATGGGTATACATCCACAGATCATTCCCACATGTGGCTACCATGGAAGGGAGTTCCAAACCAGATTCAAATTGAAAGAGAGCCTCGAATGAATTATGTCATCACTGAATATCAAAATGTTTCAAATGAAGTGTTGGTGTCTGAGGTTAGTATGGGGAATTATGTGTTTGCTACATTAGTCATAGAAGATGAAGAGATTTTCATGTTAAATATCCCCTTGGATGAATCCAAATCGGAGGACAATGGTCCTAAAATATTGGTTGAACAGGAAGATGAAACTGGTGATCAAGAGGACATGCAACTTAGTTTGTTAGATAATTTTCAAGAATTTATCCAGAAATGTATGGAAGATCAAATACAACTGAAAGGAAGTATGAATTTTGAAGAGCTAATACTTCCAAATTGGTGTAGAGTCCATGATGCACCTCATTCTGAGTTAGAATGTGGCCTATGTCAGACTACTATCCGACAGATACATAAATGCATTAATCCAATTCCACTTGTTGGAATTAAGATACTAAAAAAATTAAATAATGATAGGGGTAAGAGCCCAACGCTTCCTGAAGAACCTCCCATTCTCAGTAAAGAGCAAGGTAAATTTAAACCAAAGAAACCTGATGGCTATTGGACATTAATATTTGATGGATCTAAATATAAACAAGGTGCTAGAATAGGATTCGAATTGATTAGTCCTAAAGGTAAGAATTATTTTGCTTCTCATAGACTCCAGTTCCAATGTACTAATAATGTGGCTGAATATGAAGCTCTAATCTATGGCTTGTTAATGGCATCAAGGAAGAAAGTTAAGATATTACAAGTTTTGGAGATTCCGAATTAGTGATCAAACAAATAAGAAAACAATATTCATGTCGTGATAGAAGGATGACCAATTACAAGCATAGAGTGTGGGATCTCATTGAGAAATTCAATGCCTTCAATATCTGGTTGATGCCTCAAAACAAGAATCAGGATGCTGACTCTCTAGCCCAAGCTGCTAGGACCTTGCAGCCCTTATCACTCTCATGATTGAAGAAATTTATAGTTGATCTAACTCCAGTGCCTTTGGTACTCGACAACGTTACTAATTTCTAGGTATTTGAAGATGATAAACATATTCTGGACTTTATTATGAGCTATGATGTGTTTGCTTCCCAAGTTATTGATGAGATAGAACCTCAAGAAGCCGAAATTAACTTTGGAGGAATCATTAATCTAAAGACCAATACTATTCTAAGAGGTATGGTATAGCTTGAACGAATTTTTGATTTAGATAAGATAAGAGATCAAGAACAAGAGGCTAAGAGAGAATCCCTCAGTAGCTAGTGTGAGACATATGATATGGGGACACCTGGTGACACCATGAATGTTTTTATTGGCAAGGTATGTACTCCAGAAGAATGAAAAGGGATTATTGATGCCTTACATACATATCATGATGTAATAGCTTGGAGTTATGTAGATTTGAAAACATATAATACTTCAATCATTACACACACCATCCCTTTGAAGTCTGATGTGAGACCATTTAGGTAGAGACAGAGGCTAATCAATGCTTTGTTAGAACCCATTATTCAAAAGGAAGTGCAGAAATTTATTTCAACACACATTATATTTCCAGTAAGACATTCTACTTGGGTTGTGAATTTGGTTCTAGTGAGGAAAAATAATGGAGAGATTAGACTATGTGTGGACTTTAGAAATCTGAATAGAGCATTTGAAAAAAACAATTATTTGGTTCCTTCGCTGGATGAGGTGCTTCATATCATTAATGGATCTCAAATGATGTCCTTCTTGGATGGGTATTCTGGATACAACCAAGTTTTGGTGCAGTATGAGGATAGACACAAGACTGCCTTTACTACAAAATGGGGAACTTTTGCTTATAGAAGGATGCCATTCAGGTTGATCAATGCTAGAGCTACATTCCAGGGAGCTATGGGCATAGATTTTAAGGATATAATTGTGCATAATTATTTATATGGATGATTTAACTATTTTTTCCAAGAAACGAGGCGATCACATAACATATTTACGCAAGGTGTTCTAAAGATGTAGAGAGTTTGGAATTTCAATTAATCCAAGAAAGTGTATTTTTGGAGTCACAGAAGGAAAGTTGTTGGGACATATTATCTCAGAACAAGGTATTTCCATTGATCCTGAATGAATAAACGTTATTCTGAAGATTCAGCCTCCTGCTAGTAAGAAAGAGATGAAGTAATTATTTGGCAAGATTAACTTTGTTAGGAAATTTATCATTGGATTTGCAGAGATAGTTAAGCCATTGAATGCTATGTTAAAAAGAGGAGAAAAAATAGAATGGAATGTAGAAGCTAAGGAGGCATTTACAAAAATCAAGAAAGCTATTGCTGAAGCTCCTGTATTGGTGAGCCCAGATTATGCTAAACCTTTTTATATATATTCATTTGCTTATGATCATTTCTGTGCTGTAATGTTAACTCAAAAGTTTGACCAAGGTGATGAGAATCATATTGCCTTCATGAGTACTCCCTTGAAGGATGCAAAATTAAGACATCATAATGTAGAGAAACAGGCCTATGCTTTGGTTAGAGCAGTAAAAAAGTTCAGGCACTATATTCTGAGGAATAAAATTTTTGCCATTGTACCTGATCCTACAGTAAAGCTATTATTAATGCAGAATGAATTGGGTGAACGAAGAGCCAAATGGGTGACCATGTTGCAGGAATATGATATGGAAATCCAACTGATGAAATTGGTGAGAGGACAAGGACTTACAAAGATAGTGACTGAGACTGGTCCTGATCTCACAGCTCAACATTATTACCTTCAAGAGGTATCTCCAAGAGATTGGTATGATGAAATCATTTTCTATTTGCTGAATCAACAGTGTCTTGATCACCTTAATGCAATTCAGAGGCAGGCCTTGTTCCTAAAGAGTGGAAGCTTTATAATGAAAGGAGTTATCCTGTACAAGAGAAATCATGAGGGTGTATACTTAAGATGTTTGGGAAAAGAAGAAGTTGCTAGAGTAATGACTGAATTTCATGAAAAATATGGCACAGGCCATGGTTCTGCATCATCCACTACAAACCAAATCTTGAGGGCAAGCTATTATTGGCATACTTTGTTCAAAGATGCACACCAACATGTGAGGACTTGCCACATATTTCAAACTACAACAAGTAAGGAAAAACATGCAGCTCTCCCACTTCAGCCAGTCATTGAGGTAAAACTATTTGCTCAGTGGGGTATGGATTTCATAGGTCCAATTGACCCTACATCCTTTGCAAGCCATAGGTATATTCTTGCCATAACTGATTATTTTACTAGATGGAAAGAGGCTCTGGCTTACAAACAATGTACTTCAGATGTGGTAATCAATTTTCTTGAATAGGGTATTATTAATCATTTTGGTTGTCCACTATCTCTAGTTTGTGATAATGGTCTTGCATTTGCATCATTGAAATTTTCTAATTGGGCCTTTGATCATCAGATTGTTATTAAATTTTCATCTAATTACTACCCTCAAGGTAATGGCCTAGTTGAGTCTTCCAATAAGAACCTACTGAAAATTATCCGTAAGTTTGTTAGAAAAAAATCCTAAGGATTGGCACACCTAGCTTTGATTTTCTCTCTAGGCTAATCGTACTAGAAAAAAGGAATCTATAGGAACCTCTCCTTATCACCTGGTGTATGGTTTCGAACCTGTATTTCCTATCCAATTGAGGATCCCTACCCTATAGTTTATCAATGAATACTACAATGAAGAAGATAAACGTGAAGCCCGTTTGGCTGAATTGTTACACCTAGAAGAGAAAAGAGATGAAGCCCTAGAAAACTTTGCTAAAAATCAGGGTGTAGTAAAAATATGGTTTGATAGGAGAGCTAAGGTGATGGCCTTTAGAATTTCTGACTTAGTTCTCTACTGGGATAAAGCACATGACTATAAGGGAGAGCATGGTAAATTTGATAAACTTTGGCTTGGCCCTTACCAAATTTTAGAAATTATGGGAGATAATGCTTTTCGCTTGAAAACCCTCACTGGTGAGGATATCCTGTTGCTTGTCAATGGGCACTATCTGAAGCATTATTTTCAACCTTGAACTACTTGCAGTTCATCCTGCACATAGTTAGAATAGGTTTTCTTTCTACTTTGCTTTGTTGGTTTTTCTTTGGTAGTTTAGGTTTGTTTTGCTTTCCATTTTTGGTTTTGGCTTTTGGGTTCCTTATTTTCTTGGGGCTGTTGCACCTGTATGATGGGCTATTTTCTTGGGATTGTTTTGGAAATTTCTTTTATAAAATCTAATCAGTTTTTCAAAGTCAAGTGGTGGAATTCTTTTATCTGATGTCCCTTGTACTTGGAATTAGAGTCACTTGTTTTGGATACACTTTGGAATATATCTGGGTCTCACATTTTTTACACTAAAATTAAAGATTCTGGAGTTTGCATAGGGTTGTAGGTAATCTGGCCTAGTGAAAATTCTTATAAACTGCTTCGGTGCCATTGTGTTCCTCATCCCTGAGTGTGAGTTTCATTACTTACAAAGGTGAAGGAGAAAAGTTCTAAAAACAAAAGAAAAAAGAAAAGGAAAATATTGAAAATCTAAATAAGCTTCACCTTATCAGGAGTATCCTAGTATCTCTACCAGGGCTATGGATGCTTGGCTGGCAATAGAGCTATGCTTGGGAGGGTCACAGTGATAACCTCGCTGGGCCTATAAATGCTTGACTGGCAGCGAGACTCTATCTAGGTTGATTTCAGAGTTGGAATCTTTATGTAGCTTGGTAAGGTCTACCTTGTTTCCCATTGCACTTATCAGAAAAGGAATAAATGCATAATGCACACACTTGGACCCTAGTATAGGAAAAGGTTTTCCTGCTTGTGGTTTCTAAATTTTTTTTCATTGGTGTCCTGATGAGAGGATTGAAACAAGAAATTCTGGGTTCTTGATTCTAGTTTATTCTTGAAATGCTTTGGAGCATTTCCCTAGCGGAGTCGCCATTTGTTGTGCAATTTTTGCACACACGCCCCACTGAAAGTGGGGACCCTTTTTTTGGATTTTGGTGCCTTGGCCCTTCTTTTTGGGGGGTTTTTCTTGATTAAAGCCCATGCTTTGATGATTAATCTTGCCTTTTGAAGTGGCACATTTATGAGTTTTATTGAAAATCTTGAGTTTTGAGTGCATTTCGGAGTTTTCACCATTTTTGGAAAAATCCGCTTGGTCCGGATTCTCTTAGTTTCCTTCTGGAATTTGAACGTGATTGTCTTTCAATCTAGATCTAGGGAAATTTTTCATGTTTGGATTTCTCTGAAGTCCGTTGCCTTGTCGGATCCCCGGGTTTTGGTCTTGGCTGCCTTGTCAATCGCATTAATGGTGATTGTGCGGATTTTTGGAGCAATGATATATTGATTTTGGGGAAGTAATTGGTCATTTTGAGTTTGTGTTTTTTATTATCATTTGATTTTGAGTCTTGGAGCTTGTGGTGTGTTGTTGGATCATGGATTTCAAACTATTTCGGTCGCTGCATTTGAATTTCATGTGCGTGGTTGATATCCTACTTGTATTTAAGGGTTGATTGTTGGCATCATGAGTTTTTGGTTCTTTCACTCTCATGGTATGTAGATATGCCCTCTTTCTTTGTTGGTTACTTTGCTTCATTTGCTTATTGGTCCTTCATTACTTCATTATCTCTTTAGGTATGCGCGTCATGTCCGGGTTTCATTTTTGTTTCCATTGTTTACCAGTTCACCAAATTGATCATCAAATGTTTATTTTTGGTCTGGGATTTCTATTTTTGGGCGTTTGCTTGAATTGGTCTTAAAATTCCCATCTAGGTTTGTAAGCAGGTCATGTCTGGTTCTTCCATGCTTTTATGGCAGATATTTTAGGGTTCCTGACCTAGGGCATAGCCAATCCTCCTCGAAGTATTGTGAGGAGAGTTTGAAATTCATGTATGATCCATTAGAGGCCTAGGTTAGGTCATTGTCGAGGTGCAGGCCTTAGGTCCATAATTGTTGGATCCATTTTGGTAAAACGAGTGAAACTATGAAAATTTTGGGTTTTCAACACCTTCTTGGAATTCCGCTTCCCTCAGATTTCCTCGGCTTTTCCTATTCTTTCTCTTTTGCCACTTAAACCGAACTTTTGCCTATTTCAAGGAAATTCGCTTCCTCCGGATTTTCCCGATGTCCGTCGTCAGGTCATTTTTTCGGATTCGTGCTTTAAATGGTAATATTTTGATACACGCTAAAATCTGTTTCCTCCGGATTTTCCCGATTGATCCGTGCCTTCCTCGTTTTCCCGATCTAGTTATAACTATTGCTTTTCTCGCTAAAATCCGCCTCTAGCAGATTCTTCCAAAGTTCTTGTGAAAATGTTGAATATGATGGTTATGAGGAATTCGTTTGTTGGTGATGTATTTGATTAATCAAAATAACTTATGCTAAGTTATTCTAAGGGGTTTCCTTTGACAAATTGTCGATTTGTAATGATTTATGCGGATTTGTATGCTTGATTTGCTGGAATCAGTCTGGTCTGGATTTTCTCAAAAATCCTCTCCAGTCCAGAATCTGCGAGGGAAGTTAAAACCTAAAATTTGATGTATTGGCTCCTTACACTTGGTATTTCTTGTGGATCTAATTATGGCCATCTTCATGTGTTTGTAGGCAGGATCAGGACAAGGTGTTGCTGGTCGAGGCAAAGGGAAGGCCATAGATCCTAGTGTAGAGGCTTCTGCCATCTCTGCTGCAGAGAAGGTAAAATTGGACATAAAGAGCAGGATTCCTGAGAGCAAGATAACTTCTATTTGGTCAAGAATCACCGATACCAATGTGGGGATGTGGGGCTACAAAGAGTTGAAGGCTTAGGTGTCAGCATAGAGACCTCCTTTGTTGGCTAGAAGAATGGTAGACTTTGAATTGGCTCATGTGGTAGGTTTTCCTCCCATAGTGAAATGTTATGAATTGGTGCTTGAGAGTGTCAGAAATTATGATAGAGGGACACAAAGGATAATTGGTCCTTAGGGAAGGATTTTGGCAAGATTTAGTCCTATTTCCATTGCTTCAACCTTTGATATGCTAGACAGGTCACATGTGGTGGCCTTTGATTTGGATGGATCCAGGAAACACTATGAGGAAAATGTAGTCAAGTCCCAACAGGTGATTAATTTGTGGCTGGAGAAGCCTAAGTCCTATTTCTCCAAGTTGCCAAAGCAGCTATTCAAGCTCAAGTTTAAGAGGGAGTATTACAATGCTATCACTCTTCTCAGCAAGTTATTTGGCTTGAAGAGTGCGAGTGTATTTGAGATATGGATGTTTAACATTATTGCTAGAATGGAGCAGGGTGTAGATTATCATTGGGCAGGTGTCATAAGTGCAGTGATCCACGAGTAGTTATGCAATGTCTTGCAAACCAAGACTTTCACTATGACCTCCTACCTAGTGTATTCATTGGCAGGGCTTCACCCATACAAGGGGTTAAGTACTAGGGGTATCTTTGGACAGGATGTGATATATGAGGTGTATCCACAACTACACTTAACTGGAGGGAGTTACAGAAGAGAAAATGATGCTTTTACAATGTACATCACCAGATTGCTCCAAGGTGCAGTGCATGGCGAAGAAGATCAAGCTAAAGACAAGGATGGGAAGTAACTATATAGGGTTACGTTGAGATTTGTGCTTCCCATCATTCACATGCATTGGACCGAACTTTTGATACTTATGCCGACTTGGATGAAATTGGTGCTAATTGCACATTTCATATTTTTTTTTGAATGTCTTTGAGGCTGACCTATTGTGTGGCACGTTTCCTTTGTAAATTCTTATTTTGGGCCGACCTATCTTAGGGATTCTCTATAAAATGGGAATGTTGTCTCATTTGATATATAGATATATAGATAGATGGATAGGATATAGACAAGTGATAGAATAGAGATTTGATATTAGAGCAAATTAGGGTTTATTTGCAAGCAAGCGTTGTAACAAAAAGCTTAAATTGTTGCCCGTTTGGATGACTTAATATAAGAAGGATATTGTGTTTTGGTATCTACCTTGTGGAGTTTCATCTAGCATGGTTCTTGTTGTTCTATCTTTCAAATTTATTATAATTTTATGATTAAATTGTTTGATGATTCTAGGGGTTTCATGTTTGGAATGTTCGCAGCGATCTCTAGTTCATACTTTTTGTAATTAGCTGATTGTTAGCTGCTTTGCAAAGTTAGTCTGGACTCAAAATTGTGCTTAGTTCAGTTATAAGGATTTGTCAATTTCAATTGCAATAGAATTGTTTGAATGAATGTTTGTGATTTGAAAATCTTTAAACACCTTAGAAGATTGCACTATTTCTGTAAAATTGCAGATTTATCTGGGTTAAACAAAAAGTAGTTTATGAGAGATAGGTCTATTTTAAGCATTTTATCCTTTGACATTTTCAATCTTAGGGTTAGGAGTAGTCTTAGAATCATCTCTGGAACCTTTATTTTTTGTTATTTATTTTATTATCTTAGTTACATCAAAGATTCCAAGTATCAATATATTGCTAGATCTGATAAATTCAAATTCCAGTGTTTTCTTGTAGTAAGGTCCCATTGTGATTACCAACATTTTCACATTTATCACTGAGTTGTTTTGTTGCATTGTCAAGACTTGACATTAGAGACCTTGGGGTTATCTCTTTTCCCATAGAAATTTACCTTTCAAGAGAGATAGGATATCATATTCTGTCTAAGTTGTTGCTGTGCAGAAAACACCATCAACAACCAACAAAACCATAATCAAAATCTTGAAAATATTAATCAATAATACTAGTCGTGATTGGCACCTCCATCTGAATCCCACCCTTTTGGCTTACCAAACTTCCATCTGCACCCATACTAGTTCCATACCATATTCCCTCATGTATGGTGTCGATGCCATCTTTTCGATTGAGTTTGAACTCCCATCACTATGCATCTCTTTGAAGAACCTCATTAGTGATTTAGAATATCGAGTTGCATGCCTTAATTAGTTGGATATCCTTGACGAAAAGAATCTCAATGCTTTTAACCACCTTTAGGAATACCAACATCGGCTCAAGAGAAGCCACAATAAAAATTTTCAACCCCATCAATTCCAAATTGGAGATCTTGTGCTAAAAGAAAAGGAACATACCCAATAGGACAAAGAAAAGAAAGGCAAGTTTGAGGCTAATTGGTTGGGTCCCTATGTTGTTATAGCCATGTATGGTTTTGGAGCATATTAGATTGCAACACCTGAGGGAGAACCTCCAGAAGATCCCATCAACATTGTACATCTAAAATAGTTCTACACATAATTCAGTTGGGTTCCCCATCTAGAAAATACCAAAAAAAATTAAAAAATCTAGAAAATACAAAAAATAAAAATATGTCAAAAAAATCCAAAAAAATAGTAAAGAGAAATAAATCATGCTATGGTGAAAACCACCCTTGGTGGTGCCTTGGATATGTACTTTTTGTGAAAACCTAGTAACAAGTTCCATTCGTAGAGAGCTTAATCATTATCTACCTTGCATCTCACTTTCCTATATGCTTGTGTCTCCATCATCCTATCCATGCATCCTATCCTAGCATCCTATCATATACATTATCCAACACCATCCTATCATCTAATTCTTTGTATATTTTGATTAACCATTAGATGGTATAGATTTACTATCCCAAATCTTGAGCTTTTCATCGCTTGTATATGGTGTTGTTTCATCAGTTTGTGTCCCCATCTAGGTTCCCCTTCATGTATTTTTATCATTAGGTCTCATTTCATCTTTAGTCCTTTTTGTCAAACTACATTGCCTTTGTGCTTTCATGTAGGAAAGGCCATCTTTGATGAGCCCTTGAGGCTTTTTTCCATCTGTTTGAGTCTTCATCATCCTCTTTTCACTTTATCCATTGTTGGTTGGTCTTTTTATCAAACTACGAGGTCTTTGCACTTTCATGTAGACAAGGCTTATCTTTGATCAGCCCTCGAGACCCTAGGTCTATCCTTTAGGGTGTCTTAGTCTTTATCATGTCATCAATTGTGTCCCTATCTAGCTGGTTCCTACCAACAAAATCTACTAGCCCTAGGAGGTTTAATCTATTCTGGGTATCCTATGTCATGTCGATAAAACAATCTATCCCCATCTATCCTTGGTCTTAACAAGATGTATCCTTCCTCACATCAAACCACATCAATCCCATCTACCTATTAGTCCTATGGAAAAGGATATTTTAAATTTATTGTGATCTTTTGGTGCTTTTGGTGTTTTTGATATTTTGTTTATCTTTTGAGCTCCCTATCATACCTACTTGAGGTCACCATGATCCATTATATCATGGTGCGCTTTGATTGGTAGACATAGGGATATATCTTGTTTTTCTAAGTGGTCTTGTCTTTCTAGTTGTCCCACATAGTACCCTCCAAGATCCTTACAGTCTTGTGTTATGTTGGGGCATCCTCTTTTCTTGTGGTTATTTTAGCATTAGGCCCTACCAAAGCCCTTGCGACTTTGGGATAACCTTATTTTTTATTTTGTCAGTCCTATGTATGGGATACCAATCAACCTTGGTTCTTCATACCCTAGCATATAGTATCCTATGCTATAGTAAATTCAATGCTCCTAATATGATAGAATGGCGTTAGATTTGCATTTCATTCATCCTCCTATCATATTTCATTTATCTTGATCCAGTTTCCCTAGCCTATGATTATTGATTTTTGGTTGTGCAAATGTTGTCTCCTACCTATTCTTCCTATCAGGGTCCCTATAGTCTTGTCAGGTGCATTTTATCACCCATCATGATCCATTCCATCTTTCACTTCCATTATCATTTTGGTTAGATTATCCATTTCATTATCATTTCATTTAGGTGTATTATCCATTTCATTATCATATCATTTGGTTGGATTATCCATTTCATTTAGTTGCATTATCTATTTCATTATCATTTTTTTTAGTTCAATTATCCATTTCATTATCATATCATTTGGTTGCATTATCCATTTCATTTAGTTGCATTATCTATTTCATTATCATTTCATTTAGTTGTATTAACCATTTCATTATCATTTCATTACGTTATATTATCCATTCCCTTATTCATTGCATTGTTCATTTCATTATCCATCATTAATTAATTTGTTTAGGATAATATCAATTTTTTATTCTAAGCATCTTAATTCATTTCATTTTGCATTATTATTTCCATCATTAATTAATTTGTTTTGGATAATATAGATTTGTTATTCTAAGAATCTTAATCTTTTTGCATTACGGTCATTTCATTAAGTGCATGCCATTACATTAAGATCATTCAGTCTGTCCATTACATCATTGATTATCATACATCATCATTTCATACATGAATATACATGAAATACATAATAATCACACATCATCATCTCATATGCATGCATAATAAATCATAGGCACATCGCCACCTGCATCACCAATTATTAGTATCATATTCATACATCATAAAACACTCAACGCTACATCATATTTAGTGTTAGACATAATCCATACCATCCATGTCATGAATTTCATCATAAATACATCCATCATTGTTATAATCATGTACATCTATCATAATCATAATCATAATCATACATATATGCATAGCAAACATCAAAAGCATCAGATAAACATCATATATAGAGCATCATCATAATCCACCATATCATATATATCAAAATATGAAATCCATAATCAAAGTCCCTATAGTGTCCATCAAATAATAAATACATGTACAGATGAGTCAAAATGTACAAATGGGTGTGAGTACAATTGACACATCATGTTTCCTGACTCAACAAGAATACAAAGAATCTCTAATCCAATCCGACGAAAGAATTTGTACATCACCACTACATCTATATACACTATATTTCATGTACCTATCAAAACTAGGATCCTATACCCTCCATCCTATCATCCCTTTTGTATCGACCACTACTGGCCGCATCTGAATGTTTTGGGGAGTTGGGCACTCTATCTCTATCTTCGTCCCTCGGTGGTGTTTCCCTGTATTTGCTAGATCCCCTAGAATATGTAGGTCATTAATGTGATGGCATAACCCTCATCATGCCAAAAATGTGTGTGTATGGGGGCACCCTCTGTGCAAGATCAAACATGGTTGTGTAATATGCACCCATCTAGTAACCCGCCTCTCAGATGACATAATCATATAAGGTTGTGGATGTCTATGCTACATCCATCTCTTACCTATACCTATCTTGTTGTTGTTGCAGCCTACCCCTCTCTAATTGTGCCAATCTCATGGAAGCCACATGCCCCTCCACGTACTCCACCCACCTCACTACATCATCTCTCTCCCTCTACATGGCCTCCAACAAGCCCTGTAGTCTCTCTACCTCAATCCTCAAACCATTTGTCTCTACTGATGCCCCATCATCTACTATCCCTTGTCCTCCCCATATCCTATCAACCTCTGCCTGCAACTACTCTCTCCTCCCCTCAAACTACCTCAACTCTCCTACAGGATATAGATCTACACCTGAGAGACTGCTAATCCTATGGCTAGGTCCACTACTGGTGGTGGCTAATATACCACTATAGCCCTCTCCTTTGGGATCTCCATCTCCATCCTATCCTCCTCCTATGCTATCTCCTCTCCCATTTGTCTATCCACCCTCCTCCTCCTTCTGGGCCTCACCTCTACCTCATCCTCCTCCCCATCTCCTCCTACCTCCCCCATTGCTACCTCGGGTGGATGTATCAGAGAGATCCTCATTGGAAGTCTCCCCTGCCACCATGATGCATATCTCTTTATAACCTTGGGATCATCTGGTCCTCCTCTCCACCCCCATACCTACTCTCCCAATCTATCCCACTCCTACCTCGCCTTATCGACTGGCACACTCTATCCCCAACCCCTCTCTTAGGTAATGCATCTATATTTCTCCTTGGCCATAGGGATGTCCTACTAAATCCCAAACTTCTTAATGACCTGATATGGCTTGTATAGCTCTATGATGAACAAATATCTCTTAATAAAATAGCAACGTGTGAACATGTAGCCTCTATACAATCTATCCTCCACCCTCGAGGACTGGAACCACCAATCTATAAATGGCCTTCATACTATTTGATCATTCGTGAAATCATCAAAAACATGACGCTAGTACTCCAGGCTCAGCACCTGCCTATAATGCACTATCCATCCATACTCCCTACTATACCAAAATACCACTAGGAGGGAATTATCTCTCTCCCCTGCTATCAAGATATCCGGTTGTGTGATCCAAATGTGCTCCCATGCCCACACCTATAACATGGTCACATGTGTGATGCTCATTGCACCTCTATAACATACTACATGCATGCCTCTATATAGTTGTACCAACATGTAGGGTCCCCATGTGAATACACTTCACCTCCTCTCCAAAATATGTTGGATCACCACAATCATCTTGAGGTTGAAGAATCTCCCACTCCTATTTGGGAGAAGGATCCCACTAATCAAACCATACAAAAAAAATGGAAATACTGCAACAATTCCTATGCATGCATCTATATCCAACTCCTTCCCTTGGTAGGGAAGGTCTGTAGTCCCAAAGATGGCTTGCAAGCCCTGCTCCAATGGAAATATAACCCCTCCACTCACAAAGTGGCCCTTGGTAGTCACAAAATTAGTGAAACATCATCTTAAGTCATAGTCATCTCCCCTATGGGGAGGTGGAAGGTATAGGTCTCAGAACTTCATCTCTCCATTAGGGTCATCAGCAATGGTCAATGGGCCCTGATGACTGATATCCTACCACATGCAATAATCTTTCCAACTCTAGTGTCTCATGATCCTTGGGTGACATACCCTCCTAAGTGGTTGTAAGCATGGCTACGTGCCTCTCCCACATCCATAGTGTATTTATGCTTTGCATCCACAAAAGCCATTTGTCAGGTCTTTTCTTGTCATTTTTCTTCTATTCCCTCTTTTTCTTCTTGTTCTAGCTTTGTACATTCGCCTCTGTAGAGTTCAAATTAGCCCATTCCCTCTTTATGTGCATTCTCCTGTGGGTGAAGTGCATTCAACCCTACATCCCCTCTTTGCGAATTTTCCTCCTTCATGAGTGTGTTCGCCTCTTCCCTCCCCTGGGCATGAGTTCGCCCCTTTTTTCCCAATGGTGAATTCGTATTCGTCCCTATGCTCTTTTTCTAAATTGGGTGAATCTACATTTGCCCCTATCACCCCCTTTATCCCACCAGGAAAATTCTCCTTCGCCCTTCCCCTTATCAAGAAAATTTGAATTTCTCTTTTCCCTTGCAGGGTGATCTTTCCCTTGCCCTTTCTCTCAAGGGGTGATTTAAGAATTGCAACTCCTATCATGCATTCCCCCTGTGGAAGCGTGTTCCCTGATCCCTTCCTAAGGCAATTGCACAATTGTCTTTCTCATCGTGTATCCACCTCTATGGAGGTGTGTTCACCCATTTACCACCATGTATTCACCTGTATGCTATAGGGGAAAATTCACTTTTTTGGAAGGGTGAATTTTCCCTCCTGTGGCGAGTCTATTTCTTCCTAACTTACTCAGCCATCCCAATGAACTATGCAAAAACATGTGCAAAATTCAAATTCAAAAGACAAGTTTCAGTTTTTAGAGCCTACCTATCGGGGGATGGCTGAGAAGTGGTAGAACTCTCATACAGTGTCTGCTCGGTGGATAATCTCCTTGTCTGCCATCTCACTCTCGATCACCCAATCGCCTTTCACCATGTGTGCACAATTAAAGTAAAGGGAATAGTAGGTTTTCTAATTTACTATTTATATTTACCTTTTGACTTTAATTAGCCTTACTAAATTTAGTCATTTTTAACCTTTTTTAACCTCTTTTTTATCCTTTTGACCTGATTTCTTCCATAGGCCACCATTTGCACCCAATTTATCTGTTTTCCTTTGTTAAAAAGCCAGTCTTCATGGGTTTTCATCCTCTTCCACATGGTACCCTATGTTTCCTCCTATTGAGACACCACTTTTGGCACCTTTTTCTTCCCCATCTTCTCTCTCGAGGGGGCATACCTCATCATATTTCCCTATTATTCTTGCTTATCAGCCTACCCATGATATTAGGGCACCTACCAAAGTCCTTTTCTTTTATCGAGTCATCTGCACTTTATTTTTCTTTGAAACACAATTATTTTAGTGACATTTCAAAGAGGGGAAAAATGTAGACACTTGAATTTGACCACACCCATATGGTAAAATTCCCCTTCGTATTTTTCTATCCCAAATCTTCTATCATTTTAATTAAATGATTCCTTATTTAATTAATATTCACCTGATCTTCAATATCCCCTAAGGTGTTTTAATCAATCAATGAAAGACCTTATCCCATCTTCTCTAAATTAAATAAATAGACCAATTTATTCAATTTAGTCACTTTAGTGAAATGAATTAGATCAAGTTTTAATTCATCCATTCTCCCTCCTCATGTCAACATCCTACATAATTTCCCCTAATCCTAGTTATTCCATTTAATTCCTAGTTAGGGTGTGCACATTTCTAATTAAGATTGGGGTCACATCCTCCATAAAATGGAAGTGGATGCCTAATCAGGGTTAACTCACCTAATCCCTCATTTGCACAACTTAAATCAATCATTTAACCTAACATAATCTCATGCAATTTATGGCATCCTCCCATATTCAAACATATTAATGAATTTCTCCTTTTGGATAAGTCATCCCCATACCCCCCTTGGAATTTAAAATTCCAATTTATTCAACCAATGCATTTTGAGGAATTTTTAATTCCTTTGTTCTTCCCCATGAGGATTTTGAGGAATGTTTAATTCTTCCCTTATCCTCTCACTCCATGCCTTTGTACAAATGTACAAGAAAATCCTTTATGAGGAGATATTTCCCATTCCCAAGGTACCTGCAAGTACCTCTATGTGGCCTCCACCTCATTTCCACATCATTTCTAGTTCATCCTCTCCCTTCCATGTCAGCCTCCACATGTCATTATCTCATGAGCTGAGATGTCTCAAGACATCTCAACCCTTGATATTTTACCCTAGGGTTAATCTTGGCCCTCCATTATTTTGGAGAGACTTTACCTAAATACAAAGAAAATGGTCTCATTTTGAACACAACACATGAAATTTTAGAGTTATCACTTTCAAGCTACCAAAAACCCCCATTGTTGCAGCATATTCAAGCCCCAATATTGCATCCAATTCCACATCCATGGCTACCATTGCATTCATCATTACACTCTCATTAGTTTGAGCATCAATCTGGAGAAGGTAAAATTTGTTTCTTGTTTTATTTTTTTTAGATTCAACTAGGCTAATCTTGAGGTGTCTTGTGTTTTACTTTCTTCCATTTTGTTTGTTTGTTTTATAGTTTTCGGTTAGTTTTTCACTTGCACACAAAATTTATTGAAGATAACATTGTCACTATGTTAGGAATTCCCTATGCTCTAATATGTGATAATTTCATTGCCTTTTCTTCTTTTCAATTTATTGAATGGGCATATGAAAATAAGGTAATTATGAAAATTTCTTCTAATTACTATAGATTCAAGGCAATGTAGTAGCTGAATCAACGAAAAAAATTGTTGGAAGCATTTAATATGATTATAGATAGAAATCCTATAGATTGAAAAAAAAATTGAAACATGCATGATGGTTTGATAGGGAAAGAATATTTTTTTCTTAAGGAACATCACTATCTCATCTAGTGTGTAGCTATGAACTAGTTTTTTCTACAAATATTAAGATCCCTACCTTTTAATTAATGAAAGAACACTAGAAATGGATGATAAGATGGGGTTAGATTTTTAAACTTAATATATTTATAAGATAAATGAGATGCTACCCTACAAAATTTTGGTAAACTTCAAGGTGTTGTAAATTGTTGATTTGATAAAAAGAGCTAAAGTGGAAGCTTTTACAAATTTTGATCTAGCTTTTATTTGGGATAAAACATATGAGAGAAAGGAGGCAATACAAAATTTTATTATCTTTAGTTAAGTTCCTTTTGGATATCATTTTTTTTTGGGAAAGAATAACTTTAGGTTACAAATTTTGATTAGAGAGGATGTTCCATTATCAATGAATGGATAGTTCCTCAAGCGCTATTTCAATGCTTGATGTAATCTGGTCTTACCCTATAAATAGTATTATTATTGTGGTGCGTGTTTTACATATTTTTATTTTATTTAGATTTATTTTTGTTTGTTTCTCTATTTTGGGGTGTTAGTTTTCTAATGTTTGTGCTTGTTTATCCTTGGTCAGTGATATCCATCCCTTGTTTTAATTGGATACATTTTAAATCATGTTTAAGTATCTTTTGATCCAAGTGTGGTCATTAGCAACCAATATTTTTGGCTAATTTTATGATGAACCATATTTGAGAACTTTTAGAATAAATGGTCAATTTGGAATCACAAGATATTATCGATCAATACGATAATTTACACAATGGATGTTATTCATGGTTGAGATGAGTGAGGAAAAAATTGAATACATAAAAAGATACCATTTTTAAACCTATACCAAGTTTGATATTAATCATTTATGAGTTTGTTAGATAAAGTTGTTATAGTCAATTACCTTTTGATTGCCATGGTGGTCCCCAACTTAGAAAATGGTCTTTATAGCATATAAATTTAAAAAATATTGGTGTAATATAAAATTTAAGCCACTTTAAATCTAATATTACATTAATTGAATTAGAAAAGTGATTGAAAAATATCTAATTATTTTTGTAGATTATAGAAAGTAATAAAAAAAATGACAAATTAGACATAGAAATGAAAATAATAGAAATAAGGAACCTAGGATCAAAGGATAAAGCTTATTGCATAGGGGGCTATCATGATGTGTGAACTTCTACATAATGTGCTTTAGTCCTTCCATTCTATCATCTAGAAAAATCAAATTTCAACTTTATTTGCACAATATGAAACATAAAGCAATAGAAGCAACAAACCAAATGAAACTATATGATACAAAAATAAATTTAAACTAAATAGAGAAATTCAAATAATTAAATGATAAGGATGAGGAATAAAGAAATGAAATATGTGTGTGGTTGTATTCTGCCAAATACATATAGCCAAGAAGAGAGATATTATTAGGGTGGCTAAGGAGCTTGCCACAAATGGTCAAGCCCTTTATTTTTTCAACTTCCATAGATATCCAAGCTGTAAAAAATGATAAAATAGACTATGTGTTGCCATCCTAACTATGTCTAGGAATTCAAAGGGAAGTGACAATGCAAATAGAGAAGACTAGAATGTAAATGAGAGTGTTGATAATGAGAAAATGAGATCCCGAGGTGTCAAATTTAACAACAATATGATTCTACAATGATAAAAATAAGTAAAATACTATGCTAGAGAAAATAACTAGAACAAAATCACCTTATAAGATTTTTGAAGGCAAGAGAGGTAAAAATGTAGTTAAAAAATGTTGTTGAACTTCTTAAGAGTGTAGTAGATAGCTATAAAGTGCTCACATCAAATAAAAATTCTCAATGATGATAACAATAGTGTAGAGTGCTTAGAAAGTGAGATAGTGTAAGATAGAATGACATAGATTGAGATTGTATGAGATATTTCAAAATGGATTAAATGGAGGGTGATAAGGGAGCTAGGAAGCTATTCAAAATTTCTCCTTTATGGTTATCACTAATCTAGGTCCTAGTGATAGGTGATGAAATTCTCTAAAATGTGGCATCAACCCCAACAAAAGGAAGAATTTATGCATATTTTTTTTTGTTATCATTATAAGAAGGAATACATGGACATGATCTAACAATCAGACATAAGTCATCATTGAAAACCAAGGTAAACCATAATTAGCTTAGAATTCTCCTTGACTTCTGTCCATCTCAAGAAAGGTACTGCCCCTAGACACCTGTCAATCTTGAGAACAAAAGTATTTCTCCTTGAATACTATCCATCTCAAGCATAATATTGCCCCTAGACACCTGTCTATCTCAAGAATATTACTACTCCTTTACTACTATCCATCTTGATCATAGTACTACTCCTAGACACCTATCAATATCGAGCATATTAGTACTGCTCCTTGACTACTATCCATCTTGAACATAGTATTTCCCCTAGACACCTATCAATCTCAAGAATATTAGTACTGATCCTTGAATACTATCCATCTCGAGCATAGTACTAACCCAAGACACCTATCAATATTCAACATATTACTGCTCCATGACTACGACTTAGCACTATGATTGGAAGATAGATCCCTAGCTCGATTAAGTAGGTTCCCAACTTAGTTGCAGTCATGTATGACATTAATAAATATTTCATAAGGAATAATTATATGCTCATCGACTCCTTCCAGTTGCGGGTAGAGGTAACTAATCAACCCCTTGATAGTTGCGGTTGATAGCCATATTACTTTTAATTCTTTGATATATTTCCAAAAAGGACCCATCAGTGACTGTGTCTTATCACATAACAAAAAATTTCTACTTGATCACATAAGACTGTCTTAGTAGCCAACAAGCATATAAATAATTAACTAGGTGATTAACTATGATAGACATGGCACCCAATACTACATGGTAGAAATTAACTATGTGATTAACTATGGCTGTCCTAGCAACTGACTAAACATGTCACATTTTATGACAGTCCTAGTAGCCAATAGTGCAATACGGTGGTGTGCAAATTTAGCATTCTTTAAGAGCACGAGTGATAATAATGTAGGTAAGTAATTCATGATTCATTGAGTGGAAACATAACCTCATAGTCTGCTCATCCTTCCTTTTGGTAGGGTAATAAATTATATGAAAAGGGGCAGATTAAAGGCAAAGTTAAATTGTATAGTTGGCAACTATGGTGATATAGTGAGCAACACCGACATCACTCCTTTCATGACTTTGGTTAAGGGTTTCATTATTTCTGCATTAAATATCTATGTTATCTTTTTCCTTCCTACTAATACTAACAAATGCATGAATATTTTAGGTAGCAACAAATGACTCTTTTGTTTTAATAATAATTACATGAATAATATTATGATAGTTGTTATGGGTCAATCAAATAAAGAAATGGATATTTTAGAGAGATTTTATAATGGAATCTAGTAGGTATGAAGAGTGAACAAAGGTATTTTTCTAACAATAGGATTCCATATAACATAGTTGTAGAACCACCCCTTCTACCCATTCTCAAATTTATTTATGCATAGCACCCATATTTAGACAACGTAGTGATTATGGTTTAAGAACCTAAGATTGATGGCATAGACACAAATTATAACCTTCAATTACAACCAGGTTATGAATCTTGGGATTGGAGTGTATGATTTGCTTCCTACAGTACCAAAGTGAAATGTTTTGATATACAGATCAAAAATATACTTCAAAGAGACTCTTGAAATTGGGGTTTGAACTCTCCTTCAAATATCTATTAACAATACAAGCTTCCATAAACTTATATTGAACTCCATTATAACCCAAAAGAGTGGTTGAGTGTGATCTAGAACCTAATAACAATTTGAGGTTAAGTAGCAAGCCATTTCCACTAAATAATTTTAAACACTAGCAACAATTTATAAGTAATTAGCATTATGTGACTGCAGTCAGCTTATGGGAAGAGAAAAAAGAGGAAATGAACTATTTATTTTTTGTTATTGCACAAACCATTTCTAGCTTTGTAATGATTTTAAAACAGTGAGGATTTACAATGTAGACAACATTACACACCAAAGAAATGTAGCAAAATGTATCAGAACCTAGATTAGAGGTTCCCAAATGTATGATGTCTGAAGTAGCAGTGAAATATTCCCTTCACACATCCTAGGCATGTCATTCACCTCTCTATTCCTCCTACAATATCTTGTTCTCTTCTCTCCTCTTTTTCCTTCTTTCTCTGCTCTTCTCAAGCTCTAGCATGCCATTTTTTTTTTGGGTTTGAATACTATTAATAGCCAACCTGACTCCATTCCTTGTCTTACAAAATAGTTGGAATTGGACTGGTGTGCCATTCCCATTAATGGCATAGCCAGTCCTCCTCCTCTCTTCCATGCCTGCACCCATTCCCATTAAATTTCTCTTGTCTCCTAGCCATGGGGTGGAGGTTGCACCATAATGATAATTCTTGTGCAATGCTCTTCTCTCGTGTTGTTGCATTTTGTTTTATCCTTTCATTTTTATTTCTTTCCTCCTTTGGTTCAATGTTCTTTTATTTAATCCCTTATCCTTATATTAATGTGTGAATTATTTATCATTTAAGTTAATTTTATTTTACTATTCATCTTCATTTAATCGCTCATGCCACTAATATTTAACATGAATGTTAAGTGTTCATTTATTTATTTGTTTTAAATTGATTTTGTTGGTATTTCATTTATTGCTAATTATTTATTTATTTTCTTATTTTAAATTTTATTTATTTTTTAATTTGTTAATACATTTATTGATCTTAATATATTTAACAATATACAATATTCTTAATTAATAAGAATAATTTAGGCTATTGAGATGCCTCTAGATAGCCGAAAATAGATAAATTATGGTAATTTACTATATGTATATGATCCTAGGTTTAAATGAACCTCAAGTTGATTAAAACTATAGGCAAGGTCTTGACACTAAAATGACTTTACCAATTGTTTGTCTCTCAACCAATGGAACCAAAAAATCCACCTCATCTTGCACCTCGGGTACCTACAACCAACAATAATCTCACACGAGTCCAACAACAAAGTCATTAGTTTGAGTCAACTTAGACAATTTAATGCATCATATTTAAAATAACATAATAAGATTAATAACCACATTCATTAATGTTAACATGAAGGTTCACAATTAGCACACACACACACACACACACTCACTCACACACACACATATATGTCTACATAATAAAATCTAAAAATCCACCCCTAGTCCAAATTACATCAGGCTAGTGGCTATCCAAAAGATTTATCAAGGTATCTAGGGAATATGACATTCCCCCCCTTAGGATTAATCCAACTTAGCTTAATTAAAAAAGTATGGATATTCTACTTTTATTACATTTTCATCTTCCCAAGTAGCCCCTTGTTCGTCATATTGGTCGTATAGGACCTTAACTTGTTGGATAGTTCTATTGCACAGTCGTAGGTTGTGCCTATCTATGATTTTGAGTGGTTCAAGGTGGATATCTCTAGCATCTTCCACTTGTAGTCCCTACAAATCAATTACATGCATGGGGTCAACAATATATTTCTTAAGCAATGATACATGGAATAAATTATGAATGCGAGAGAGAGATGACAAGAGAGCCATTCGATAAGCTACACGGCTTATTTTCTCAAGTATCTTGAAAGGCCCTATGTATCATGGAGCTAATTTAGCAACTTTTCCAAACTTTATTGAGATTTTATGTGGTCTAGCATGCAAGAACACCTTTTCATCTACTAAAAATTCCCTTGGTGTCTGCTTGGCATCCATATAACTATTTTGATGATTTGAAGCCTCCTTTAATCTTTCCCTTATAATTTCCACTTGATTGTCATATTATTGAAGAAATTTTGGCCCAATAGTTACATGATTTTCTAAACTATCCCATCCTATAGGCATTTTTCACTTTCTTCCATACAAGGCTTCGAATGGGGCCATTTGGATGTAAGAATGGTATGAATTATTATATGCAAATTATACTAACAAAAAATAATCCTCCCACTTAGTGATCCATGGCATACATTTTGATCATCTCTTCCATAACTTGGTTAACTCTTTTAGTTTGATCATCTATTTCAAGGTGGTAAGCAATGCTAAAATTGAGTTTGGTTCCTAATGTGGTCATAAGAGAGGTCCAAAACCTTGAATTAAACAACTTATCTATATTAGAAATGATTACCTAAGGCATCCCATGTAGTCTAATGACTTCCTTTATGAATATTTTAGCCAAAAGTGGGGCATCATCCTTCACATTTCCTGGTATGAAGTGTGCTACTTTGGTTAGTTTATCGACCACCACTAAAATACTATCATGTTGATTCTAAGTTTTGGGCAATCTTGTCATGAAATCCATAGAAATTACCAACCACTTATGATGTGGTAGGTCATGGGGATAGAGTTTTTCTGTAGGATGAAATTTTTTCACTTAAACTCATTGACATTATAGGAACTTAGTGATATAGCTATCTATTTCATTTTTCATTCCCAACCAAAAGTAATGAGTTTTTAAGTCTGCATACATTTTAGTCACCCCAGGATGTGCTTTATAAGGCACATTATGGCCTTTTATGAGAATTTTCAATGTTAAGCCTCCCTCTTCAGGTACATAAATTTGATTCAAATAGTGAACAACCCCATCATTTCCCACATGCTACTCAACTAGATTAATCCCTTCAATGCAATTCTAACCTCATTTTCTTACAAAAGGGGTCTTGTTCTTGCATTTGCTTGATATTTTCTAGAAATTCAAATTTTAGTGGGAGATTGTAGCTAGTTTAGCCCTTCTACTTAAGGTGTAGATACAACCTAGTTTTATTTTCCCTTAATGTATGAGATATCCATTTCATAGTTGCTTAAGAATTCCAATCACCTTCTTTGATGTGCATTCAAATCAGGTTGGGTGAATAGATATTGGAGTCCTTTATGATCATTATTCAACTTAAAGGGTCTTCCTACCAAATAATGTTTCCATACCTTCAAGGCATGCATGATTTCCACTAGCTCCAAGTCATGTGTGGGGTAGTTGAGTGTGCAATCCTTCAACGTCCTAGACTCAAAGGCAATCACTCATCCTATTGGTTCCTAAAATTTTAGATTGCAAACCCTAAGAGTATTCCAAGGTCTATGGCCAACAAACAAAAATAGCCAATATGGTTAGGATTCCCAACACTTTAGGTTCTGCTAGACCTAGGTGGGTGTACCTTAATAAATAAGCAGATAAAAAATCTTAAAGGTTGTGTGTACTCTCTAACTTGGGCAATCTATCCACAATGGCATGTAAATGTGAAATATATGCAAAGCTAACAACTAATCCTACTGCTAATGTTTGAAATTTGAATGTGTTAATAAGATTTTTATGAAGTATTATTCTGAAATGAGTGTGATCAGTGCCTAGTCCTACTGGGTGAATGGATTTGATATGTATATGATATGTGGATCCTTCTTCTTTTCTTAACTCTAATTGTTTGGAACTTTCATAAGTTTATACCTTGCATAAATGTACAAGCTTGTTAGTTATCAGACTCTTCTTATAAATCCTAGTGATATCTCCCTAAATTGCTATGATGTTTGAAAGGATTTAATTCTTGTTTAAAGGAAACTAGTTAATATGATTAACTTAAAATAATTTTAATTTTGGGTAGAAACCAATTAAACAAAATATCTTAAAAGGAATTTTAATTCTCTTCTTGCAGAAGCCAATCAAGAAAATCACATAGAGGCAACAAATGTGTCTCAACAAATTAGAATAATCCTTGATACATTAATTTGAATAAAAAAGGAAAACCACTTTGGAGACAACAAGATAACACGTATGAGTAAATATCAACAAACAATTTGAACACTAGAAATTTGGCCACCAAATTAAGTCTTCTTTTCCATTATATTGCTTCAAAAGATAATATAACTCACATCAGAAGTCCTCCTATATGTTCTATTCTGTAAGGATGGCTAGATAATATATGATTCTTATGATGATATCTCCCTTCAAAACTTAGCCTTGGTTTCCTTTATATATGGAAAGCAACAAGCTTTAGGCTGTTACATCTAAAGTGGTGACTTTTCATTTACATTTTGTTGCAATTAACAAAGACAACATCAAAGTCCACAGTAATCATGATACCATAATCCATTAATCTCTATAAGGTACCCATGATCACCTAATATTTGTTCAAGGTCCTTTCTCCATGATAGTGTATTTGGCGTTGAATGACTTGAATGAAACTTCTGACTCTTATATTGATCGAGCAATGAACATGTTGACTCTAGAAAGATGCTCAATATATTCTTGGTTAGCATAGGTATTCACATTAGTGATTATATCTTTTATAATGAACTCCAAAGTGAATATTTTATCTAATTGTACATGTTTATTTTCTACCACCATTGATTCATCATTTACTCTATCAAGAGCCATCGGTAGTAGCTGAGCTAGTTCATTCTTCCACATGCTCTGTTCTTTTAGTTCTCTCTCGTCATCAAAGAATTTGGGTAAAGCCATATCCAGGGGTTGCTCAAAATCACCATGCTCTTGTGTCAACACAGTGCGAAACTTCTCATGCATATCAATTAATTCATCATAAATATTGAACACATGCTTATCAACATTTCCCTTGTTTGTTAATTCCTCCTTTTCAATCATTACGAGGTGTAACCTTTTATGTTTAAGGAAGGTGACATCTGATTTACGGTGAATAGTCCATACTTCTTCTGCTTGCTCAAGCATTCTTTCAAATATTTTCTTTATCAATTCTGAGACCATTTTGAGCTTGATGGACTTTATTTCCATTTCTAATTTATCACCCCTTTTCTAGAATTTCTCAGCTATGTGCTTCCATTAAGTAGTTTCAGCCATGGCTTCTATTACCCTATTATTAGTGTCTAACCATGGAGAGTAGGTACTTGAAGATGACAATTTATCTTTATAACTGGCGATCTCTTGTCTCAATTTCTCATTCTCAATCATATGTCTTATTATTTTTCACCAGCCTTTCAATTTAGGCTTTAGTGAACCTAGCAACATTAACATTTAAATCTATTATTTCCAGAGGATTAGTATCTTCAACCCTTTATACAAGGAGATGGCCAAATGCCTTATTAGGATCATTAATGACTAAATATTTTTTGTTTGGTGGGTACAAGGCACCCATTAACAAAGTTGCATTATCTAGATTATAACTCGAACCATTGTATGCTTTGTCTACCCCTTCTATGCTCAACTAAAATTTTTTATTCTAGCTTCTTTGAAAGCTATCAAATACAATGGTGGAGCTCATAGCCCATCCAGGGAGCAACATGATCTCTCCCTCTTCTAGAAATTTTCTTCCCTTTTCTGGGGTAATGGCTTCCATTTCTTTATCAATCTCATCTTGTAGATCTTTTAAAGATTTTGCGTCCTATTTAGGTGTGACATATTTAATCCTTTCCCTAATTAGTTTACCTTTATACTCATACATAAAGGCCTTAAACTTAGAGGTTTTAACAAAATCATCATGAAAAGTAAACTTTTGGTTGAAATTATGCCTTACATCATCTAAGAGCTCAGTTGAGGATTCTAATATAGCAATATTTCTCTCTATTGGGGGCTCATAATTTCAAATCATAGGTTTAACCACCTACACACATTCATTTCCATTCTCCACTTCTTCTCATTCAGCGATAGATGTTTCAATAGAGAAACTAATATTCGGTGTATACTGAGGAGATAGTTGACATAGTGGGATTTCATTTTCAGCTTGTGTTTCCTTAATATCCTCATATATTTTCTTTGTAAATACCTAAGGAGGTTCATCCTTAGTTAACTTTGCTTCATGTGAAATTAATGTATCTAGCATCTTTATAGGATCCTCAATTTCAAGAAAGGATCCTTCATACAAGGGATTATTAGATGTCTATCAAGCTTCTATTAACATCAATCTATGATAGAGGTCTCTCTTTCTAGATGCATAATTTTCATCAATATTTATTATTAGATCACCTTCCACAAAAAGTTGGTGATGATATCGTTTCAGTTTTTTGCTTGATTTAACATCATTTATAAAATTCTCAGGGTCAAACTTCTCCCTTTCGTTTTGGCAAGTTTTAATGTTCTAACTTCTTGTCCATTAACTCATAGCCCTTCTCAGAAACCACAGTGAAATATCCAAAGAAAAATTTCCTAGGCATCAGTGACTGCTTGTTATGACTTTTACGGTGCATGAAATCTAAGTAGGATAATTGCCTCATAATCTCTAAATATGAAACTCTGTTTGGACAAGTTTTTGGTAACAGAAATGGGGCTTCTTCATATCCATATACTCTTATTTTTGTACAATCACCATAGGGATACCAATTACCCCAATTTTGATTGACCTTCCATATTTCATCCTTATCCTTGGGTCTAAGGAACCTTTGTACTTCTAATGATAGACTATAGTCTCATGGGTGACCCAGGAATTTGTATAAGGGTTTCATAAAATATTCCTCAAAATACAAATAGTGTGATATTTCACACCTACTTTCCCAAATGACCATCCACATTTGCATTGGTCTAACATCTCCATTATCATCTAAGTATTTTATTCTTAAACACTCATCCCACATCCCCATACTCTATCCTTTATATAAAATGAGATGCATGGACAATGAATAATGCTAGAATCTGATACCTCCACTCTTATTTTTTATAGAAACAAGCTCATTATGGATTTCATTGGCTAGGTATTTAGTGTAATCAAGGGGTTAGGCACCTTGACTTTGTACATCAACTTTCAAGACCATTTGTGCTATGTCCATAAATACAGGGGCATCCATGCCAAGAACTTGGAAAATAGAGTAGTATGTGTATAGGAAATATCCTTCAAAACAAGTTAACAGAATATGGAGGTTATTCCTCCCTTGAAAACACCTCGAGTCGATTTCCTTCATTGTGGGGCATGTGTCGTGGAAATCTCCACCTCTTGTAGCTAGTGCTCAGGTTGTGATATTCATTTAGGAGGTCCATAATTCTAAACTTCATATCGATACTGGTGTCTAGCTAGAACACCATAGATATATAGTTATTGGTAACAGGGATGAAGGAAGATCCATTTTCCAAATTAATCATGTGGGGTTTGTGGATCGTATTTTTGGGTGAGTGCTTTGATTAATTCAAAATTGATGAAAACGTTGGGTATTAAGTCTCCATGGGTTGGAGACTAGTTGGTGTCTATGCATTTTTATATAGTGGTATATAAACAAATTGTATCCCTTTTTTGGGGTCCATGTATCACCCACTTGCTTGTTTATATCTTCTAATTTCTCTGCTTGAGGGTTTAATTGAGTGTTTCGCCTGGACCTCTGTCTAGAGCCAGGACACTGATTGATTAAGTCCTATTTCAAATGTCTTTCTTCCAATTTGTCTTTTGTTTTTAGGGTTTTCATTTGTGCTTGCCATAGTATGACTTTTGTAGAAAAACCCTACTTCTATGTCTTGATAATTGAACTGGTTTTAGACAATGTGAATTTTAGTTGAGGCTCGGGTACTTACTTGGATGACAAACCCTTTTCCTAGTCTTGTTTTCATCATCCAATGCTATACTTCATTCCCTTTCTCCTTGGTTTCTTAATGATTTGGAAGCAGCTCTAGGATTTTATTTTAATGCCCTCGACTCAAGTTCATTAATATCATTGGATGGAACTTTCATGTCATAGAGAGTAGAATTAATTAGTTTGAATATAGATTGTCAATTTGTTGATCATTTCCACCAAATTGTCTCTTTGTCATCAAATTTTATCTTGCCTTGTCTCTACTTTTCTATCATTTAAAATTTCCCTTTATTTTTCTATTTTGATCTCTGATCATCTATTGAGTGAAGTTGCATGTGATCTACGACTGACATTAGATCCTTGCTTGGTTATCACTTCATGTAGAATCTAACATGGTATCAGAACTATGTTGTCTGGTATAGTTCATTTTATTATCTGATTTTTTGAGAGATTTGAGACTAATAGAAAGCTAATATTTTTCCTCAAAAACCAAGTATTTTGTTCTCCTACATCCTTGTATGACCTAGAGAATCAGAACAGTTTAAAGGAAAAATAAGCATATATTTAATCTGGTTTACATATATCTATTCCTATGAGCTCTAGATTATTTGCAGCTTTTTAGTGATATTGGAGGCTTTATCAACATTTCCAGAGAGTCTAGAAGGTCTAAGAAAGTCAAAATTGACTTTTATTTCACCAAAATTGGAGATTGGAGGACATGGTAAAAAAATTAGAACTAAAAACCTTGAATTTTTTACTGGAGCCATTTTCAATTTGACTTTAGAAATATGGCTTCCACTCGTTTGTAAGAAAAACAATTTCTAGGTTGTATTCCTAGGGTTGAAAAACCATCTAGTAATCATCATTTTTTGCATATAGTTGATAATTTTTTTGAAAATCAAATCAAAAGAAGGTGTAAGTCATTCATCATGGGAAGATTTTGCATTTTTCTTCAAAAGTGCATAACTTTTACCTTGGGTGCCAAATTTTTTCAAATGAGTCCTTGACGGAAAGATGGAAATGAGCACTTTCCATCCATAAAGGTTTTATTAAAAAATTATACATTTTTCTGTCAGATATTGCAGGTTGAATCTACCACATTTTTTTTATCTTCAATGGGTCATATCTCTCACTTTTATAATCCATTTTTCAAAAACTAAAAGGTGTTAGAAAGATATTGAAGAGTAAAACACGGCTGCAAGGATATTTTTGCAGATTTTATTTGAAAATTAATTTGTATCAAATACTATAATTTTGGCCATTAAGGGCCTTAAAAGCCCTGTAATCTAGAAAAGCCTTGCAAAATCACTAATTATAAAGTGCCAACAAATTGTAATATTTGGGGAGTGATTTTTGAGACTAGTGGAAAGGGGGGATTTCTCGTGTGTCTTCTTTCTTCACACTTTTCTTTCTTCTTTGCAATATTCTTTTCTACTCTCATGGATGCATCTAAAGCTCCAACTTTAACTCCATATAAATTTTTTTAATAGAAATACAAGATGATAATATATCTGAAAAGACATGGATATCATTGTGTAACAATGGGACTTGAAATTGAACCACAAGATGATGCAAAAAATATTAAATGGTTTAACAAATGTGATGAAGATTTTGGTACTTTGTGTATGTCAGTATCTCTAGACCTACTTTTTCATATTTTATCTACTAAAAAACTGAATGAAGTGTGGACAACTTTGGAGACCCTCTTTGGTAAGCAAGATGAGTTAAGGGGTCATCAATTGGAGAATGAACTCATAGGGTTGAGTCCTAATTTTGACACCATACAAGACTTCTTCACAAAATTCAAAGCTGTTAGGTTGTAATTGGAACAGTGTGGAATCAAGAAGGATGATAAACAACTGATCTTGAGTATTCTTTCTAAGCTTGGTCCTAACTACTTTGTATTTTTTTCTACATTCTACGCTAAAAAATGTGCCCTAGATTCCACATATAAAATGCCTTCTCTAGATGATTTTTCTAAATAAATCACTAGGGAGTAGGGAAAATTGGTTCTAATGCGTAAAATTAGACCCTCTAAGTCACATGCCTTAGTTTTTAATTAGGGCACAAAAGAACATAAAGGGTCTAACAAATAAGATAAGAAACAAAAGAGCCAAGGAGAGAAGAAGAAAGATCAAAAATTTGTTACTTCAAAAGTAGATAATCAAAACTCTTCATGAAAAGGTGAACAACCTAAGAAGGAGAAGGTCAAGTTTATTACTATAAGAGGCTTTGCCATGATGAAAATAATTTTTTAAAGAAACAAATTGACCACCTTTCACATCTTATAGAAAATAACAATATCAAGGTGCTTGATTCAGTCAAACAAAGTTCATTAGAAGGTTCTTCTAAGGACACGTAAAAAATTAAGGGGAAAAGAAAGGGAAAGGCCCTAGTTGTTGTTTCTTCAAAACCAGAGTCTTGGATCATTGGATCAGGTGCTTCACACCACATCGCCTCATCAAAGGATAATTTTACCACTTTGGAGTCATGTTCTATGCCTACCATACTTATGGGTGATGACACTCCTGTTGAAGTGCATGGGAGATGATTTTTTGATGTGGGAGAAGGGACATTTGAGGATGTTCTTTGTGTTCCATATTTTTCAACTAATCTCCTATCTATTTATCAAATCACTCACACTGGTTTTGTCAAGTAAGTTGAGTTCACTCTAGACACAGTGGTAATCAGTGAAATGCATAATGGTTCTACATTTTTTGTGGGAAAATTAGATCACCGGTCCAAACTATATCATTTTTCTCACTTTGTTCTTGACTCTCCTTCGATAGTCTTACTCACTCATGCAAATGAGGTGAGTTGTTTATGGAATCAATGGTTTGGCCACTTGAACTATCGTTACTTGCAATAGCTCACTCAACATGACATGGTTTCAAGGTTACCTTCTATTCGATTTTTTGATGGAGTTTTCTAGGGATGCATTCTTGGTAAGAATCCTAAGGAGAAATATGATAAAGGAAAAACATGGAGAGCTATAGATTTATTGGATTTGGTACATAGTGACTTGGCAGGACCATTTCCACAACCATCTTTTAGTAGGGCTAGATATGTCTTGAAATTTATTGATGACTTTTTTAGACACACTTGGGTCTATTTTCTCAAATAGAAGTTTGAGGTCTTTGGTCATTTTCTAGATTTCAAAGCTTTTGCAGAGAAATAATCTTGGAAGCTCATCAAGATTTTTCATAAAGATAATAAAGGAGAATATGGTAATAATCAATTTGAACAATTTTGTGATTTAGAAGGAATCAATATGCAACACATAATTCCATACAATCCTTAGTAGAATGGTGTCATAGAATGCAAGAATAGATCCTTGAAGGAGATGGAAAATTGTATGGTACACTCCAAATCTTTGGCACCTCAGTACTGGGCATAGGCCATCAACTGTGCATGTTACATGTAGAATCGAGTTCCTCACAAAGTTGTGAAGGGAGAAAATCCTTTTCAAGCTTGGACTGGTCGAAAACCCATAGTTAAGCACTTTTGAGTGTTTGGTTCTCTTGTATGGGCCCATATTCCAGTAGAGAAATGCAAGGCTATGGATCTATAGAGCAAGCCTTGCATATTTTTTTGATATCCAGATGATGTCAAAGGTTATAGGATTCTCCATCCCACCACTCATGAGTTGTTTATTTAGAGGAGTGTTTGTTTTGAGGAGAGCTCTTCCAGTTCTTCTCCTACTACTTCTTCATCTACCATCACATTGGAGACTTTGTATCATGATGGAAATTATTCAAAGGATCTTAATCCTCCTAATATTGATGAGGAATCTTCTTCCTCCACTTTAGATGGTGATAGTGATGATGAGGATTTACATTCCTCTTCTATTCATCATTTAGATGTTAATGATTATCCTCTAGATTCTCCAGCCTCAACACCTCTTTGGGCTAGACATACATTGGAGTTAGCAGGTGATTGGGTTTGTGATCCATTAGACATAAAAAGAACACGGTCATAGTTTGAGCAGGCGCCACATCTCTTCTTTGTTTTAGCTTATGATCCACAGTATTTTTGAGAAGCTTCTGGTATTCCCTAGTGGGATTTTATAATGCAAGAAGAGTTCAATTCCTTGGAGAGGAATCACACATGGTATTTAGTCCCTCTTCCTAAGGGAAGAAAAAAAATTCAATACAAGTGGATCTATCAGACAAAATTTGTAGTAGATGGGTCAGTTGATAATCACAAGGCTCGCTTGGTAGCAAAAGGATTCTCCCAAGTTCCTGGGATTGACAACTCTGGAACTTTTGGTCAACCCAAGTGATGGGAAAGATCGTTGATGTCACAACTTGCATCATTTAGTCAATTAGTTATCGAACCGGGTGTGTCTCAGACCTATATGCGATAAGGATGGTTGTCATATATTTTTGGGGGGTTTTGCACTATGAATAATGAATTTTGGTGTTGGTTTGACTCCTTTAGGAGCCTTCAAGAGCTCTCAAGATCTCTTCAGGAGCTCTCAATAGCTCTTCAAGAGCTGGACTGCAGCGACTAATTCCTAAGGATTGATTTTATCTTATTTCCTAATTCAAAGTTTTGTTGACTTATTTTTGAATTCATTTTGACTTGATTGAGACTAATTCATGGAAAATATTAACATTTACTCTAATTCTTAACCTAAAATGCAAAACCCAAATTAATTCTATTTTTCTTCAAAAGAAATATATCTTAAGCTTTGTTGGAAAATAAATATTAAATGAAAGAACATAAATGAATTACAAGGAAATGACAATTAATCTAAAAAACATAAATACTAATTTCCATGGGTAGATTCCAAACAAATTTTAGTTCCATCTTTCCATAAGTTCCCATTATTGCTTCTAATTAATTCTAACATATAACTACCAAACTTAATTCTTACAAGCAGTATCTAGATCTAATTTAACCCACTAAACCTTATAACTAATCTAAAAATCCATTCTAAACATGATAAACTAATCTTGAAAGTGATTAAACACAATTGCCAAAATCGATTCAAACAAAATTAACTATCCAGGTTTAACATCCAATAACTGAAAACAATTCAAATAGGCTTAACATTCCAGATTTAACATCTACACTTTAGATTTAATATTAATGAACAAAAATAACATAAAATTAGTAAAATACCAAACACAAGATCAATTCCTTTGGTTGAGTGGGCTCTGCTCTTCCTCCGGTAAGATCTTTAAAACAGTGATTTGAGTTAGTTCTTCTTATCTTCATTCAAATTGATTAAAGTAGGATGCAAAACAAAGTATTGCAACCATTATAGAATTCTAATAAAAAATTATCTAACTCTCATCTAATGCTAAAGGATGGATATTTATACGAATATCCTTATTGAATTCAAAACATGGCATTAACAGCCAAAATTCAAGGTGCCTAAACTAGATATTTAAATAAAGCTAAAGCAGAACTAAAACAGGACTGAGAATAGACAGAGAGAAATATGCTAGATCAGCGTTGGGACTAGAAGTTCCTAAACTGACTAAAAGAAGCTGATTTAGACTTTGGTGATTCATCATTCAGCTAGGTCGATCAATGGCGTGATTGACTTCATATGGTTAAATAGGGAGTTTAACTTTATCTTGAACTAAGTCATCAGTCATCGGTTCTATCCCTGAATAAGATCCTTAAGAATATGATAGCAATTATGATAGTAAAATATTAAAACTGCATAATTAATTCATCATTATCACCATATAAGCAACACATTTAGTATAAAGCATTATCTCAAATATATCTACCAATTTAGCCAAACATAAAGTAAAGCAAGTAAATATATTAGTCTATAGTCTATTGCTAGTCATGTTAATTAACAAAGATAACAAGTCTTTTTAAACATAATTGATTAATTAAAAGTATCTCTTGGATGATCATCATTCTCCCCAAACTACTTTGAACCATGTCCTCATGGTTCTTTTTCAAGAATTATGGTTGTTTCATTTTCCTTGTTTACTGCTTGCATCCAAATAGAACAGTCGAACACCCCTTCCCTATATTTTTTTGACAATCTACTATTGAGTGCAAAACCATGGTGTTCTCTTAGCTTCTCAAACCAGGGTCTTATCACCTCCTTTGGAATATTAGAAAATGCCTTGAGCTTTGGGGTGGGCATGATGATAAGTCACATTCTGAACCACATACCAACCCAAAATTCCAACTGCTATTCAATCAAGCTGATCACATGTCAAACTCTTATCAAGCTCCATCTAAAGTTGTTTGGGCTTATAGGCTCTCTTCTCCTTAATGACTCAGGAATGGTGATATATCTTTCCTCACATGATTTAATTTCTAATGGAGGAATTATCCCTTCTATATTTTGGAAAGTAGATATACTATTTAGAAAATTTGAAACATAAAGAGGATTTATGTAATTTTTCCTTACCACAAATCTTACCATTTTGATATATCTCTTTGCATGAGGCATTTTAGGCCTCATTGGTAAACTGTACCTCCTTTGTGCCTCTTTGTATTTTCCTATCCTATTCGACCATTCAATCTTATTCTACATTAAGGAGACAAAGGATCGGATTTTTAGCTCTCCAACATAAACATTTAATAAAGAATCATTTATATCTCCCATTAAAAACTTGTGCTAGAAAAACTTACACATCTGGTTTTGAATATTAGGGTGGCTATTGAAATAGTCTTGCAGAAAATCTTTATCATTGTGATAATCAAGACTTCTCCTTAATGTTAATTGATTGAATTTTCATTGTAGAAACTTCTCCCTGAGAAATAAACCATAGATTTATGATGGTCTTCTCATTGAAAGTATTTCTGAACTTATCTCTATGGCTTTCTCAAGTCTTCCTTCAACTTCATTTTTTCCTTCCTCTAATTTTTGTACTTTCTTTTCCAACTGATTATTTTCATGCTTGAATTTCATGGCTGCTAAAGAGAGATATCCAGGTTGAGTCTTGTGTGGAACATCTAGTGAATTATCAGATGGTATAGGAGGTAGAGAAAGGTAATGTGGTTGGGCCATGGAAGTGGAAGCTTCTTGAGAATAAAATCTCATAGACTGTTGTTTGAATTGCTCTTCTTTTGAGTGCAATTCCTCTTTCAATTTTGTGATTTCCTCAATACCTGCTAAGGCTTGTGCACTAGCTTGTTGTAAATCCTCCTCAATATGATTCAATTTCTCTTGGTACCTTGCCTCTTTTTGTGCAATTTATTTTTCTTTTTCCTGAGTGTTATTGAGGGCTTGTTGTAATTTTGTCTCTCTTCTTTTCAAATTTTCTTCAAGAAATTATGCATTCTTCCTTTCATGCTCTAACTCGGCTTCTATCCTTGAAATCTTCATTGCTCTCAACAATTCCTTTGTTTCCATTTCCTCTTCATTCTATTTTTCATGAGACTCTTCTTCTTCAATCAATGGCTCCTTACCTTTTCTTATTTCTACAGTCGGAGAAGGTGAAGGTGATTTTTCGGCCTCTTCTTTGAATTCCTCTGAGACTTCTCTTTCTTCTGGTTGTGCCTCGTCTTCTTCAATTTCCTCTGAGGCTTCTCTATTTTGTGACTACACTTCTGATTCTTTAGCAATGTCATGCACCTCATGTGTTCTTTCAGTTGAATGAATTGGACCTTCAAAAGGGCTGTGAGGTTGTTCAGGGGATGACATTGGCTTGTGGGCTTCCTCATAGGCTGCAAAAGTTTCTTCTAGGATTTTAGTAACATTGGTTTCAAATGTAGGTATCTCTTCAAGAGTGGACACAATTGTTTCGACTTGGCTAGGGCTTTCTTCATTTAAATTTTGCTTCCTCTTTTTGGAGGTACTATGGGTCACTCTAGAGGATTCATGTAGTTTTCTTTTACTTGTTTTCTTTTCTCCCTTGGAAGATTCACCTTTTTCTATTTGTGAAATTTTTGCTACGGACCCCTTTGTGGGTTTCCCTTTTTGCTTTCCTAAGGGTGTAGACAAAATTCTAGCCAACCTTATTTTCCAGACTCTTTTTTTAAGAAATGATGCTTAATTATCAAATGAATTAATCCATGGAATTTAATGGAAGATTCTCCTCTAGACTTTGTTCTTAAAATCATGAAAGCAATTTATTGAAATAAAAATGTTGGTAGATTTACTCTAACGGGGGTTTTGTTTTTCCATACATAAAATGTATCAATAGTTGCATTCTTGGCCCTAATATAGTGTCATATTTTCCTTCGTAGTTGAAGAATTTCATCAGCCATGTTACATCCGTTCTCCAAGGTTCGTCCAAGCTAGCACGAGCTATCCCTTTGTATTCTCCTTTATGTATCAGAATTTCTAGTTTCTTTTTTGGTTCTTGGTGAAATGCCTCCACCAATTCATCAAAATTTACTCTGCCTTTCTTAACTGTTTTTCCATTAGGTGGAATCCCCAAAATTTCACTGATTATCTCCAGAGTGACTTCAATGATTTCTTCCCTTACTCTAGTGACATTTACGTGAAAATTACTCACAAATTCCTCTAGAATTTCTTGTTGAAAACCTTTGTATTTCATTATAAAGTCTAGCCATCCAGCTTCCCTCAACAATCTTCTGGTCTCAGGGTCAAGGGTGAAATTTTTTGGTTCAACATTCCTTTTGCTGCCCATGCTTTCTATTCAACAATGGAGGACTTCAACAGAGTTGTTATGAAAATTTCTAGAATGGTATTTTTCTTTCCTCTTTTAGAAAGCAACAATAAAAAATGACATGACATGTCATTAATTATTTGCATTTAATTCCTTTACTGCCTCTGATAGTTCGCATGCAATGATTTTTTCTCTTCTATTTACAAAATCGGTGGCACTCCTTACGCATATCAGATTAAATTTGAAAAGATCTTGATAGGATAGAAAAATCTGAGCATGACCCTTAATCATTAATGATGTCACTTCAATGTTACATCACTCTTATACCTATTCCTCTACTACCTTTTAGAAAGATTAACAAATTTTTATTATCTTTATTAACAATAATTTGGTGGATATTTCTAAACTTATAATTATTTAACTATTTTATATTAGTCTAACTGCCTTAGAAAATAATATTCCTATTAAATGTGCACCTTATTTATTGCAAGCCTTTGAGATCTTTAGGAGTCCTTTAGGAACCTTCAGGGGCTCTCAGGAGTTCTTTAGGAGCCTTCAAGAGCTCTCAAGAGTTTTGTAACTTAAGGGGTCTTAGAGAGTTATTGAGCCAAATAGAGTCTTCAGAGTCTTCAATCTTCAGGTTCTTAAGGAGATTTTGGGAGCTCTTTTGGAGCCTTGGAGATATGTTTAGGAGCCTTTAGGAGTTAACTCGGATAGACCACCATTGTTGGTTTTCAGTCATCTTTTTTTTTTTTGAGAGAAAACCGCCATTTATTGGTTTTCAATTTACTCTCTTTTTTTTTTGCAAGGTAAACCACCGATTGCTGGTTTTCAATTTACCTTGTTTATTCATTCCTTCTTCAAAGGTTCAAAGATATTTTCTCATGGAATAAATGTCTTCCATGAGAAAATGTTCAACTTTGTGTTGTAGATCATCTAAAAATTCCTCTTTTATTGTTGGCTTGTGATATGTCTTCAATCAATGACCATTAACTAGCATAATTCTCTTTTCCCCATCAATTGGTACTAATTGGACAACTCCATTTTCAAATAATTGATCTATCTCATAGGGTTCTAACCATCTTGTGTGGAATTTCCCTTTAAAATCTTCAAATCTAGAGTCAAATAGCGATGCCCAATCTCCTTCCTTGAACTATCTTGACACAATATGCTTATTGTGCCATTCCTTCCTTTGATTTTGAATCACCTTTGTATGTTGAAGTGCCTCCATTCTCATTTTATCAAGTCTATTGAGTTGCAAAATTCTACTCTTCTTAGATTCAGGTAAATCAATTCCAATTTCTACTGTTATTTTTAATGTTTTGAATTCAAATTCTATTGCATGACTGGTTTTTTCTATACACAAGTTCATATGGAGAAAATCTAGTTGTTGTTTCCCATGTGGTATTATAGGCCCATACTGCTTCATCCAACCTTTTTGCCCACTGTATTTTCCTCAATGAAATAGTCTTGGTCAGGATATTCTCCAATTCTCGGTTAGTGACGTCCACTTGTCCATTCACCTAAGGATGATATGGTGAAGATTTTATATGGGTCATTTGATATCTATGCAAAAAGACTTCCACCATTTTTGATACAAAGTATGGTCCTTGATCAGAAACAATTTCTCTTGCTGCACCAAATCTCTGAAGAATTTGCTTGTACAAAAAATATGCCACCTTGTCTTCTCTTGTTGTTGGAAATGCTTTAAACTCAACCCATTTTGTTGCATAATCCTCTTTCTTTTGTCAAAAAAAATGGTTAGGGTTAGTAATTTTCTTGCCGTTGGTTTATTGTTTTAGTTATCTCTGTGAATCTGTAAGGTAAATCATTTCATATGGGTATTTTTTATAGGTGATTAATTTATTGTTCATGTCTTCTTGTTATATGTTTCTATCTTTGGCGTTACACCCATTTTGGAGATTTCAAAGAGAACATCACTTTGTATGGATGGATAAATTGCAATTAAATCTTCTTTCTTTCATCAAAAAACATGGGTAGGGTTAGTAAGTTTTTCACCGTTGGTTTATTGTTCTAGTTATCTATGTGCATCTATAGGGTAAGCCATTTCTGTTGGATATTGTGGTTGTGTTGCTGATATGTGGTTGTCATTGATGTCAACACTATTAGCATAAATCAATTGAAGGTTGTATATGTCGAAGATATTGAGAAAATTGTAAAAAATATATTGCAGGCAGTCTATGAAGCTGAGAAGATCAGAGTGATGTAAAGTTTTGTACGTTGATGATCAAAAGGCGCAAATTAAAGGGTTTTTTTCTGAGCCTATCTAGTATATTGTCCAAAATTTTTAGAGGTGCGCATCAAGAATTGAGAAAGTTATGAAGTTATGTGTTCCTATAGTTATTCAGTCACTATAGCAGGTGTTTCTAGAAGATGTAATTGCAATTCTGATGAATTGAGTTGTTGCGTACATTCCTGAGGTGTTCAGTGATGTTTCTAGATCATGCTCTATCAGTTTGGTATGTTTGTGTTGATTGGTGTGTTCGTGATCAAAGATTTTTCTTTGTGTATTCAAGTTTTCATGTTCTTGGCTGACATGTTCATGGTAGTGTGTTGTGGATCCTTATGGATTAATATTTTACTGCTTGGGATGGTCGAGGATGTTGATTTAGGTCGTCAATATGTTGTGATAGACTTAGGTTGGTGTGCATTGATATTTGTTCATAAAATTGGGCCGACAATTGTAATTTATTCTTTATTTGTGGTTGAGAGAGTTGTTAATGTAAATTCATGTAGCGGATATATAAGAGTGATTGTTTCCTCATTTTAGTGTGTGTATGAGCGAGTGTGTGGTGTGTATGCAAAATGTGTGAATAAACATCAGATAAGTTGATTTCAGAGCAAAGTGTGAAGAAGATTGAGCGAAGTGTGAAGAAGTGTTTTTGTGCCTAATCAAAACTGTCATCAAGCTTTTGTAGAAGCTAATTTCTCAGTTTAACCTCATCAGATGGATTTAATCTGATTGTTTTATGTAAGGCAGTGAGCCTTCCCTTTGAGCAGTGAGCTCTAGGCAGTGTGCCTGAATGCATGTGCATTCCCTATTCATTCTTTCATTATACTTCTAATAGGGTATAAACCTGTGGACTAATATCCATTGTGGTTTTTCCCCTAATAGGGTTTCCATGTATAAAATATTGGTGCTCATGTGTCTTTGATGTGTTGTTGATTTATGATTTCACTATTAATTATTAGATATGTGATTAAAGGTTGATTAAAGTTGAATAAGTGTAAATTCTATAACGATTGATTCACCCCCCCTCTTAGTTGTCTATCCTTGTTTTTACAACAATTAGTATCAGATCTAGTTTTCTCTAAAAAAATTTAATAGCTTGAGGTGATTTGAGATGGCATCATATAAGAAGGATAGTCCTAGATTAGATGGTACAAACTACTCTTTGTGGAAAGTCAGAATGGAGTGTCATTTAAAGTGCATTGGTGAGCTTTTTTGTAACATTACAAAGAATGCATTTACTATTCCTCAGAATGGTTCCTCTACTACTGATGAGATCAAAGAAGGAGAAACTAATACTAGGGCTATAGAAGCATTGCTAAGTTCTTTGATAGATTCAGAGATGACAAATGTAATAGGTCTGAAGATTGCACATGAGATCTGGAAAAAATTGGAAAAATTGTATGAAGGAGATGCACTAGTGAAAGTTGCTAAGCTACAAAGTTTGAAAGGAAAGTGGGAGAACATGAAGATGAGTGAAGATGAAAAAATCTTTTCTTTCACGCAAAAGGTAAAGGAACTAGTGATGGGCATTAGATGTGTAGGTGGAATCTTGGAAGAAGATGAGATTGTGGCTAAAATACTTAGATCTGTGCCTACTTATTACAAAAAAAAAGCTCATGCTATTAAAGAGCTCAAGACAGTAACAAATGTAACAAGAGACATGCTGATTGGAAAACTTGTGGCCTTTGAGTTGAGTGAATTTGGTGAATCTTCTCCTAAGACAGAGTCTAAATTCAAAGCTACTGTATCCGGAAAAAGCCAACAAAGATATGATTTGGGAGAGAGCTCTAGGAAGACATTCAAGTATGAAGAAGAAATGAAACTAATTGAAGATGAAGAAAGAGAGCTAGAAGAATTAGAAGCACTAGTTGTGAAAAGAGAAGCCAGAGGACAAGGTAAGTACAAGGGAAAGTTGAATATTAAATGTTTCTCTTGCAGTAAGATGGGTCATTTTGCATCAAGGTGTCCTGAAAGAGTCTCTAAGTATAAACCTGATAAGACTAGATTTCAAAAGAAATGTTATTATGCTAAAGAAGGTGTTATTGATGATGAATCTAATAAAGAAACTGGAAATGAAGATGAATGGGTATTCATTTCTATCAAGGAAAATGGTTTGGTGTCCACTGAATCATCTAGTAATCATAATATTGAGAAAGCTCTTGCAACCAGGATTGATGAGAAGGATGAGTGGGTGATTGACAGTAGATGCTCACATCATATGATTGGTGACAAAATAAAATTTCTAAGCTTGAAAAAATACGATGGTGGTGTTGTAAGATTTGAAGATAACAATGCTAGCATGATTTGTGGTAGAGGCACTATTTCTCTTAGCGGTAAATGTAATATTGATGATGTCCTATATGTTGAAGATTTGAAGCACAATTGTTTGAGTGTTGGAAAGATGGTTGACAAAGGTTACAATCTTTAGTTTAAAGATGGTAAGTGTTGGATATTGGGAAGCTCAGGAAATGTGATTGCTTCAGGTACAAAGACAAGAGGTAATATTTTTCATTTAAATGTTGCTAGCAAAAGTTGTTTTATTGCTCAAGTTGATGTAAGCTAGTTATGGCATATAAGGCAGTGCCATGTGAATTTTGATATCATTGTCAAAATAAGCTCCACACAAGTAGTCAAAGATCTACCCAAGTTAGTGAAGCCTACTAACACTATATGCAAGGAATGCCAGATGGGAAAGCAGACAAGAATTTCTTTTAAGAGCAAACAACATCATTCCAATGGAGTATTGGATTTGGTACATACTGATCTATGTGATCCATCCAAAATTAAAAGTCTACAAGGAGAAAAGTACTTTATGTTGCTAATTGATTATTATTCTAGAATGGTATGGGTTGCTTTCTTAAGAGAAAAACATGAGGCATTAGAGAAATTCAAAAGCTTCAAAGCTTTGGAAAAAAATGAGATAGATTTGAAGATCGAATGTTTGAGATGAGACAGAGGTGGTGAATTCACTTCCTGGGAGTTCAATTTATTTTGTGAAGAGCATGGAATAAAAAAATAGTTATCTGTTCCCCGTACCCCACAACAAAAAAAAGTTGTTGAGAGAAAGAACATAACAATATTAGATGTTTCCAAAACTATGATGTTGGAAGGTAATGTTCCTCACTTGTACTAGAGAGAATTTGTAAGCACTGCTATGTATACTATCAACCGGGTAAATGTCAATGGTAATTCTGGTAAGACTCCTTTTGAGCTATGGTTTGGTTATAAGCCTACTGTTAGGTATTTAAAAATATTTGGAAGTAGATGTTATATTAAGAGATATGAAGATATTGGCAAGCTTGATGCTAGAAGTGATGAAGGAATCTTTCTGGGTTACTCTACTAAGAGCAAAGCATACCAGTGTTACAATAAAATATTGAAGAAAATGGTTGAAAGTGCAAATGTCAGAGTTGATGAAGACACTGTTAGATCATCTAAATATTGTGGATATGATTTAGATGACCAAAAATATACTACTGATGATGGAAATAATGCACAGACACATAATCAAATTCAAAATTTTCTAGTGAATCAAGAAAATCATGAAGGAGAAGACAGTGGAAATGCAGAAGAAAGAACAGAAGAACCCAAAATTCCAAGGTATGTAAAGTGAAGTCATTCTGAAAGTCAGATCATAGGAAATAAGAACAAAGGTGTGCAAACTAGAAGAAGAATTGTAGAAGAATATTGTCTGATATCAAAGATTGAGCCTAGCAATATCAATAAAGCATGTAAAGATGAATATTGGATGGAAGCAATGAAGGAAGAACTGATGCAGATAAAGAAAAATGATACTTGGATTCTTGTTCTTAGACCTCAAGACAAAAATGTGATTGGAACCAAATGGGTCTTTCAAAATAAGCTGAATGAGCAAGGTGAAGTAGTTAGAAACAAAGCAAGACTGGTATGTAAAGGATACTCATAGATGTAAGGTATTGATTTTTAAGAAACCTTTGCCCCTATTTCTAGAATTGAAGCTGTAAGGTTATTTCTTGCTTATGCTACTTTCAAGAATTACAAATTCTATAAAATGGATGTAAAGTCAGCATTCCTGAATGGTGAATTAGAAGAAGTCTATGTTGAACAACCAGACGAATTTCAACTAACTGATGAAAAAGACATCGTTTTCTGATTGAAGAAAGCACTATATGGACTCAAACAAGCCCCTAGAGCATGGTATGCTAGATTGGATAAATACTTGTTGAAACTTGGATTCAATAAAGGTATTGCTGACAACAATCTTTATTTCAAGCTAGATCAGGATAAAGAGTTGATTATTGAAGTATTTGTTGATGACATTATCTTTGAAGGTGATGATGACTTATGCATGAAGTTTACTGATGAAATGAAAAGTGAATTTGAAATGTCAATGATAGGAGAGCTAAAATTATTTTTGGGATTGCAAATTACTCAGTTAGATGATGTAATATTTATTTCTCAGTCCAAATATGTAAGAGAGTTACTGAAAAAGTTTGGCATGGAAGATTCAAAACCAGTTGGTACACCCATGGTAACCGGATGCAAGATTACACATAATGATGATTCTCCTAAGGCTAATCAAATAAGATATAGGTCAATGATTGGTAGATTGTTATATTTGACTCAGAACAGACCAGACATTATGAACGTTGTGTGCATGGTTGCTAGATATCAAGCTGATCCAAAGGAATCACATGTGACTGCAATAAATAATTTTTTTAGATAATTAAAAGGAACAGTTGATTTTGGTCTTTGGTATCCTAAGGATCTGATGATCTTACTCTGAATGCTTTTACAGATGTAGATTGGGCAGGAGATGTGGATGATAGGAAAGTACAAGTGGTGGTGAATTCTTCCTAGGGAAGAATTTGGTGTCTTGGCTAAGTAAAAAGAAGAACTCCATTTACTTATCTACTGCTGAGGTAGAGTACATTGCTTCTACACACAACTATACTCAAGTATTGTGGATGAAGTAGATGCCGAGAGATATCAGAGTTGAGTATGATGAGCCTATTGCTATATTTTGTGACAATTCAAGTGCCATAAACATATCTAAGAATCCAGTGCTACACTCAAAGACAAAACATATATCTATCAAGTATCACTTTTTGAGAGACAAAGTGAGTGATAAAGAGGTTAGATTGGAATATGTGCCTATAAAGGAACAAATTGTAGATATATTTAGTAAACTGTTTCCTAAGGATTATTTTGAGTATCTTAGAGTCAAGTTAGGGGTGATTTCCCCTCCTAATATGAACTAAGATTCAAGTCTTTGCATCAATCCGTGCACCTATAGTCAGATTGTGTCTCGAAAATTGATGTTATGGTGGCTGCTACTCAGGGGGAGTAGTTAGATGATTCAGATGATATGTGGTTCAGAGCTTGTGTACCTTTTCCATTGATGTCAAATGGGGAGAAGTGTAGTGTGAAAAATCTTGTACTGTAAGAAGTGTAGAACAAAGGGGGAGAATAGTACTGTATGAAGAGCTAGTTGTGTTGATGGTATATTTTTTCACATCATGTGTTGCCATCTATGCCAAAGGGGGAGATTTTTGGATATTATGGTTGTGTTTTTGATATGTGTTTTTCATTGATGTCAACACTATTAGCATAAATGAAGTGAAGGTTGTATATGTCGAAGATATTGAGAAAATTGTAAAAAATATATTGCAGGTAGTCTATGAAGCTAAGAAGGTCAGAGTGATGGAAAGTTCTCTACGTTGATGATCAAAAGGTGTGCATTAAAGGGTTTGTTTTTGAGCCTATCTAGTATGTTTTCCAAAAGGTTTAGAGGTGCGCATCAAGAATTGAGAAAGTTATGAAGCTATGTGTTCCTACAGTTATTCATTCACTATAGCAGGTGTTTTTGGAAGATGTAATAGAAATTCCAATGAATTGAGTTGTTGCATACATTCTTGAGATGTTCAGTGATGTTTCTAGATCATGCTCTATCAATGTGGTACATTCGCATTGATTGGTGTGTTCGTGATCGAATATTTTTCTTTGTGTATTCAAGTTTTCATGTTCTTGGCTGACATGTTGATGGTAGCATGCTGCAGATCCTTATGGATTAATATTTTATTGCTTGGCATATTCAAGGATGTTGATTTAGGTCCTCACTATGATGTGACTGAATTAGGTTGGTGCGCATTGAGATTTGTTCATAAAATTGGGTCGACAGTTGTAATTTATTCTTTATCTATGGATGACATAGTTGTTGATGTAAATTCATGTAGCAGATATATAAGAGTAATTGTTTCCTCATTTTAGTGTGTGGTGTGTATGTGAAATATGCAAATAAAGATCAGATCATTTGATTTCAGAGTAGAGTGTGAAGAAGATTGAGTGAAGTGTGAAGAAGTGTTTCTATGCCTAACCAGAACTGTGCAAATAAAGATCAAATCATTTGATTTCAGAGTAGAGTGTGAAGAAGATTGAGTGAAGTGTGAAGAAGTGTTTCTATGCCTAACCAGAATTGTCATCAATCTTTTGTAGAAGCTAATTTCTCAGTTCAACCTTATCAGATGGATTTAATCTGATTATTTTATGTAAGGTAGTGAGCCTTCCCTTTGAGCAGTGAGCTCTATGTAGTGTGCCTGAATGCATGTGCATTCCTTATTCATTCTTTCATTATACTTCTAACATGGTATAATCTTGTGGACTAATAGCTACCGTGGTTTTTCCCCTAACAGAGTTTCCACGTATAAAATCTTGGTGCTCATGTGTCTCTGATGTGTTGTTGATTTATGATTTCACTATTAATTATCAGATATGTGATTAAAGGTTGATTAAAGTTGAACAAGTGTAAATTCTATAACAACTGATTCACCCCCCTCTCAGTTGTCTATCCTTGTTTTGCCAACAGTTTCATATGGGTATTTTACATAGATGATTGATTTATTGTTCATGTCTCCTTATTATATGTTTCTATCTTTGGCATTATACCCATTTTGGAGATTTGAAAGAGATTATGGCTTTGTATGGATGGAGAAATTACAGTTAAATCTTCTTTCTTTCGTGAGAAAATATAGTTAGGGTTAGTAATTTTTTCGTTGTTGGTTTATCGTTTTAGTTATCTCTATGCATCTTTGGTGTTATACCGATTAACATAGAAGCAATTGCATATTAATATAGGAGCAATTGTTTTTTTTCCCTTGGTTTATTGTTTTAGTTATCTCTGTGCATCTTTCCTTTATTGTTTGTAGTTATCTTTGTTCATCTTTCGTTAACTCTTTGGCACCAAGCCCACATTAAATAAAAAAAGTAGAGCCAATGAGTTACAATATCTTGTACAAAATACTTATAACACGACAAGCTTAATCGATAAAATTCGAGTTGCATTGGCTGGTACTAAAAATTCTAGACAAATAGAGAAATTGTAAAAGAGCTATTACACGACAAATCCCATTCATGGCTGGGTTGACGAAAATGTCATCAGAAACTTAAAACAAATAAATGAAAGAGATAAAAGAGATATTAGAAAGTAGTGCCCAATGATGTAGATGGGAATTTCAATGAAGTTTGTGGGTTATACTCATTATTACATAGTTGTTTGTGTTTGTTCATAGGAGTTTTAATGCATTATGTTGTTGTTGTACGATGGGGTTAGATGAAGTAAATGCAATATTGAGTGTTGCAATGTGGGAAAGTATACTTTGATTAAGTTGTATTATCGAAACAACCATTGTGGTGTTGGTTTCATAGCAGATTGGAGGGTTCTAAAACTATTGTTCTTTGCAATCTATAAGACGTTTTACATGGGTGTTTTGCATAAATGATTTATTTATTGTTTTTGTTAAAACTATTGTTCTTCAGAATTTGTATGTCATTTTACATGGGTGTTGGTTTCATAGTAGATTGGAGGGTTTTAAAACTATTGTTCTCTGTAATATATAATCCATTTTACATGGGTGTTTTGCATAAATGATTTATTTATTGTTTATGTTAAAACTATTGTTCTTCAGAATTTGTAAGTCGTTTTACATGGGTGTTGTAGTGTGAGAAAGTATACTCTGAAATGTGCTAGAAAATAAATATAAAGTTGAACAGATAAAACATCTATTGGAATAACACTTAAAAGCCAACAAAGTATTCTTTTCTCCATGCTTATACAAATATCATTTCAACTTTGCAAAATCAATTATGTAGACCTAGTTCTTTATGGTAATACCTATTTTATTTAGGCTATGACAACAATTATATGATGCAACAATCTTTGGAAAATGCGTATAACGCCACAAACTTAATTGTAAATTCAAGCTGCATTGATTGGTATTAAATATTATACAAAAATCATTTATGCAAAATATCGATGTAAGACATGTTTATGTACGCGGTGAAGCTTGTTAATTATGTGGGATGGCAGTGTCTTATATGAATATGTTTCATTATGTTCGTTTTCCCTTGTCTGTTTCATGTTCCTCACAACAAACTGTTCTTGATTAGATTCTTTTTTTTTAGTTCCTCGGAACAAATTGTTGATTATCATATTTTCCCTCTTCTATTCTCCATATTTGAAACTTTTGTTTAATGTGGTTTTGAGAACATCTATGACTTTCCTCTAATTCTTATGTCTTTTTGTAATAGGTGTTTTCCAATTTTTCTTTTGCTATTGTATCAATATGTTTCATGGCATTGCTTTTCCCTCAACTATTTGAACTTCTCGTTAACAAAGTGTTCTTCATGGTATTCTTATTTCGAGTTCTCCATGCCAAACTACTCATTATCATAATTTTCCTATTCTATTATCCATATTTAAATGTTGTATTTAATGTGGGTTTTGAAACATCTCTCATTTCCCTTTGATTGTTAAATATTTTTCTAATATGTCTGTGAAATGCATGTATAGATTTCAAAATCATAGGTAGCACCAAAGATGTCCCGTCTGATAGGATAGTATTGTTTTTTTGTTGGATATTTGAACTTCCTATCAACAAAGTTTTCTTCATGGTATTATTATTTTGAGTTCCCCATGGGCATGTGTATGATCATCATGAAAAATATAGGCCCTTAAGTGGCAATAAAATTCAAAAAAATCAGAGTTAGGCAACTTGACGTAAAAAATTGAATAAGTTAACTATATTATTTCAAAAATATGTAAGAATAGAATCTATTGCAAATTGAATGTAGTTTCTAAACTACTAGGTTTATTTTTGTTTAAAAAAAATCTATTTGGTGAAAATTTGAAATTTCAATGCAATAGTACTTAAATTTCAGGGAAAAAATAAGAAGTAGGTGTCTGTCTGACCACCCTAACCACAATAAAATGATAATCATTTTTTATAAGATTTTAGACATAAGTAGAAGACTCATGTCCCGATGTGATGCATATTTTTTTGTAATTTTTTCCAAGTAAATAATTAATTATGATTTTTTTATTACAACTTTTAAAAAATATAAAAACTCGTACGTCTGACCACCTTAACTTGGTCAATACTTCATGAAATTCAATTCTATTTTTTCTAATTGTATATTATGTGAAGCATAGAATGTGACGCATGTTACAAATTCAAAAAATGTGATACCCTTTGAAAGCTATAGATGTTTTTCAATCAACCTATCAATCAGGACTTTGGTCGTAATTCAAATAGAAAATGAATAATAATTAGTTATTAAATTAAAAGTAAAGCATAACTTATATTGGTGGAAAGCTAAGAATCTCCTTTAAAAAACCTTTTCGTTTCATCAATTTTGGGTAAAAAAATGTCATCAGCCACATGGGCCATTATATCACTTACACATCGCCACTTTTTGTCCCATCATGATCTTGCACATACCCCCATACCAAACTGTTCATTACCATAATTTTCCTGTTCTATTGTCCATGTTTTAGCATTCTTTTTAATGTGGGTTTTGAAACATCTCTCATTGTCCTTTGATTTTTAAGTGTTTTTCTAATAGGTCAGTGAAATACATGTATAGATTTGAGCTTGTAGCATATTCCTTCTTACCATAAATTCTATCGTTGTCTTCACAAGGTGTAGTAGAAAATCCTATGTGCGAGGAATTCTATTGCTGTCTAGACAAGGTGTAACAACAAATTCTATGTGACAGTTGGTTTTTCAATTCAAAATTCAAGCTATATTATTTCCCAATAAATATTATAGGCATAATAGGGACATTGTAAAACAACTATTAGAAAAATACTTAAGAATCATGGATAGTGCCAGATTTGTCCTATCTGGCAGGAAGGTATTGTTTTTCACTTGACTGTTTGAACTCTTCATTAACAAAGTGTTCTTTATGATATTCTTATTTCCAGTTTGCCATACCAACCTATTCATTTTCATACTCTACTTGTTCTATTATCCATATTTTAATGTTCTATTTAATGTGGGTTTTGAAACATCCCTCATTTTCCTCTCATTGTTAAGTTTTTTTCTAATAGGTCAATGAAATGCATGTATAGATTTGAGTTTATAGCATATTTCTGCTTACTAGTAATTCTATGGCTGTCTCGACAAGGTGTAACAACAAGTTCTACGTAATGTTAGTCTTACCAATTCAAAATTCAAGCTACAATGATGCACAAAGATAACTACAAATAATAAACAAAGGGCGAAAAGTATATGTCTATGTATATGTATATGTATATGTGTATGTATGTATACATATATGTATATATGTATATGTATATATATATATATGTATATCTATATTTATGTATATGTATATGTATGTGTATGGGCGAAAAGTATATGGCAGGAAGGTATTGTTTTTTACTTGACTATTTGAACTCTCCATTAACAAAGTGTTCTTTATGATATTCTTATTTCTAGTTCACCATACCAACCTATTCATTTTCGTACTCTGCTTGTTCTATTGTCCATATTTTAATGTTCTATTTAATGTGGGTTTTGAAACATCCCTCATTTTCCTCTCATTATCAAGTGTTTTCCTAATTGGTCAATGAAATGCATGTATAGATTTGTGTTTGTAGCATATTGTTGCTTACTAGTAATTCTATGGCTATCTCGACAAGGTGTAACAACAAGTTCTATGTAATGGTTGACTTGTTAATTCAAAATTCAAGCTACATTATTCCCCATGAAATATTATAGACAAAATAGGGAAATTGTAAAAAAATTATTAGAAAAACACTTAATAATTATAGGTAGCATAGGAGATGTATTGTCCAACAGGCTACTTGTTTTAAGTTTCCACCAGGATCTCTCCTAGCTCAACTGTTAATTAGATTTGCTTGTGTTAGAGATGTCTTGGGCAGTGGTTACTTGACTGGGTTTTGGGGTGGTGATGTGGAGCTTGGTAATTACATGGGTTGGTGGTGGTGGAGTTGGTGTCCTTGAAATGCAAAAGCTCAATGGATAGCATTGAGATGTTTAGAACATAATATTTAATTGTTCAATGTGTGTAAAATATTCATAATTCCACAATGGCTCTCTTGACAATACACATGAATCTATATATTTTTTGTTGCATATTGTGGACTATACTTTCCCACATTTCAACAGAGTATTGCATTTATTTGCTGGTGCGATAAATTGGAGGTTTTTAAAACCATTGTTCTCTGAAATCTGTATCTCATTGTACATGGGTGTTTTGCATAAATGATATATATATATACACACATATATATACATATATATGCATATATTGTAAATTTTAGCTGCATTATTTGACACTAAATATCATAGAGAAATAGGCAAATTGTAAAAGAGCTATTACCAAAACACTGAAGAACCACATACGTTTGATTCTTAAGTATTATTCTAATACCTCTTACAACTGTTACATAGACTGCTTGAAGCTACTTCTAATAAAGTGTTAATTGTTGTGGTTATTTTGATTGTATGGAACATGTTATATGTCTTATATCATAATATTTCATGATATTTGTAATTGCGCATATATTTGAAGTTCACCATAACAAACTATTCTTCATGTTATTCTTTTTCCCAGCTCTTGATAACGGACTCTAGCTCTCCCCACTCTACTACACAACCCTCAAGCACTAGCCCCATAGGTGTGTTGTTTGTGTCTATATGTATATGTATATGTTCTTCATCTTATTGTTTTTCCCAGTTCTTGATAACGAACTCTAGCTCTCCCGACTCTACTACATAGCCCTTAGGAACTAGCCCCATAGGTGTGTTGTTTGTTTGAGGTTTCCACCATAGTTTTCGTTAGCCCAACCCTGAATTGGATTTTCTGGTGCCTAGTATTTGCTGGTTGATAGGGACTTGAATGGGTTTTTTTGTAGTGACATCTAGCTCTCCCCACTCTACTACATAGCACTTAGGCACCAACCCCGTAAGTGTGTTGTTTGTCTGAAGTTTCCACCATGGTTTTCGTCAGACCAACCCTGAATTGGATTTTCCGGTGCCTGGTATTTGCCGATCGGTAGGGACTTGAATAGGTTTTTTTGTGGCGACATGGAGCTTTGTAATTAT
>CM021103.1:226904703-227033106 GCA_007115665.2 Sequoiadendron giganteum
AAAACCCTACTTCTATGTCTTGATAATTGAACTGGTTTTAGACAATGTGAATTTTAGTTGAGGCTCGGGTACTTACTTGGATGACAAACCCTTTTCCTAGTCTTGTTTTCATCATCCAATGCTATACTTCATTCCCTTTCTCCTTGGTTTCTTAATGATTTGGAAGCAGCTCTAGGATTTTATTTTAATGCCCTCGACTCAAGTTCATTAATATCATTGGATGGAACTTTCATGTCATAGAGAGTAGAATTAATTAGTTTGAATATAGATTGTCAATTTGTTGATCATTTCCACCAAATTGTCTCTTTGTCATCAAATTTTATCTTGCCTTGTCTCTACTTTTCTATCATTTAAAATTTCCCTTTATTTTTCTATTTTGATCTCTGATCATCTATTGAGTGAAGTTGCATGTGATCTACGACTGACATTAGATCCTTGCTTGGTTATCACTTCATGTAGAATCTAACATGGTATCAGAACTATGTTGTCTGGTATAGTTCATTTTATTATCTGATTTTTTGAGAGATTTGAGACTAATAGAAAGCTAATATTTTTCCTCAAAAACCAAGTATTTTGTTCTCCTACATCCTTGTATGACCTAGAGAATCAGAACAGTTTAAAGGAAAAATAAGCATATATTTAATCTGGTTTACATATATCTATTCCTATGAGCTCTAGATTATTTGCAGCTTTTTAGTGATATTGGAGGCTTTATCAACATTTCCAGAGAGTCTAGAAGGTCTAAGAAAGTCAAAATTGACTTTTATTTCACCAAAATTGGAGATTGGAGGACATGGTAAAAAAATTAGAACTAAAAACCTTGAATTTTTTACTGGAGCCATTTTCAATTTGACTTTAGAAATATGGCTTCCACTCGTTTGTAAGAAAAACAATTTCTAGGTTGTATTCCTAGGGTTGAAAAACCATCTAGTAATCATCATTTTTTGCATATAGTTGATAATTTTTTTGAAAATCAAATCAAAAGAAGGTGTAAGTCATTCATCATGGGAAGATTTTGCATTTTTCTTCAAAAGTGCATAACTTTTACCTTGGGTGCCAAATTTTTTCAAATGAGTCCTTGACGGAAAGATGGAAATGAGCACTTTCCATCCATAAAGGTTTTATTAAAAAATTATACATTTTTCTGTCAGATATTGCAGGTTGAATCTACCACATTTTTTTTATCTTCAATGGGTCATATCTCTCACTTTTATAATCCATTTTTCAAAAACTAAAAGGTGTTAGAAAGATATTGAAGAGTAAAACACGGCTGCAAGGATATTTTTGCAGATTTTATTTGAAAATTAATTTGTATCAAATACTATAATTTTGGCCATTAAGGGCCTTAAAAGCCCTGTAATCTAGAAAAGCCTTGCAAAATCACTAATTATAAAGTGCCAACAAATTGTAATATTTGGGGAGTGATTTTTGAGACTAGTGGAAAGGGGGGATTTCTCGTGTGTCTTCTTTCTTCACACTTTTCTTTCTTCTTTGCAATATTCTTTTCTACTCTCATGGATGCATCTAAAGCTCCAACTTTAACTCCATATAAATTTTTTTAATAGAAATACAAGATGATAATATATCTGAAAAGACATGGATATCATTGTGTAACAATGGGACTTGAAATTGAACCACAAGATGATGCAAAAAATATTAAATGGTTTAACAAATGTGATGAAGATTTTGGTACTTTGTGTATGTCAGTATCTCTAGACCTACTTTTTCATATTTTATCTACTAAAAAACTGAATGAAGTGTGGACAACTTTGGAGACCCTCTTTGGTAAGCAAGATGAGTTAAGGGGTCATCAATTGGAGAATGAACTCATAGGGTTGAGTCCTAATTTTGACACCATACAAGACTTCTTCACAAAATTCAAAGCTGTTAGGTTGTAATTGGAACAGTGTGGAATCAAGAAGGATGATAAACAACTGATCTTGAGTATTCTTTCTAAGCTTGGTCCTAACTACTTTGTATTTTTTTCTACATTCTACGCTAAAAAATGTGCCCTAGATTCCACATATAAAATGCCTTCTCTAGATGATTTTTCTAAATAAATCACTAGGGAGTAGGGAAAATTGGTTCTAATGCGTAAAATTAGACCCTCTAAGTCACATGCCTTAGTTTTTAATTAGGGCACAAAAGAACATAAAGGGTCTAACAAATAAGATAAGAAACAAAAGAGCCAAGGAGAGAAGAAGAAAGATCAAAAATTTGTTACTTCAAAAGTAGATAATCAAAACTCTTCATGAAAAGGTGAACAACCTAAGAAGGAGAAGGTCAAGTTTATTACTATAAGAGGCTTTGCCATGATGAAAATAATTTTTTAAAGAAACAAATTGACCACCTTTCACATCTTATAGAAAATAACAATATCAAGGTGCTTGATTCAGTCAAACAAAGTTCATTAGAAGGTTCTTCTAAGGACACGTAAAAAATTAAGGGGAAAAGAAAGGGAAAGGCCCTAGTTGTTGTTTCTTCAAAACCAGAGTCTTGGATCATTGGATCAGGTGCTTCACACCACATCGCCTCATCAAAGGATAATTTTACCACTTTGGAGTCATGTTCTATGCCTACCATACTTATGGGTGATGACACTCCTGTTGAAGTGCATGGGAGATGATTTTTTGATGTGGGAGAAGGGACATTTGAGGATGTTCTTTGTGTTCCATATTTTTCAACTAATCTCCTATCTATTTATCAAATCACTCACACTGGTTTTGTCAAGTAAGTTGAGTTCACTCTAGACACAGTGGTAATCAGTGAAATGCATAATGGTTCTACATTTTTTGTGGGAAAATTAGATCACCGGTCCAAACTATATCATTTTTCTCACTTTGTTCTTGACTCTCCTTCGATAGTCTTACTCACTCATGCAAATGAGGTGAGTTGTTTATGGAATCAATGGTTTGGCCACTTGAACTATCGTTACTTGCAATAGCTCACTCAACATGACATGGTTTCAAGGTTACCTTCTATTCGATTTTTTGATGGAGTTTTCTAGGGATGCATTCTTGGTAAGAATCCTAAGGAGAAATATGATAAAGGAAAAACATGGAGAGCTATAGATTTATTGGATTTGGTACATAGTGACTTGGCAGGACCATTTCCACAACCATCTTTTAGTAGGGCTAGATATGTCTTGAAATTTATTGATGACTTTTTTAGACACACTTGGGTCTATTTTCTCAAATAGAAGTTTGAGGTCTTTGGTCATTTTCTAGATTTCAAAGCTTTTGCAGAGAAATAATCTTGGAAGCTCATCAAGATTTTTCATAAAGATAATAAAGGAGAATATGGTAATAATCAATTTGAACAATTTTGTGATTTAGAAGGAATCAATATGCAACACATAATTCCATACAATCCTTAGTAGAATGGTGTCATAGAATGCAAGAATAGATCCTTGAAGGAGATGGAAAATTGTATGGTACACTCCAAATCTTTGGCACCTCAGTACTGGGCATAGGCCATCAACTGTGCATGTTACATGTAGAATCGAGTTCCTCACAAAGTTGTGAAGGGAGAAAATCCTTTTCAAGCTTGGACTGGTCGAAAACCCATAGTTAAGCACTTTTGAGTGTTTGGTTCTCTTGTATGGGCCCATATTCCAGTAGAGAAATGCAAGGCTATGGATCTATAGAGCAAGCCTTGCATATTTTTTTGATATCCAGATGATGTCAAAGGTTATAGGATTCTCCATCCCACCACTCATGAGTTGTTTATTTAGAGGAGTGTTTGTTTTGAGGAGAGCTCTTCCAGTTCTTCTCCTACTACTTCTTCATCTACCATCACATTGGAGACTTTGTATCATGATGGAAATTATTCAAAGGATCTTAATCCTCCTAATATTGATGAGGAATCTTCTTCCTCCACTTTAGATGGTGATAGTGATGATGAGGATTTACATTCCTCTTCTATTCATCATTTAGATGTTAATGATTATCCTCTAGATTCTCCAGCCTCAACACCTCTTTGGGCTAGACATACATTGGAGTTAGCAGGTGATTGGGTTTGTGATCCATTAGACATAAAAAGAACACGGTCATAGTTTGAGCAGGCGCCACATCTCTTCTTTGTTTTAGCTTATGATCCACAGTATTTTTGAGAAGCTTCTGGTATTCCCTAGTGGGATTTTATAATGCAAGAAGAGTTCAATTCCTTGGAGAGGAATCACACATGGTATTTAGTCCCTCTTCCTAAGGGAAGAAAAAAAATTCAATACAAGTGGATCTATCAGACAAAATTTGTAGTAGATGGGTCAGTTGATAATCACAAGGCTCGCTTGGTAGCAAAAGGATTCTCCCAAGTTCCTGGGATTGACAACTCTGGAACTTTTGGTCAACCCAAGTGATGGGAAAGATCGTTGATGTCACAACTTGCATCATTTAGTCAATTAGTTATCGAACCGGGTGTGTCTCAGACCTATATGCGATAAGGATGGTTGTCATATATTTTTGGGGGGTTTTGCACTATGAATAATGAATTTTGGTGTTGGTTTGACTCCTTTAGGAGCCTTCAAGAGCTCTCAAGATCTCTTCAGGAGCTCTCAATAGCTCTTCAAGAGCTGGACTGCAGCGACTAATTCCTAAGGATTGATTTTATCTTATTTCCTAATTCAAAGTTTTGTTGACTTATTTTTGAATTCATTTTGACTTGATTGAGACTAATTCATGGAAAATATTAACATTTACTCTAATTCTTAACCTAAAATGCAAAACCCAAATTAATTCTATTTTTCTTCAAAAGAAATATATCTTAAGCTTTGTTGGAAAATAAATATTAAATGAAAGAACATAAATGAATTACAAGGAAATGACAATTAATCTAAAAAACATAAATACTAATTTCCATGGGTAGATTCCAAACAAATTTTAGTTCCATCTTTCCATAAGTTCCCATTATTGCTTCTAATTAATTCTAACATATAACTACCAAACTTAATTCTTACAAGCAGTATCTAGATCTAATTTAACCCACTAAACCTTATAACTAATCTAAAAATCCATTCTAAACATGATAAACTAATCTTGAAAGTGATTAAACACAATTGCCAAAATCGATTCAAACAAAATTAACTATCCAGGTTTAACATCCAATAACTGAAAACAATTCAAATAGGCTTAACATTCCAGATTTAACATCTACACTTTAGATTTAATATTAATGAACAAAAATAACATAAAATTAGTAAAATACCAAACACAAGATCAATTCCTTTGGTTGAGTGGGCTCTGCTCTTCCTCCGGTAAGATCTTTAAAACAGTGATTTGAGTTAGTTCTTCTTATCTTCATTCAAATTGATTAAAGTAGGATGCAAAACAAAGTATTGCAACCATTATAGAATTCTAATAAAAAATTATCTAACTCTCATCTAATGCTAAAGGATGGATATTTATACGAATATCCTTATTGAATTCAAAACATGGCATTAACAGCCAAAATTCAAGGTGCCTAAACTAGATATTTAAATAAAGCTAAAGCAGAACTAAAACAGGACTGAGAATAGACAGAGAGAAATATGCTAGATCAGCGTTGGGACTAGAAGTTCCTAAACTGACTAAAAGAAGCTGATTTAGACTTTGGTGATTCATCATTCAGCTAGGTCGATCAATGGCGTGATTGACTTCATATGGTTAAATAGGGAGTTTAACTTTATCTTGAACTAAGTCATCAGTCATCGGTTCTATCCCTGAATAAGATCCTTAAGAATATGATAGCAATTATGATAGTAAAATATTAAAACTGCATAATTAATTCATCATTATCACCATATAAGCAACACATTTAGTATAAAGCATTATCTCAAATATATCTACCAATTTAGCCAAACATAAAGTAAAGCAAGTAAATATATTAGTCTATAGTCTATTGCTAGTCATGTTAATTAACAAAGATAACAAGTCTTTTTAAACATAATTGATTAATTAAAAGTATCTCTTGGATGATCATCATTCTCCCCAAACTACTTTGAACCATGTCCTCATGGTTCTTTTTCAAGAATTATGGTTGTTTCATTTTCCTTGTTTACTGCTTGCATCCAAATAGAACAGTCGAACACCCCTTCCCTATATTTTTTTGACAATCTACTATTGAGTGCAAAACCATGGTGTTCTCTTAGCTTCTCAAACCAGGGTCTTATCACCTCCTTTGGAATATTAGAAAATGCCTTGAGCTTTGGGGTGGGCATGATGATAAGTCACATTCTGAACCACATACCAACCCAAAATTCCAACTGCTATTCAATCAAGCTGATCACATGTCAAACTCTTATCAAGCTCCATCTAAAGTTGTTTGGGCTTATAGGCTCTCTTCTCCTTAATGACTCAGGAATGGTGATATATCTTTCCTCACATGATTTAATTTCTAATGGAGGAATTATCCCTTCTATATTTTGGAAAGTAGATATACTATTTAGAAAATTTGAAACATAAAGAGGATTTATGTAATTTTTCCTTACCACAAATCTTACCATTTTGATATATCTCTTTGCATGAGGCATTTTAGGCCTCATTGGTAAACTGTACCTCCTTTGTGCCTCTTTGTATTTTCCTATCCTATTCGACCATTCAATCTTATTCTACATTAAGGAGACAAAGGATCGGATTTTTAGCTCTCCAACATAAACATTTAATAAAGAATCATTTATATCTCCCATTAAAAACTTGTGCTAGAAAAACTTACACATCTGGTTTTGAATATTAGGGTGGCTATTGAAATAGTCTTGCAGAAAATCTTTATCATTGTGATAATCAAGACTTCTCCTTAATGTTAATTGATTGAATTTTCATTGTAGAAACTTCTCCCTGAGAAATAAACCATAGATTTATGATGGTCTTCTCATTGAAAGTATTTCTGAACTTATCTCTATGGCTTTCTCAAGTCTTCCTTCAACTTCATTTTTTCCTTCCTCTAATTTTTGTACTTTCTTTTCCAACTGATTATTTTCATGCTTGAATTTCATGGCTGCTAAAGAGAGATATCCAGGTTGAGTCTTGTGTGGAACATCTAGTGAATTATCAGATGGTATAGGAGGTAGAGAAAGGTAATGTGGTTGGGCCATGGAAGTGGAAGCTTCTTGAGAATAAAATCTCATAGACTGTTGTTTGAATTGCTCTTCTTTTGAGTGCAATTCCTCTTTCAATTTTGTGATTTCCTCAATACCTGCTAAGGCTTGTGCACTAGCTTGTTGTAAATCCTCCTCAATATGATTCAATTTCTCTTGGTACCTTGCCTCTTTTTGTGCAATTTATTTTTCTTTTTCCTGAGTGTTATTGAGGGCTTGTTGTAATTTTGTCTCTCTTCTTTTCAAATTTTCTTCAAGAAATTATGCATTCTTCCTTTCATGCTCTAACTCGGCTTCTATCCTTGAAATCTTCATTGCTCTCAACAATTCCTTTGTTTCCATTTCCTCTTCATTCTATTTTTCATGAGACTCTTCTTCTTCAATCAATGGCTCCTTACCTTTTCTTATTTCTACAGTCGGAGAAGGTGAAGGTGATTTTTCGGCCTCTTCTTTGAATTCCTCTGAGACTTCTCTTTCTTCTGGTTGTGCCTCGTCTTCTTCAATTTCCTCTGAGGCTTCTCTATTTTGTGACTACACTTCTGATTCTTTAGCAATGTCATGCACCTCATGTGTTCTTTCAGTTGAATGAATTGGACCTTCAAAAGGGCTGTGAGGTTGTTCAGGGGATGACATTGGCTTGTGGGCTTCCTCATAGGCTGCAAAAGTTTCTTCTAGGATTTTAGTAACATTGGTTTCAAATGTAGGTATCTCTTCAAGAGTGGACACAATTGTTTCGACTTGGCTAGGGCTTTCTTCATTTAAATTTTGCTTCCTCTTTTTGGAGGTACTATGGGTCACTCTAGAGGATTCATGTAGTTTTCTTTTACTTGTTTTCTTTTCTCCCTTGGAAGATTCACCTTTTTCTATTTGTGAAATTTTTGCTACGGACCCCTTTGTGGGTTTCCCTTTTTGCTTTCCTAAGGGTGTAGACAAAATTCTAGCCAACCTTATTTTCCAGACTCTTTTTTTAAGAAATGATGCTTAATTATCAAATGAATTAATCCATGGAATTTAATGGAAGATTCTCCTCTAGACTTTGTTCTTAAAATCATGAAAGCAATTTATTGAAATAAAAATGTTGGTAGATTTACTCTAACGGGGGTTTTGTTTTTCCATACATAAAATGTATCAATAGTTGCATTCTTGGCCCTAATATAGTGTCATATTTTCCTTCGTAGTTGAAGAATTTCATCAGCCATGTTACATCCGTTCTCCAAGGTTCGTCCAAGCTAGCACGAGCTATCCCTTTGTATTCTCCTTTATGTATCAGAATTTCTAGTTTCTTTTTTGGTTCTTGGTGAAATGCCTCCACCAATTCATCAAAATTTACTCTGCCTTTCTTAACTGTTTTTCCATTAGGTGGAATCCCCAAAATTTCACTGATTATCTCCAGAGTGACTTCAATGATTTCTTCCCTTACTCTAGTGACATTTACGTGAAAATTACTCACAAATTCCTCTAGAATTTCTTGTTGAAAACCTTTGTATTTCATTATAAAGTCTAGCCATCCAGCTTCCCTCAACAATCTTCTGGTCTCAGGGTCAAGGGTGAAATTTTTTGGTTCAACATTCCTTTTGCTGCCCATGCTTTCTATTCAACAATGGAGGACTTCAACAGAGTTGTTATGAAAATTTCTAGAATGGTATTTTTCTTTCCTCTTTTAGAAAGCAACAATAAAAAATGACATGACATGTCATTAATTATTTGCATTTAATTCCTTTACTGCCTCTGATAGTTCGCATGCAATGATTTTTTCTCTTCTATTTACAAAATCGGTGGCACTCCTTACGCATATCAGATTAAATTTGAAAAGATCTTGATAGGATAGAAAAATCTGAGCATGACCCTTAATCATTAATGATGTCACTTCAATGTTACATCACTCTTATACCTATTCCTCTACTACCTTTTAGAAAGATTAACAAATTTTTATTATCTTTATTAACAATAATTTGGTGGATATTTCTAAACTTATAATTATTTAACTATTTTATATTAGTCTAACTGCCTTAGAAAATAATATTCCTATTAAATGTGCACCTTATTTATTGCAAGCCTTTGAGATCTTTAGGAGTCCTTTAGGAACCTTCAGGGGCTCTCAGGAGTTCTTTAGGAGCCTTCAAGAGCTCTCAAGAGTTTTGTAACTTAAGGGGTCTTAGAGAGTTATTGAGCCAAATAGAGTCTTCAGAGTCTTCAATCTTCAGGTTCTTAAGGAGATTTTGGGAGCTCTTTTGGAGCCTTGGAGATATGTTTAGGAGCCTTTAGGAGTTAACTCGGATAGACCACCATTGTTGGTTTTCAGTCATCTTTTTTTTTTTTGAGAGAAAACCGCCATTTATTGGTTTTCAATTTACTCTCTTTTTTTTTTGCAAGGTAAACCACCGATTGCTGGTTTTCAATTTACCTTGTTTATTCATTCCTTCTTCAAAGGTTCAAAGATATTTTCTCATGGAATAAATGTCTTCCATGAGAAAATGTTCAACTTTGTGTTGTAGATCATCTAAAAATTCCTCTTTTATTGTTGGCTTGTGATATGTCTTCAATCAATGACCATTAACTAGCATAATTCTCTTTTCCCCATCAATTGGTACTAATTGGACAACTCCATTTTCAAATAATTGATCTATCTCATAGGGTTCTAACCATCTTGTGTGGAATTTCCCTTTAAAATCTTCAAATCTAGAGTCAAATAGCGATGCCCAATCTCCTTCCTTGAACTATCTTGACACAATATGCTTATTGTGCCATTCCTTCCTTTGATTTTGAATCACCTTTGTATGTTGAAGTGCCTCCATTCTCATTTTATCAAGTCTATTGAGTTGCAAAATTCTACTCTTCTTAGATTCAGGTAAATCAATTCCAATTTCTACTGTTATTTTTAATGTTTTGAATTCAAATTCTATTGCATGACTGGTTTTTTCTATACACAAGTTCATATGGAGAAAATCTAGTTGTTGTTTCCCATGTGGTATTATAGGCCCATACTGCTTCATCCAACCTTTTTGCCCACTGTATTTTCCTCAATGAAATAGTCTTGGTCAGGATATTCTCCAATTCTCGGTTAGTGACGTCCACTTGTCCATTCACCTAAGGATGATATGGTGAAGATTTTATATGGGTCATTTGATATCTATGCAAAAAGACTTCCACCATTTTTGATACAAAGTATGGTCCTTGATCAGAAACAATTTCTCTTGCTGCACCAAATCTCTGAAGAATTTGCTTGTACAAAAAATATGCCACCTTGTCTTCTCTTGTTGTTGGAAATGCTTTAAACTCAACCCATTTTGTTGCATAATCTGTACAAACAAGTATATAGTGTTGTCCCTTTGAAGCTAGATCAATAGGTCCCATAAAATTGATTCCCCATTTTTCAAATGGTTCTAGAGCTATTTGCGACTGAAGTGGCATCTCCATTGTTGAGGTAGGTATCCCCATCCATTGACATTCATCACAGTGCTTAACAAATAATGAGACATCCTTTGTCATTGATGGCCAAAAGTAACCAACTCCTAAGATCTTGTGAATTGTTCTTATTACCGAATAGGGTCCTCCTTCTATTTCATGATGGTAGGTGTGTAGTACATCATAGACATCTAACTCAGCTACACATCTGCATAAAACATGGTCAAAGAACATTTGAAATAAAAGACCATTAATCCACTAAAATGTGGAACTTTTATGAATTAACCTCTTTTTTTGTTTATGACTAAAGTGACTTGGGAACTTCCATGTTACAAGGTAATTTCACAAATTACCAAACCATGGTGGATGAATTGATATGGCAAATAAATGTTCATCTGGAAATGTATCATCCACTAGTTCTGGATTATCTTGCAAAAGAATTATGAAAAGGAAGTCAACAACAACATTGTCCTTTCCAGGCTTATCTATGATAGTCACATCAAATTCTTGCAACAATAATAACCATCTAATAATGTATCCACATACTACAACCTTGTTCATTAAATATTTAATTGTAGCATGGTCTGTATGTATATAAACTTTGTAACCTATAATATAATGCCTAAATTTTTTGATTGCATATACCACAGCTAAAAATTCTTTTTCTATTGTTGTATAATTTCTTTCAGTAGGATTCAGATTTTTGCTAACATAATAAATTGCATGCATGGCCTCATTGTCATCTTGTTTCCCTAATACTGCACCATTAGCTAAATTGGATGCATCAATATGTATGTGAAATGGGATTCCCCAAATAGGTCCTTGATGATTGGAGAAGTTGTTAAAGAAATTTTAATTGTCTCAAATGATTTTTGACAATCATTTGTCCATACAAACTCCTCATCTTTTTTGAGCAATGTAAAAAAAGGCCCAACTATTTTATTGAACCCTTCTATAAATCTTATATAACACCCAACATGCCCTAGGAAGTTGTGAACACCTATTTGGTTTCTAGGGGTCTCAATGTTTTGAATGATTTGAACTTTGTCAGGATCAACTTTTATCCCCTCTTTTGAAATGTGATGTCCCAAAACAATACCTTTTGTCATCATAATAGAACTCTTTTCATGATTGAGGGATAACCTATGATGTTTACACCTTTGTAAAATCTTATCTAAGTTTTGAAGTGCCTCTTCAAATTTTTTTGCATGCACTGTAAAGTCATCCATATAAACTTTGACACATGAAGTGGTGAAATCTACAAATATAGCAAGAACTGCTCGTTGAAATGTGGTTGGTGTACTACACAATCCAAATGGTAATATTGTATACACATATGTACCCCAAGGATATGTAAATGTTGTTTTATTCTAGTCTTTAGGAGAAACCTTGATTTGATTATATACACTAAAGCCATCAAGAAAAGAGAAGTAGTTGTTGCCTGCTAAGTTATCAAGAACTTGGTCGATGAATGAAAATGGGAAATGGTCTTTCTTTGTGGCCTTATTCAATTATCGATAATCTATGAACACACGCAACTTACCATTTTTCTTAGGGACCATAACCAGTGGAGAAATCCACTGACTATCAGAGATTGGGTAAATGAACCCTACTTTGAGTAGCTTCTTTATTTTTTGTTTAACAATGTCACGAAGAACATGATTGATTCACCTTTATCCTTGTATGATTGGTCTTACATTGTTTGTGTAAATGTGATGACTACAAATTGAAGGATGAATTCCTCTCAGATTAGTATACTCCCAAGCAAATGCTTCAGTGTGTTTTTATAAAGTTTCCTTCAAATTTTTTTCTTGCGTTGGGGATAAAGATGAATTAATGTTGAGAGGTTTGTCTCCAACTACTATTTTCTCTTTAGTGTTTGTTTTGGAATTAAAAAAAAATTCAACAAATGTATTAAGAGGACAAGAGTGTTGTCCATGTAATGTTGTTTGACTATTTCCTTTCTCAATTTTTGAAGTAAACTCTTTCTCCATATTCTTGAATGTGTTCAACCAGAGTAACCATGGCTAACTCCACAATATCATCTCCTTGTGATTCTATATCTTCATCCACCCAAAGTTGAGTGTTTGGTTGAATTGATGGTTGTGCTAGTTGATAGAGTGATAATTATTTTTTCTTCTGACCATTTCAGATGATCATACTTCTAGATCTATAATCATTTAAGGTGGTATTAGTGGCAACCCATGGTCTACCTAAGATGATTGGATACGCAAAATCCTTCTTTTCAGCTTTAAGAATTGAAAATTCAACTGGGTAATCCCATGTGTCTATGGTGATCATGATTTATTCTATGATACATTTTGGTTTGGTGGTAGATTGTTCAGCCAACTATAAGACAATTGTTGTTGGATGAATAATTGTCTTTCCTATCATTACAACTATATTAGATGTGATAACATTTATGGAATCTCCCAAATGAATCAAGACATTGGATATTTCTACCTCATTAATACTCAAGGTTATGACAAGACTGCCAAGATCATTATATTTTTGAGGAAGCAATCTTCCTGATAAAACATCAGTGAGTTTTGTCCCTAGCTATATTGTGGGAGGTAGTTTCTTCTTTCTCCCTAGTGTTTTAATGCAAAGGGATTTTACCAATTGATTTATCTTTGGTATGCCCTTAATCACTTGCAATAATGGTATTTCAATGTTTATTTTTTTTAACTCTTGAAGGAGTTGAGAATCAGAAACATTAATGTAATTAGGTTGAGAGATTTTAGGAGTAAATTTTTCTTCCTTCAATCTCTCTGGGTGCGATGCTTGTTTGACTTGTTGTTACTCTTCAAATTATTGTGTTTTTGCTGAATTTTCAGTTTCTTCCCCACCTTCTTGATCTTTTTTTGCTGGTTTAGTTTCAACAATCTGATTTCTCAATTGAATATCATTAGCATCAATGGCGTTCAAATTAGGGGGTTTGCATCATTGCGGGTGTTTCTTGGATTTTCAACCAATTGAGCTGGCAGTTGAGGTTGGTTCACCTTGTCATTAGTGGGATTCAGGGCATTATTGTAGGACGTGTTTGTCTCCAAGGACATTTTTGCCCCTGATTTTTCCATTGTTGGAAGTGCATCTAATTTTGTTGCCATGGTGGCTGATTTGACTTCCACTACAACTAATGATTAGCTTGCCATTGTGACTGATTCCATTGAGGATTCATCCATTCAGGTTGTCCCCAATATGTAGGAGGTGGTTGTGGTGGATATGGTGGAATCTATTTGTTCTGGTTTGGCCAAGGATTATGATTCTAGTTAGATGTAGAGCCATATTATCTTTGTTTAGCGTTATAACCTTTGTTTTGTGTTCTTTGGCCAACATAATTAGATATCTCTTAATCCCAACCAATAGATACTTGTTGAGTGTGGTTTCTCACAAATCTCATAGACATCAACTTGATTCAATGGACATTCCTTTAAAAGGTGTTTACCCCTACACTTGGAACAACAAATGGGCATTAGCTTAGTGGCCTTCTTGTTTCCTTGCATGTTAAAATGAAGAAGTAGATCAGTTTTCATGTTTGTTAATTCTTCCATTACCTCTGGCACATCAATAGTGTGGGTCTTGTTTCTTCTGGAGTTTTGATTCCCTGCCCTAGTTCTAGAGTAGTTTCTACATATTTCAATGATTTCGTCCAAGGAAATTTTATTAATTTCTCCTTTCCCCATAAGATTTAAGGACTCTCTTGATTCATCATCAATTCCTTGTAGAAAAATTGTTTTACTAATTTCACCATCCACCCATTATTACATCTTTGGTGCATGAACTAAAATCTATCAACGTAATCTTCCAAACTCTCATCTTCTAGCTACCTTATTCTAAACAATTCCTCTTTTCTATCCCTCACTCGACAGTAATATTGGTACTTATCTAGGAACTCAGTTTCCATTCACTACCAAGTTGCAATTGTTCTAGCACCTAAACCCATGAACCATCTTAATTATGACTCTTTTAAAGTAGATGGAAATAAATTCAGCGTTTGGTTATCATTTGTATAGTCGTAGGTCTAGCATAAGACTTTGAACTCAAAAAGGAATTGATCAGGATCCTCAAAAGTTTTCCTCTTAAAATTAGGCAATATCAAGGCCAAAATTTTCTTCATTGGAGGTTCATCAAGATGTCTCTCTAGAACAATAGGAAATGAAAAGGTCATATTTGTTGGTGGGCGTACTATTTGATCACCCATTCTTTCTTCCTGAAATGGATTTCTATTCTCTTCTTGATTTTCTTCTTCTTCTTCCTCAAAATCAGTATCCTCTTCTTGATTGAAATCAAGGTATTCTTCCTAATCGAGATCAAGGTGTCATGAAACAAATCTCCCTCGATGGTCTCGATTTTGTCTCATTCAAGATTTGTTTCTATCTTCCTTATCAACACTAAGGCTTTACACTTAATAGCTAGATCTTTATTTCTTAAAAATGGCACCAAAAATTATGTGCAAGATCATTGATATCACAACTTGCATCATTTAGTCAATTAATTATTTAACTGGGTGTGTCTCAGAGCTATATGTGATAAGGATGGTTGTCACGAATTTTTGGGGGGTTTCACACTATGAATAGTGACTTTTGGTGTCAATTTGACTCCTTTAGGAGCTGAACTGCAATGACTATTTCCTAAGGATTGATTATATCTTATTTCCTAATTCAAAGTTCTATTGACTTATTTCTGACTTCACTTTGACTTTATTGAGACCGATTCATGGAAAATATTAACATTTACTCTAATTCTTAACCTAAAATGCAAAACCCAAATTAATTATATTTTGATTTAAAAGAAATCTATATTAAGGTCTGTTGGAAAATAAATATTAATTTAAAGAACATAAATGAATTACAAGGAAATGGAATTTAATCTAGAAAAAATAAATACTAATTTCCATGAATAGATTTCAAACAAGTTTCAGTTCCATCTTTCCATAAGTTCCCATTATTGCTTCTAATTAATTCTAACATATAACTACCAAACTTAATTCCTACAAACAGTATCTAAATCTGATTTAACCCACTAAACCTTATAATTAATCTAACAATCCATTCTAAACATGATAAAATAATCTTGAAAGTGATTAAACACAATTTCAGAAATCGATTCAAATAGAATTAACTATCCAAGTTTAACATCCAATAACTAAAAATAATTCAAACAGACTTAGCATTCTAGATTTAACATCTACACTTTAGATTTAATATTAATGAACAAAAATAACATAAGCTTAGTAAAATACCAAACACAAGATTGATTCCTTTGGTTGAGCAGGCCCTACTCTTCCTCTAGTAAGATCTTTAACACAGTGATTCAAGTGAAATTCTTATCTTCATTCAAATTGATCAGAGTAGGATGCAAAACAAAGTACTGCAATCATTATAGAATTCTCATCAAAAACTATCTAACTCCTGTCTAATACTAAAGGATGGATATTTATAAGAATATCCTTATTGAATTCAAAACATGGGATTAGCTTCCAAAATTCAAGGCACCTAAACTAGAGATTTAAATAAAAATAAAGAAGAACTAAAACAGGATTGAGAATAGACAAAGAGAAATATTCCAGATCGATGTGGGACTAGAAGTTCTTGAACCAACTAAATGAAGTCGATTTAGACTTTGGTGATTCATCATCTAGCTGGGCCAATCAATGGTGTGATTGACTTCATGCGGTTAAACATGGAGTTTAAATTTATCTCAAACTAAGTCATTAGTCATCGCTTTTATCCTTGAATAAGATCCTTAATAATAGGATACCAATTATGACAGTAAAATATTAAAACTACATAATTAATTCATCATTATCACCATAAAAGCAACACATTTACTATAAAGCATTATCTCAAACATATCTACCAATTTAGCCAAACATAAAGTAAAGCAAGTAAATATATTAGTCTATAGTCTATCGCTAATCATGTTAATTAACAAAGATAACAAGTCTTTTTAAACATAAATGATTAATTAAAAGTATCTCTTGGCTGCTCATCACCAAGTATGTACTTGATATGCTCTCCATATTTTGAATGGATGACTATAAGCCTGCACCAACTCTATTTATGTTAGAGGTCAAACTTGAGGTTAAGTGTTTTTCACCCTTGGTTGATGACACTTTTTACCAACAACTTGTTGTGAGTCGTATCTACTTGAATCATATGAAACCCAATATTTTATATTTTATGGGCATGGTCTCTTGATTCATGCAAGAGCCACATGAGTTGCATTGGAAAGTAGCTAAGAGGATCCTTCACTACATTCAAGGTACTCATAATTATGGGATTTAGTATGCAATGGGTATGGATATTGACTTGGTGGGACACATAGATTCAGATTGGGCATGTGATTCTCAAGATCGTAAGTCTACTTTAGGGTATTGCTTCTCACTTGGTTCTGGTCCAATTTTTTGGTCAAGCAAGAAGTATTCTACAATTTATCTTTCATCGACAAAAACTAAGTATCATGGGGAATTTAATGCCACCACTGAGGCTATTTGGCTTTAGAATATTCTCACTAAGTTTGGTATTTTAGTTAGAAAGCCTACAATCATCTTTTGCGATAATTAGAGTGCAATATAGGTCTAAAGGAATATAGTTCATCATGAGAGGATGAAACACATTAAGATTCATATGCACTACATTTAGGATTTGATCCAGGAAGGCATCATTGATCTTAAGTATTTTTCTACATCAGAGCAGACTCTGAGCATCTTCACCAAACTCTTCACAGAAAGAAAGTTTATTCACTACAATCTTTGCTTGGGGTGTGTTAGGTGTCTAATTCAGGAGGGGTTACTTAGCCCTTCATTTTTCTCTTTCTATTTAGGGGGGTCTACTCCTCTTATGATAGTGCTTATTCTTATTGGGGGATCTCCATGTACATGGGTACCTAACATGGCTTCATTTGTCGAGACCCATCTTTTCACCCACCTAAGCTACACTTAAGGGGGGTGTTAGTGTAGGTATTTTATTTCCCTTATGTGAGGGCTATTTCTTTTTTCCTGCACATATTATTTAAGTTTTCTTAGGTTTATTAAGAGTGGTTAATATGAGAACACATGGAGAAATACATCTACATGTGTCCCTATCTCCCACACATGCGTAGTTGAGTTACACATCCTCTTTTGGATTGTTGTACCACCTCTCATAACCACTCTTCTGCTTTTACCTAGGTAGGTTATGGGGTATTTGGGTTTCTCACCCTCTTTTTTCTTTATGTTCCACCTGCTTTTTGTCTTCACCTAAGGAGGTTATTCCACATGTTTTATCATTTACCAAGTAGGTAAAACCTCCCACCTTTTATGGGTAGTAGTAGTTAATGTACCTCTTGGATGTATTTTACCTTTTTTTCTATATAGTGAGCACTCTCCTCTCCCCTTCACTAGTTCGGCTAGTTTGGTGATCACTCAATGAGAGTATTGAGAGTATTTTGCATTTTCTCTTGCCTTGTCTCTACTTTTATCTCATTTCATATTTCTCTTCATTCTACTATTTTTTATCTTTGATCATTTGTTGAGTGAAGTTGTGTGTGATCTATGAATGACATCAAATCCTAGCTCAGTTCTCGCTTCATGTAGAATCTAACACCATCAATAATATCCTACCAAACCCATGAAGCTCCTTACTTTAGCCACATTCTTAGGAATAGTCTATTCTACAATGGCTTGTATCTTGGTTGGATAAACTGCAATTCCTTGGGCCAATATAAAATGTCTTAGATAATTCACTTTAGGCTAAAAAAAAAAACACTTGGACAATTTCCCATACAATTTATGATCTCTCAACCTTTGTAAAACTATTCTTAAATGATCCTCATGATCTTGAATTTTTTAGAGTAGACTAGTATGTCATCCAGAAATACTAGCACAAATTTGTCCAAGTGGTCATGGAAAACATGGTTCATAAGACTCATGAAAGTAGAGGGGGCATTTTCTAGACCAAAAGGTATAAAAAAGAACTCATAATGGCCATGCCTGGTTCTAAAAATTTTCTTTGGAATATCTTCTTCCCTAATTCTTAACTACTAATAACCTAACCTTAAGTCTATTTTAGAAAAGATAACAACCCCTTTCATTTGATCAAAAAAGTTATCAATTCTAGGTAGGGGATATTTGTTTTGAATGGTTACCTTGTTCAGCATATGGTAATCTATGCACAACCCTCAATGTTCCATCCTTCTTCTTAATAATCAACACTAGAGCTCCCTAAAGGGACACACTAGGATGAATCAATCCTTTCTCCATTAGATCTTACAATTGCATCTTAAGCTCTTGTAATTCAGCAGTGTTCATTCTATAGGGAGATTTTGTGATGGGCTCAACCCTTGGAACTAGATCTATTGTGAAATCCATCCATCACTTAGGAGGAAATCCTGGAAATTCCTCTGGAAAGACATCACGATACTCCTAGAAAATGGGATGGTCTTCAATGCTAGGTGTGGGATCATCATTACCCTCTTCTACCTTTACTAGATAAATTTTGCTTCCCTTTCTCACTCCCCTCTTGACTTGCATAGCTGAGATCATTATTACCATCATTGGCCCCCTAATTCCTTGAAGAACCACTGACCTCCCTTGGTCATCTAGACATTCAATCCTTTTTTTGTAGCAATCCAACTTGGCTTTGTTCTTCTAGAACCAATCCATACCAAGGATTAGGTCAAGGACCCTAATTGAGTATCCATAGATCCTCCTTGGTCCTTATAATCCCTAGGTCAATTTCAGCTCCACGTAGGCAATATTTGATATTTTGTGTCTTACCCGACCCAAACTCAACCTCCATCTCCTCTTGAATAGGACTCTTATGGTCAATTTTATATATTTTAATTACATTGGAGAAAACAAAACTATATGTGGCTCCTAAATCTTCTAGAATAGAAATAGGTTGGTTGAGAAGTGTACCTTGAAGTTTTATCAGTGGGGCTCATTGATTTTCTTGGTGATTATCCATGGTTGCATATATTCAAGCAGTGGGATTAGTGATTTTTTTTAGATTCTTGGGACACATACTCATATAATGGTCACCTCCATACTTCCAACATCCATTCACTGGTTCTTTTAGGTCTTCCTTGTCTCACGTGGAATCACCTTGTGCCACTTACCTAGATGCTTTTTGTCTTTTGTGTCCTTTATCTTTTTTACCTTTTGACCCACAGTTCTCCCTATAGTTTCAACCCCTCTTAAACTGTTTAGAAGCCTTTACTTTAGACTTAAACTCTTGATTATTCCTTTATTTATTATCTAAGTAACTAGAGGAATGATTCTTTTGTTTGTGTTTCAATTTTCTCTTATGCTTTTCTTCAACGACCAAAGCTACCTCCATAGCCTGATTTAAGTTCTTAAGTCGAGTGAGCTTGGTTGCATATACAATATTCTTATTTAGTGTTGGAAAAAAGATACACTGAGAGGGGGGGGTGAATCAGTTTTGTGCAAAAATTAACTTTATTAACCTTTATCTTCAAAGCATTAACAACATTTAACCATAATGCATAAACGTGAAGCGAATGAACACAACACCATAACACAAGGATTTTTACGTGGAAACCCTATTAGGGGAAAAACTAGAGTGGATGGCCAATCCACAACTTAATCTAATTATACTCAAATGAAGTTTATAATAAGGGGAATGCACTTGCATTTAGGCACACAACCTAGAGCTCACTGCTCAAAGGGAAGGCTCACTGCCTTACAAATAAAATCAGATTAAAAAAATTTGAGAGTTTGAATTGAGAAAAATAACATCTACATATGTCTAATTATAGTTCTGGTTAAGTACAATATTTGATATATTGTCCTATAGACTGATTCTACACTTTTGCTTTATTCTACTCACACTCACAACACAAATTCTCTATGCGCAAGTGAAACTGTGCATTATTGCTCTTCTGCTCTACTCCAATTCACAATTCACATCAGCACACACTTCATACTACTTGCAAAATGATACGGGCGATCTTATATATATATCTGCAACATAGAATTCAATTACACTTTGTCGGCTTCAATAAAACACAAAAACAATTGCAACTATTGGCTCAAATTATGAATAATATGTAATGCATATCCACAACAATCAACCAAAATTTGGCTAGAACCCAAACAAAGATGTACGAACACAAAAATAATTAACTAATTACTTCTCATACATCCATGACATAATTCATTCATGAAGTTGGCTCCAGTACTAATGAAACAAAGAATTAGCCAACCAGATCTTCAAACTTGCACAAGGATCGATACGAGCCACTGCACTTCAATAGTAATAGAGATAATATACCAATTTTTTTCTGAGATGTGCAACACAAAATAATAACAAAAATTCTTCATACAGATTGATGAACACTGAGTTACCAGATACTCTGTTCTTCCTATCAGTCTTCAATCTGTCTGCTGGTATGATTGAATGATGATGTGCATATCTGATCATCAGTTAGGGTTTCCATCAATGACAACACCAAATGATACTAGCAGTGTCTCTTTCCAATAATCTCCCCCTTTAGCATTGATGGCAACACTTAGTGAAAAATGGCTATGTGTCGGATCAGTACCAAGATAAACTGCATTGCCATCTCCAAAATTTGAAAAATACAATCTTTCCCCTGAGATGATTATGCATTTTTCATTCCATTGTTCTCCTCCTTTGACATCAATGGAAAAGGTAGGGATTCACATACAAAAAATGGATCAATCAATAAAAGTTGTTATACAAAAATGCTTCTTTAACTTACATAAGCTGAAAAATGTCTGCAAAATCTTTCTTTAGCTGGATCATATTTTTGTCCCAAACTCTTTTGAGACTCTCCAGGTTTGTTATGTGACTGCAGATCAGGTAGAATTGGGTCTCTACAAACTCTAAGTTGGTTGGATTACCAACTACCATAGTGTCTTCTCTTTCCTTTAGAGCGCTTGACAGTATCTCAATTTTTGGACAGATTATGCCTCTAAGTTTAGATGATCTTGCAACAATTTTGTCATTCTCATGCTTCAATGTTTTTATTTTTTCAAGAAAAAAAATCACTTCACCTTTTGTCTTTCCAACACCCCCAATGAGAGGATCAAATGCTTCACAAATAGTACTTAACTATTTTTCCAGATCCTTAACCTTTTTCTCATTAGCTTCAGTAAATTTTGAAAAAGAGAAACATGATTTGTAAATCTTTCCACCTTCTGACAAAGCATTCTATACATTCTTCACACATGTGGCTAGAATGCTTTTATCTTTAACAATCATTTATTTCAATACACTGAACCTTTTGACATCAAATTCTTTCTACACTTTCACCATATCTGATTTCTCAAGTGACTCAAAGTGAGTACTAACTGAGTTGATAAGCTTTTCCAATTTACTGGAGGAAGAACCAGTCAAATCTTTCTCATAAGAGGGCATTATCTTTTCCAATACTCCAGATGCAAGATTTAGCAGTTCACTATCTTCAATGTGTGACTTTAGTGGCTCTTCTCTGGATTTTTCTTAAGCAAATGATGCTACCTTCATCTTCTGGATTGGACTCAAGGTAGATAAGTCAATAGGACCTTCAATCAATTCTAGATTAGTTTCTTCCTTTTGTTCAACCAAAAATTTCTTCACTACCTCAGTAGTGTCTCTTGCCTCTACTAGGATTGCTTTTGAATCATCTTTCTTCTCTTCAGCTATTACTTCCACAATTTTAGGCTATGATTTACCTTTAGTGATTTCCATTTCCTCAACTGATACATTTTTAGGTATCTCAACTTCCATAGGAATTTATTTGTTGACCTTTGTAGGAGGAATTTGTGAATCCTCAACTTTCTCAAAATTTTCTTCTTCTGCTTCCTTTACCAGACCAAATGGGGTATCATCAACATGTGTTTACTCAGCTACAACATCGATCCTATCATTTAACAGTATCTCCCTCAGGATTTGCTCAGTTTATTTTGTAACTTCATCGGTTAGGCCAATGATTAGCTTGTTCACCCTTAGTTTTATTTTAAATTTCATTTTGGATTTATTCAAGAGTGCCTGCATCTCATCCATGGACATCACCAGACACAATTCCACAAGAATCCTTTATCGCATTTGTTCTTCTTTTTTTCTAGCATTGATTCTCCTCATTTCCAGAATGTCATATAAACTTTTGGGCAGATCAGGCATTATTTCAATCAAAACTTTATTGAAAATATACATATGTTTAATTGTTGCTTCTTCAAGAATTCTTTTATCAAGTTCACTATAAGATTCATACCATTTATAGAGTGACTTGAGATTTCCATCCTTAACTAAAGCCTTTTCAACTTCTTCTACTGACATACCTCAATTGTCAGTTTCTGTCTTCTTCTTTGCTTGAACATCTCCACCGGAGGGTTTAATTTTTGTAACAGTTGTTGCCTTGGTGCCTTGATGTTTGATTTCTCTGACTCCTTCATCAGAATCTGTCACTTCATCCTCAAAAACTACTACATAGACTCTTTTACTCTTATCTTTCTTCCTCTTTCCATCCTTATGGGATCCCTTAGATTCATTTTTTACAAGGATTGATTTTGCTGTAGGGGTTGAATGGGATGCAGAGCTTCTAGTTGATCTAGCTCAAGAAGATGGTGTTGTCGAACCAGTTGATCGAGTTTTTCTTGCCTCCTTTTCTTGTTTTTTTTTTGCTTCAGCTTCTTCCCTTTTCTTTCTAGCTTCTTTTAATTTCTCTACAAATATGGCCAAACTTTTTGCAAGAAATTCTACGTCTTTTCTAACTCTTTTAGTTACCAAAGGTTTCCTGAGCTTTTCATGCACCTGTATGCCCTTTTTTGCATAGGTGCCAAACCTCTCTTCTATTGGATCCAGAGGTTTACTTAGTAAGTGTTGTGCATACATATCCAAAATGTTCTCTTCAACTTCATACCCCATAGGCATGATCCAGATTGTTTTGGGATCAAAAAATTTCATCATACACTAATCAATGTCTACCATGAAATAGATTGTATCCTTGTACTTCTCAACAATTGAAATAGGAATCCTCTGTCTGGCTTGCATCATAGTCTAAATCTTTTATAGTATCCCTAGATAGTTGCATTCTTTATTTTTGTGTCTACAAAATTGTGTAACAGATCTCTGATTTGAGCGGCTACCAACTTATCCTTTTTCCAATGAACCTTTCCAACTCTCAGAACCTCACCCATGAAATAAAAGAATAAGCATAAAAGAAAGTTACCATACTTGAAATAGTTTTTCTTATTTTTTTTTAATCTTTGCAAGATTTTCCATTAGCTGACTCCTCAGCAGTTCATAGAGATCATATTCTGCATTTTCTTTTACCATTTGATAGGTGGCATAAATTTTTGTACTAGACACAAAGTTGTCTCAGCTAGAGTGATAAAGCTTGTACCCAATAACCATAGATAAAAATTTGACATCTACCTCAACAATTTCACCAATTTTCATTGCCCTTCTTTCATATTGAGAACTGGTTGCATCAGTGACCGTTTGGTTCTTCACCGATTTTAGAACAAGCAGTCCACCAGAGGAACACAAACTTGTAACAACACTTATAGCTTCTTTTTTATATCTTGAAGGGTATGTTTAACCATATGAATTTTGCATGGCCTATACTTAAGATATATCAGACCCATTCATTTTCTTGAAAGATAGGAAATTCAAAATCTGAGTGAATGTCTTCTCTTTTAGGGTTTTGTATTCTGGTTTCACATAGAAATATTCACCTATGATGTGATTATTATATAAATTCAGCAGTTGTGAACTTCCTAGTTCTTCAATGTTCACATGAATATACACCCTAATATCCTTTGTGTGTAACACTCCATATGGAACAGACGAAAATTCTCCTAATGGATTGATCTCAAGAGACTTGTAAGGATTCCATTTGAATTTGGGATGAGGTTTGTCCTCAAATTCAACTACCAAAGGAGTATTCATTTTGATCAAATCACAAATTCACAAAGTTTTTTGATAAATACCTTTTTCATCGGATTAGAAGATGATTGTCAAAAAAATTCCACACTTGAATCTCACTTCAATTCACCAAGGTTTGCCTTAGAGCTCTCAAAAATTATTTTCTTCCAAATGCAAAGTGAAAAGTGAAGAATAGAAATGACTTTTTATCACTTGCATACCTAATCCTTTTTGTCACACTAAATTATTTAACCCTAATTCATCTGGTTATTATGCACTATGACAGATAAATCTTCTATGGACCTCCAATATGGCATACCACTCTCTCCGACGAGTTCAACAACATTTGTAGAAATTCTATGCACCTCCTATACATATCCACATCTAGTGTTACTTACCAATTAGGGGGTTCTATGATTTTCTTGACTACTCCCCCTAGGCCAAAGGCCTGAAACTAATTCCTGAAGGAACTACTAGAAGCAGGTTCTGGTGCTAGCACATTTTCTTCAATAGAGGGATCTTTCTTCACCCATTTTTTCTGCATCTGTTGCTTGACCAAATTTGTATTGACTTTACCTTTGCCCTTGATATCCTTTTGCATATTTTTCCTTTGATTTACCAGACCTTTTCTATTCCAACAAAATATAGCAATGTGACCAAATTTTTTGTAGTTACAACACAACATTTCTTTGTCCAGACCAGTTGTTCCATTGATTTTCTCTTGATTTGCACTGGTTAGTAGAATGGCCAAGTCTATTGCATGTATTGCATCTGATATTTCTATGAAATTGATTCATCACATTTCTGTATTCATTTGAATTATGACCAACCTTATGAAAATTAAAGCACTTACTTGAGAAAGATGGACCACTTGATTTCATTCTACTTCTACATTGAGTAACCATGTGTCCAAACTTATTGCAACTAAAACAATATCCATTAAATATTTGAGCATTAGGTTACCTTATCAGATACCTTCCAGATTTGTTCATTTGATTTCCTTTCTTGAATCTTCTTTGTCTAGATCTTGAAATTTCTCCTTCTTCATATCCAAGACCTCTCTTGTCACCATTAGTCCTCTAACCTTTAATCAGTTCATCAAGGTTGGCTGAGCTAACTTTTAACTTTTCCTTGTACTCATTTGTAGTAGCAAGTTCATTTATTAGATCATCCATTTTCTTTTCAAGTGCCTCTTCATGGTTTTTAGATTGTTCCAATTCATCATCCAATCAACTACATAATTCAGATTTCTCTTTTAGGGACTATGCTAGGTTCTCTTCATTCTTCATTTTGTCTTCAATCTGCTTGCTCATCTTCATCATGATAGATTTCATTTCATGCTTTAGGACTATATTATCTCTGGTAAGCTTTTCACATTCTTCTATCTTTTCCTTCAGGGCTTGACTGAGTTTTTCATCTTTAATTCTCTTACTGTCATTGCTTAATCTGATCACAAAGTTCCTTTCTCCTCTCTCTAGACTTATTGTTTTTGTCTTTCAAAGACTCGATGAACTTCTCAACATTTATGAGATTTTCTTGCAATTTCTGAACTTCGGCCTTTGACTGATCAAGATCAACCAGAGTACCCAATATTTATTGTTGAAGAATGCTTTAATCCATTGAAATACTTTCCAAGATCTCCCCAAGTTGTTAGAATTATTTCAGAGGAACTAGCTCTTATACCAATTTTTGGAAACAAGCTACACTGAGAGTGGGGGTGAATCATTGTTGTGCAAAAATTAACTCTATTAACCTTTATCTTCAAAGCATTAACAACATTCAACCATAATGCATAAACATGAATAAAATGAACACAACACCATAACATAAGGATTTTTACATGGAAACCCTGTTAGGGGAAAAACCACAGTGGATGGCCAATCCACAATTTAATTTGAGTATACTCAAATGAATTTTACAATAAGGGGAATGCACTTGCATTTAGACACATTGCCTAGAGCTCACTACTCAAAGGGAAGGCTCACTGCCTTACAAATAAAATCAGATTAAAACCATATGAGAGTTTGAACTGAGAAAAACAACATCTACATATTCCTGATTATAGTTCTGGTTAAGCACAATATTTGATCTATTTTCCTACAGACTGATTATGCACTTCTGCTATGTTCTGCTCACACTCTCAACACAAATTCTCTATGTGCAAGTGAAATTGTGCATTATCGCTCTTCTTCTCTACTCTAATTTTCAATTCACATCAGCACACACTTCATATTGCTTGCAAAATGATACAGACGATCTTATATATATATTTGCAACATAGAATTCAATTACACTTTGTCAGCTTCAATAAAACATAAAAACAATTGCAATTGTTAGCTCAAATCATGAATAATATGTAATGTGTAATGTGTATCCACAATAGTCGACCACAATTTGTCTAGGACCCAAACAAAGATGTACAAACACCAAAATACTTAACTAATTATTTCTTATACATTTGTGACATAATTCATTCATGAAGTCGGCTTCAGTACTGATGAAATAGAGAATTAGCCAATCAGATCTTCAAACTCTCACATGGATCGATACGAGCCACTACAATTCAATAATAATAGAGATAATATACCAAAAAACATTTCCTGAGATGCGCAACACAAAAATATTAATAGAAAATGTTCATACAGATCGATCAACACTGAGTTATTGAATACTCTATTCTTCCTGACAATCTTCAATCTGTCTGACGGTATGATCAAATGATGATGTGTGTATCTGATCATCGGTTAGGGTTTCCATCAATGACAACACCAAATGATACTAGTAGTGTCTCTTGCCAACATTTAGTCCCAAGATAAACTTGTTTACCTGATCATCTTCTTCTCTTATATAAGGAACATGACGGAGTAAGCTCATGAATTTGGACTTGTATTTAGCTACCGATATTCCCCCTTGACGCAGAGTATGGAATTTGATCATCTTTAGGTCTTGGTGATGAGCAGATGGGTACTCCTTGATGGTTCTAGTTATTAGCTTATTTTTGTTACTTTCATGCCTACTTTCAGACACTTTTAGATATACTTTCTAGACAATAATCCTATATTATACTACCTTTTCATACTTATTATGCAAACTTGAACTTAAAATATAATGATGGAAATATGGTTATGACATAATTATATTGCATGGTTTATATGTAGATATTCATGAAATGTGGATGGAATTTTATGTTTTAATTATGATAGTTAGTCTTGTGCACATGCTTTGTGAATTAAACCTTTTGCAACCAAGGAGGAACTGTAGCACATAGTAGTTGAAAGTTGAACCCGCAAAAAAAGGAAGACTGGGACAACAAAATAGGGGGTTCCAAATTTAGATGAATGTGATAATTTTTTATTAAAGACACCTAATGGAGGTTGAACGTGCATCATTATAACAAGTTAATAAGCATTGGAAAAGAATGACTCCTTTACTGATAGGATTTTGATGAATGTTTGTGTGTTTTACATGCAATCTTGTTTTACAGAGTTCTAGTCTTATTAGGATTCTTCTTTCTTTTTAGTTATAGTTTGAACAATTTAATCTTAATTATACACTCTGATATCTAAGAGTTGAAGTTAATTATTGTAGTTAGTTTTTGATTTGAATATGATTCCCTCAAGCTTGTATATAGTTGATGGTTGAATCCTTAGTAAATTAGTTGTTTTTTAGTCTTTCATTATTAGTTATTTTCAATTTCAAGACATGATGGATATTTAGAATGATTTAATACAATATATGAGAAAATCTTGTGTAATATTTCATGATATGTAATGAATGAAGTCAATTTCACTGGACGTGTAGAATCTGTTAGTTAGATTTGGTTTCAGTTAAGTGAGAATAGTCACTTGAGTAGGCCACTCAAGGTAACTTTTCTTCACTTCATTTTCCCGTTGTTTATCTTTGTTTAAATAGTTGTTTTATATTTATCATCACCTCATGAACTAAATGCAAGTTAAACTAGAATCTCATAATTTGATTATCAGTAATGAATGTTCATGAACATGCATGTAATGGTTAACTATTAGTACTCTAGAGGTTAAATTAGTTGAGTTGTTATTTTTGACTAGTTTTGAGTTGATACAGTGATCTTTTATTTACAATAGTTTAGTTATAGTTTAAGTTGTAGGTACCCGTAGCCATTAGTTATGATTTGTTTCTTTCACTGTTATGCAATTTATAATTTATATCAAGTAGAATAACTTGAATAGGACAATTTCAAGTCTTTGAAGGCATATACAATGCTACACCATCACAATTTTACAAACCTTGGGTTGAAATTTTAATGTAAACTTTACAATGTTGAGTGGACTATTCAGTCAAATAAACCTCTCAATTGTGTAGGTTCTACCAAGTTTATAAAACATTAGTTTAGACTACATTTTTGGCGTCGTTGTCAAGGATGGTGCTATCTTCATAGACTTGTTTTTTAAGGCTTTCATAGTTACATTTTTTTTAGCATTAGGATTGTTATAATTAATCTTTTAAACACTAGAAGATACACTAACATTGTGCAGGATTGTTGCTTTATAAAGCTATATTTCATGTATGCAGAGGTAGAGAGATTCTTTGGGTAGATTCCTTCCCTCTACATGCCAAGAAGCCATAGCAGAAATTGGTGATCCCAATACTCAGAGTGAGGGTAATACTAAAGAAGAAACTTTCCTATCACCAACATCTAATGATCTTGAACATAAAACATTTAAGTTTCCAATCAATTACCAAGAAAGGGCTATAGTGTTGAAGAATATCCCTCCTTTAGTCTTACAAGTCTTTTATGGGTTAATGACTGAGGACCCAAATACGTTTTTGTTTGAATTTGATGTCCTGTGTAGAAGTTATGACTATACTTCTGATTCTCATAGGCTCAAAATCTTCCCTGCCACTTTAAAAGATGCAGCCCTAAGATGGTTCATGGGATTGGGTAGGGATGTTGCTCCTTATTGAGACACTATGAAGACATTACTCTTGGAGAAGTACCAAGATTATTGTAGGGGACCTGATAGGAGGAAAGATGACATTTTTAGAATGTCACAAAAAGAGGATGAACCACTAGAATATCATGTGGAGAGATTTCATTTCACCTTGAAGAAAAACCCATAGAATAAGTTGTTTGAAGAGTCCCTCAAGCTAGTATTTTTGAGGGGAGTAAATGATGATTGTATGGATGCCTTGTACCTCATTGGACAAGGAGACATATCTTAGATACCTTTTCAATACATCTATAAGGTCTATAGGACTTATTCTAGGACCTTCACTAAAAGGCCAAGAGGAGAAAGGACATCCACAATTGGCAAATCATCTTCAAGGATTTCAAAGATAGAATTGAGCAACCTGTTGTCCAACATGATGGAGGAAATTATCAACCACTTAGAAACTTAGTTGGATACTCTCCAATTCAATAAAAAGCAAGAGGAAGTTGAGGTCGTGCTCACTGAATACTGTCCAAGTTGTAGGCAAAGAAAGAAAATTGTAAATGCAAAAGGGTGGCTAGTGTGACCAACGACATAGTGAAGGCTAACTACACCCGATCCATATGAATTTGAGGCATATTTAACCCACTAAGCATCAATCCAAATAAGATCATTCACTGTAAACAAAGACAAAAAAAACCATTAAAACTAACATTCTAAATCATCAAAGCCTGAAAAAACTCTAATCTAAGACATTGAAACTTATCCTATTGGGGGAGTGGTATTGCATTGATGTGGAATGGTGACCCTTTCCCAATCCCTTGGATAATGAGCTTGTTTCAATCAGTTTTATTGAAGAAAACCAAAGAAACCATTGATACATGTGTATGAAAATATGATTTAAAGCTAAATGAATATGATGCAAGTTATTTTAACATGATTTATGCTAAGATGATTGATATGGGTGTATAAAAATATACTCTAAATGTATGCAAGCTTTAAAATATTAAAATCCTAATTAACAAATAAGCTAAATGTATGCATCTATGTTATCATGGAAGCCATTAATGGAAGCTAAGCTAATATGCAAGTAAATAAAGCTAAAATATTGTTAAATGTGAGTGCAAGTGCCAATGATTTTAACAAAATAAGTTTGATGTTAAAAAATGGATCCACTTGTCTCCAAATAGTGCTTTATTTATAGGAAAGAAAATGAAAAATGAAACACTAATATTGAAAAAGCTAATCAATGGTCAAAAAAGAAAGAAGATAGAGGCATGGATCATGCATTCTCATCAAGGGTTGAAAATGCAAGTTGATATTTAATCAAAGGCTTACATTCATCCAAATAAACACACTTTTAACCTGTACAAGAGGTCACAAGTTAACTTGCACAAAAAGTTTTGAGTTAACTTGCACATGAATCTTTGTAAGAATATTCCCTTTTTCAAATGAGTGAGGAAAAAGAATATTCTTTGGAATATTCTCATGGGTGAGGAAAAGGATATTTTTCTAATTAAAACAAAGTTTAATTGTGAAAAAGAGAAGGGAATATTCCCTTGCAAGTGGAAGAATTAGTAATTTGATAATTAAATCAAAGTTTCAATTATGCAAATTAGGGGAATTATATGATATTCATTAATAATTGATTTAATGGAGATCAAATGAAAAAACAACGGATGAAATTGATTTGATCTATCAGTGGTCAAAAATGAAGGAGGATGAAACATGGATCAAGAAAAGATCAAGGGCTCACAATCATGCAAACAAACACACTTTGCAACAACTTTTAAAAGTTGTTTCAAAGTTTGTTTGGAGTAATCCTTACCTTTTTTGAGGAAAATAGGAGAATATTCCTTTGGAATATTACATATGCAAGTGGATGAGAGGGAAATTAGAAATTTAGTTAATTAAAACTAAATTTGAATGTGCAAGATGAGGAATGTGAGAATGTTCATTAAATTATTGATTTATTTAATGAAAAGGAGATGCAAATATGATATTTAATTAAATAGTTTATGTTATTTAATTAAATAAGAGGACTTAGGGTTAAAATTAAATAATTTGCATTATTTAATTACATTGAATGAAATGTCAGTGTGAGAGGGGGTGAATTAACCCAATTAGGTCAATTAGATTAATAGGTGAAAATGGGGCATTTAATTAAATAATTAGGTTTATTTAATTAAACAAGTGAAAAGAGGATGGGTTTGAGGACGAAATGATGTTAGTTAGCCAATGTGATCCAAATTTTCTAGCGAGGCTAGGAAAAAAATTCATTAGATGATTTGATAATTATATGATCAAAAGATGGTTTGTTGCCCCCTTAAGAGATTGATCAAGGAATAAAGTGTTCCGATTGGGCTCTTGATATGTGAAAATCAGACTTATGCTTGAGATACTTGAGATTTAAGGTTTCTTTTGAATCAAAGAGTTGCAAATTTTCAGATTGTTGAGTTGAAGATGATATAGATGCCCCACTATGCCCCCACAAAAGAGGGATTGCTAGTAAAGAGGATGAAAAATAGTTCTTAGAAAGCTCAGATGTTGATGTAGATAGATTTCATGATGTATAGATAGTCATTGGCTATGGATAGCCTTATGTATATTTTGATATATCACACATATTTGATACATGGATATAATTGTTAGTAAATATAGAAGAATAAGAAGAATACGATGGATGGATTGATCATTGATTTTGAGATTGATTCAAAAAGTCAAATAAGTCCATGATCCACTGAGACTTTATTAGAGAGAATAATGAGAAATGCATGATGATGATGATGATGATTTTCTCATATCTTGGGATCGAGATTTTCCGATGTTCCTTTTTTTCATATAACACATAGACACGATGCATCAAGGTATTGAAAACTAGGATGGCATTCTATCTAGTGTAATGGACTATGACTCTACAAACAAATAGGATAGTTTTTGTTCACACCTTGACATATGGAAACCTCATTGGAATGTAGGTTAGAATTTTAGAATATATTGGACGAAAGCATACGCAATAGTCAACAACATACTCCAAACAACCTTCCTACACACAACTAAGCAAGTATTGCTCCGAGATTATTTTACAAGAGTATCCACAAGCATAGAAAATGAAAGATAATGATCATTGCCCCATTCTTTTTTCTCTAAATTGTTTTGATAGACATCATCGATATGTCCTTGGAATGGGTCATTAAGATAAATCATAAGAAAAGATCAAAGACAAAAAACTTGTGCTATCTATATCTCTTTCCCGTTTAAATCTAGCTAAGTTGATTTTTGATACTGATGTCCATTGTAGGAAGGATACATCCTAGGACACGTTGATCATATGGTTGTTTGATGTTATAGTGATGATGAGATTTATGATAAGCCACTGATATGAATTTCACTGATGCATTTACCTATGATCTAGGCTTTAGATTTTGACAATTAAGTTCTCACTTTATGACTTGATATACTTGCTTTCTATTTGCTTTGCCAAAGGTTGAAGGTGACACTTGATTTATTATGGGTGAAGGTTTATTGCGGGTGAAAGAGAAATGGGATGGATAGTTTTTGGTTTTTTGGAACATTTCAATGTTTTTGGTATTTTGAAAATGTTTTGAGGTTGTTTTTGGTCTTTCTGAAAGTTTATGTGAATGTTTTGGTTTTTGATTATTTGAGAATTTTTAGATTTTTCCAAAATATTTGAGGTTGTTTATGTTGGAATGATGGATGCATAGGGGCCCTAATGAAGCTACAGTCTTCAATGGAGGACCTTTGCCAGGAATAAATATTCAACCACATAGAAAGCATGATAATCGCATTCAAATAGGAGATTCTATTATAATGATCTAGATAATCTACAAGAGTACATATGCTTGATTATATAGGCAAGAGAAAAACCTAGAATGCACAAGATGTTGCCAAGTGTTCAAATCACACTACATGTGACAACATGAAACCCTAACTAACTACCTAGGGAATGATATCAAGATGGAAATAAGTTCTAGAAAAGACAACTCATCTTCTAGAAGGGAATCTTATCTCAACAAAATTATTAAATGATTAAATGCAACCTAGGACTAAATGATTAAAGACCTAAGTTAACTTATGCTAGTGTAATAATTAATTAATTACACTAACAGTTTAGGTCTTTTGAATGTTTTCTAATGTTTTTAGTATTTTATGATATTTGAATTTTTTGGGGTTTTTGGATATTTGGATGTTTTAGGAGTTTTGGAATATTTGAATGTTTAGGGATTTTCTAAGTTTTCCAGCCAAGAACCTAACCTAAAATACCTATCCTAGGGGCTTGAGGGGTTGATCAAAGATAAGCCTTGCATATGTTATACACATAGAGACCACTAGTTTGACTAACTTGACTTATTGAAGATGAGATATGAATAGTTGATGGAAATGTCAGTTTATTATGAAAAAATCCTAAAGGACCTAACTAGGGTGTCTCAGGGGCACATCAATGATGGAATTGAGTACATTCAAGCTCAGAGACCCATAGTTCAAGAAGGGAATTATTTTTTGGATTTTTGATGTTTTGACCTTTTTAGGGATTTTGATGTTTTCTGGATGTTTTGGATTTTTCCTTTACAATTTTATGATTTTTTTTGGATTTTAGTTGTACAGGATTTTCGATGTTTTGACCTTTTTAGGGTTTTTGATGTTTTTGGATTTTTTGGATTTTGCCTTTACAATTTTTTAAATATTTTTGGATTTTAGTTGTACAAGATTTTGATGTGTTTGGATTTTCTAATGAACGTTTTATGAATGTTTTTGGATTTTAGATGTACAATATTTTGATGTTTTTTGGATGTTTTGGATTTTTCCTTTACAATTTTTTTGATTTTTTTGGGATTTTTCGCACAATGTTGACGAGTGTGTGGATATGTGATGATTTTAGTGATTTGTTTTGAGATTTTTTTGAAAACCAAGCTAGGACTGATTGATCTGATTGATAGATTGATGATGATTACATTGTTGAGGATACACAATAATGCAAGGATAGTGTTAAGCAACACGGGGATTGGGAAGGATATCCCAAGGTGATGATGGATTGATTGGATAAGTTTGATCAAGATTTTGAAGCTCGTTTTGGAACAAAGTTTGTTGGAATGAGTTGATGTGACGTTGAAGTGAATGGTAGATTCAACTGATATGAATCATTTGGATTGATGTTTGATAAAATATAAAGCTTGATAAGGAACATCTTCTCGTCAAAATGTGCCATGGGCTAGTGATTTAGTTTTTTATGAGATTTTATGGATTTTTTTGGGATTTGAGGTGATATTTTGGAGTAAATGATACCTAGATCATGATGTCAATGTCACATTGTGAGATATAAGACATGGATCAAGATTTATTTGAAAATAGGAGTGTAATAACCTGCCCCTAGTTTGTAGCAACGTTTCATAGATCAATGAACAAATCAAGATAGTTAATGTATATGTGAAGAGTTTGATAGAGTTTTATCATGGTAGATATGGGACATGGGAATTCATGAGATAAAATGGTAAAGAGCTTCTCAAAAGTTGGCCATGAGAAGAGTTTAAGTATATGTTGAATCTTTGTCAAGATCAAGATAAAGTGGAATATATGGATAAATCTAGATTGGATGGATGGAGGGAACATTGGATTAATCATGACAAGGATGAGATGCTTCTATCTGAGAAGGATCATATAGATGCTCGATTCTACTCATGACACGTGTTTTCTAGGTTTTCATCAGAGTACTTGCCCAAAGTGCCACCGTAGTGGTTTTCACTGGAGGACAATTTTTTTTCTAACTATTTTATTTATTTATTTTTTTTACCATCATGTTGGGTGCGATCATGAAGAAATCTGATTTTCCTTGTGGATATAATAATTTACCTTGTGTATATGCGCACATTATGATAAAGTTCCTTTAGAATCCTAATGATGAAGAGTAGCTGCCAACACACAGTCAATGCAAGAATTTGATATCATAAATGGAGTAGATGGTGTTACGCATGAAGGAATATGAGATGGATTGGTTGATGGTTTGGAACCTTTGACTCTCCAAACTTGGGAAGATGAACAATGATGGGTGGAGATGGAGGTTTTCATGGAATTAGGACCAACCACTGGATATACTTTTTTCCTTGTTTGAGAAGATTTCTTTTGTATTTGAGGACTCTTTTGATGGATACACTTCCCTTTTTTAATTTTTCCCCATAGTTTCTTTGAACAATGGATTTTTGGAGGGATGATTTTCTTTATTTTTCTTTGGTATCCATGTGTATTTGATTCATCCTTTTTGCTTGACTGCTTCATTATTTTTGATGATATTTGCCTTGCTTTGATAGGAACACTTATTTTTTCGTTGGTCCCAATTTGCATATGAGATGATGGGTGAATTCCAACTCAATATATGGCTAGTTGTAGTGTTGATAGCATTTTCATCATAAGGATTCTTCATGCCCCATAATTTTATGTATTTTGGAGACAAGATTTCCCACAATGTTGTGAAGGTATTATCAATACCTAATCCCTTTCCCTAATAATGTATCCTTTGACCCATAGCCATTGAATATAACTTTTTGTGAACACATGATATTGATATGGGTTCCTATTGTTCAAGAATAGGAATTGTTTGCTCTGATTCTAGGACATCATTATTTGTTGATGCTGCTTAAAAATATGTTGATGTTGACTCAAAAGATTTTGATGATGCACAATCATGTTCATGAATATGAACTATTTTCTCTGATTCTATGACATCCTTATCTGTTGATTTTGTTTCAAAAGATATTACTGTTGATTCAAAATATGTTGATGATGCACAATCCTATTCAAGAATATGAATTGTTTGCTCTGATTATATGAAATCCTTATTTGTTGGTGTTGTTTCAAAATATATTGGTGTTGATTCAAAAGATTTAGATAATGCACAATCATGTAAGAATCAAGAATTTTGACTGCTACTTGCTCTTTTTCTGGAATATCAAGAGTGAAAGACTCTTGTTTTGGATGAAGAACATTTGTATGTCCATTAGAAATAAACATCTCAAGGTTTATATCGAGGACATCTTTGGAGTTTAAAATGGTTTGGAAGATTTTTCTTAGCTCTTGATGGAACTCTAGGGATAGGGGTTCTTGATCCTAACTTGATTCGGAGTAACTTTCGTTATCCTCAAGAACCTCCTCTTGACATGATTCTTGGGTGGATGATATATCATTAGTAAAAGACTCTTCGCAACATTTTGTGGGTATGGGTGTAATAAAGGATATTTTTAGCTCGTTGGGAACTTCTTCAATATGCCCAATCATTGAGTCATATGTGGGAGAGATATCACAATATGATATCCACTTGATGTCATTATGATATAGAATAGTGCTAAACACTGTTGATGGGTTTGGACTTTGTTTTAAAATAGTATCTTGATATGTTTATGATTCCTCATGTTGTGATAAATAAATATGTCCCACCATGGTATCACAAGTATTGTTTTCATTTTTTGAGGTTGATACCTTTCTTGAGTCTTTTTCTTTGGTATGGTGAGGCGTAGGGTTTGTGTAAATTTTCAGATTTTCATTCTCATATTTTTGATCGACATGAATGTCTACTGTATGCACTTAAAAATGGTTTGAGCATGTATTAATTAAATACTTGTTATTTAATTAATAAAATCTTAAATCCTCTACTTATAAATAAATTATTAAATTTATTTATATAGTTCACTTCTAAATATTCTTCTTATCCAAAATCACTTCCTCTCAAATTAATTAAATGCAAAAATTAACAAATTTATCATTTAATTAGTTTTCCTTCTTCCATTTAAATTTGAATTTCTAATTCAAATTGGCCTCCGAAATCATTTTCCTCTTAAATTGGTTAAATGCAAAAATTAATTAATTTGTCATTTTTCTAATTTCCTCTCTTCATTTAAATTTGAATTTAAAATTAAAATTGGCATATTTCTACATATTCTTCTAACTACCTTCCACCTCACCTACCACCTCACCATGTGTCACATGAAATTGAATTTTCTAAATTCTAAAATGTGGATTTTCCATCAACAAACTTGTAACAACTTTGAAACCTCCTTGGACACATGGCTTCTTCTTTTCTCGGATTCCCTTCAACACTTGGAAAATTTCTCTCTTGTAGGGAACAACCTCCATCATTCTCTCTAACCTCTTCGTGCTCAACTGTTGATGCTACAGGATCACAATCTCAATCGTTCATCGCTGCCACATCATTCTCAACTTGGAAAATTCTATAAATAGAACACATTGCTACAATTTTTCAACAAGTAGAATTTGACAAGTTCATGGTACATAAATCTCATTGTAGTTTGAAAACATTTGAAGAGCATTATAGTTTGCACTTTGCATTTTAGTGTTTTAGTTTTTTTTAGCATTATCATGGAGTTTCAATTCTAACATTTAGTTTCTTACATCTTTTATACAACATTTCTTTAGACTTGCATCATTAGTTTTAGCATCATTTCAACAGTAATCTCTCATCATAGGTTATTCAAAAATTTACTTTCAAAAGCATAAAAAATATAAGAATGGAGACCTTTTAGTTTGCATTGCACAATAGCCGCTCATTTCTTAGGTTTTCATTCCATACATTCATGTGCAACACAATATTCTGAGAGCATGAGTTGAAGAATCACCAAGAATAGAGGATGATGGAATGAGTTCGAATGCAGGGTTGTAATAGTTTGTTTTATTACTTTTCCTTCATTAGATGTAATTCATTTCATTGCTTTTGTGTTTTTTAGTTATGTTTAATTACTCTCACTGACATGTTAAAATAACACACATACATTTTTGCACCCACTGTGGGGCCGAGCCCCATATTTTGATCTATTTTTTGTCATGTTTTTCTTTGCAGGTTCCATCAAAATTTCTGAAATAGCGCATATGAATTTTTCTCCAACGCATTTGGCTTCTATTTCGGTGCATTGAGTTTCTATTTTGATGCATTTGGCAGTTCTTCCAATGCATTAAGAATCTGCTTCGACACGTCAAGCTTATTTTTTAGTGCATGCGGTTGTTCTTTCGGTGCATCAGGGATCTTTAAATTTGATTATGTCATTTTCCAGTTTAGCACATTTAGTCTATCATTCAATGCATTCGGTAGTTTAGCACATCTGGTTTGAGTTTTAATGCATTCAGTTGCTATAATGGTGCATCTGGTTTTTATTATATATTTTTTAGATTCCAAAAACTAATTTATGCTCTTCTGTTCTACAGGAACCTTGTACGCAATCAGAGACTTTGAAGAAACAATAAAAGAATGTTGTCAAAGAATTTAAAACTTGAAACTACTAACAATCATTTCCAGGGGTGAATCTATTTGTCATTTCATTTTGTTAAGATAGGAATCTAGCTTAATTAGAAGGATAAATTTACACCATCTATGTTGTGTTTGGAGTGGTGGGCGAGTATGCTCTCCCCTTAATTAGGTGATAAAAAAGCTATACCTGTTCATTTTTATTTTCATTTTTAACCTTAGAGGGCTTGCCTCCCCACTTCAAAAGGAGGGAATGACCCAACTAGGAACATGCTAAAGCCAAGTGACTTCCACGTTGGATATAAATGTGGGTACTCGAGGAAAGTTCGAGTATCACGAGGATTGTTCTGACAAGAAGGGAAGCAATGGTCTCTTGCTGCATAGATGATCCCCCACAAACAAAAATTTTGTACTAAAATCCTTTTGTTGTAGTAAGCCCAAAATTACCTTTCTATTCTTTGGTGCAGCAATGGTCATTTCCAAGGCATCCACATTCTTGCAATTTTTAATAGAGGTGAAAAACTTGCCATGTGAGATTCATGGGAGTTTGAATCTTAGTTGGCCTAAGAAGTGAGTGCACTATAAGGGGGAGCATGTGTGGCCAAGCTTCTAAATCACTCGCTAAGAATAAGTGTGGCTAGAGTAAAATCCGCATGGAATCCAAAAGAATATTGTCTTACATAGCCTAGGATTGTACTTGTTTGATGTGTCTTCACCTATGTGTTTTAAATCAAAATTCAAGAAAACACTACACTCTAAAATATCCAACCACTAATTTAGAAGAAAACTCAACCAAACAATTCAAATTCACTACCAAAAACCAGAAGAATATGTCAAACTGTCCAAAAATAGAAAATATTTCTCCAATTCAACGCATCCAGTGACTGCCCCAGTGCATTCATTAAATATTTCAGCGCATTTTTTTAATTCTGCAGCACATTTAGACCTTTCCATAGTGCATCCATAGCCGTTTTTGGCACATCTAGACCTTTCTGTAATGCATCTAAACCATTTCATAGTGCATTTAAGTTTCAGCACATCTAGTAAATCTAAAAACATAAACCTAAATTTGACCTTTTGCCTGTTAGTTAACATTCAGTTTATATATTCCCTCTCAAACATCTTTTTCATGTCCTAAATTTTATGTTGAGGGATTGGAAATCAAAAAAATTTGTCAAGAAATCCCTTGCCAAAAGAGTCAATAAACCAAAGAAACAACTTGGCTATAAGAAGCTTTTGAAAAAGAGACACTTCTTGTACCAAAGTAGGAAGGTCTTGCTTGATTATCAAACTTTCATCCATAGATATGATGAATTTGATAGAGGATATATTGATGATTTTTCTTTAGAGCCTTTATCTTCACAAGCTTATTATCAACGAAGATCTCTTTCACAAAGGCATAATCATAGTCAACCCATTTGTCATTCTTTCATCCCGCAACCAACAATACAATATTCCAATCGTCTCAATCAATTTATATAATAGAGCTCAACCTTATTGAAAGCCACATTTCCAAGTGAAAATCGCTCATCTAAATTTTGATCAAACATCCAAAAGTGTATTTTTCATCACATTCATTTTTTATTTAGCAGTTGTATTTCACCATTAGGATTTATCATCCTCCATCAGGATTCATCATCCTTTATCCTGAAATGAAGCTTGCTTAATCAGATTTTAATCAATCCTTTTGGCACTCCAAAGCTTTGGTCAAACATTTGGAAAATCCTCATCACTTGTATGTCCATCCAAAAAAGATCCCAAAGGCTAAAACTCCAAGAAAAAGAAATTGAAACCCAAGATACCATGGTTGAACAAGAAGAAAACCCCTTTCATAATATTCGTTCAACCAAAACTAAGGAGGTAAATGAAGAAGATTTCCAACAACCTCAACAAGACCCAAATTTCCACAAATTTATAGAAAAAGTTTTTGAAAAGGATGGAGAAAGATACCTCTTAATGTTATAAACCAAAGGAGTCAAGCTACCCGACAATTTTGATGTTATAAAATTGAAAAGAAATCCTAATAAAATAGAAACCAAGACACAAATTGAATCAAGCAATGAAGTAAAAACCAATGATCCCGTGGAGATTTTGAAATAGAATATCCAAACTCTTCAACAACAAATGTAGAACATGCAAACCAAGACTACTAAGAGATACTCCATACAAGATATATGTCCCTACCATTTGATCAAAGTGTCAACATGATACCATTTCCCAAATATGATAAGTACAACAGAAAAATAGATCCCATCGATCATGTAAGGGAATTATAAACAATAACTCTTGAATTTTCCCATGAAGACACGTATTTAATGAGATTATTCCCACGTATTTTGGGAGGGCAATGCATGCAGTGGTTCTCACAATTACCTCCGATGATCAAATATTTTGAAGAATTAGTAAACAAGTTTATTATCCAATATTCATATAACATCCAACATGAAATCACAATGAAAGATCTTTGTATTGTGAAACAGAAGAAAGGCGAATCATTCCTCATATTCTTAAAAATATGGAGAAGATTATTTGCAAGATATCACCAACCCATATAGAAAAAATAAAAGATAGAGGTGTTCATTGATAACTTGAATGATGACATGAGCTATAGACTTGAATTACAATGTCCCCCAACTTTTGAGAACTTGATAAAAAATGGGATCAAGATTGAGGAGGCTTTGGTCAAATGAGGAATATTGAAAATCTATAATCAAAGTAATTCATCCAATTCTTCAGACAATGATAAACCAAAGTTTTGGAAAAAGTACAAAAATAATGGTGATGATCCCTTAGCTAAAATGCATAATGCTAAACCAGTCTTCAATTTGTTAGGAAGCACCTCGAATACCAATCAAAAGACCAACCAAAATACCAACTAGGGAAATACTCAAAACAATCAAAGTAACACATCATCCAAGACCCTACCCTATCAAACATCGAACAACCGCCAAAATTTTACAATGTTGGGTCAATCATATGAATCTGCATTGAAAGAGCTTATGGCAAAAAATATTATCACTCTACCCAACACCTGAGGTTTTGAACCCAAGGTAAAATCATCTTGGTGGAATGAATCCCATTTTTGTGAATTTCATTGATGCAAAGGTCACCTAACCAATAGTTGCATGCAACTGAAGCATATGATACAAGATTTGATTGACAATAAGATCATGGGGTATTCAAAAACCCTTTGCCAAATTATGACAAAGGAGAACCTTCTAATACAAATAGTAAAGGAAAGAATGTAAATTATGTTTAGGATACCATCATCCTTCATATTTCAGCCATTGAAAATCACACAAAATGACATTGAGATCAATAATACAACAAATTCTATTACAACCAATCATCCAATCAACAACACCAACATCCTCTCTAATCAAGTTCTCAATATCTAGCAAGACATGGTTGTAATGGCTAAGAAAGTTAATATCATCAAAATCAATGGAAAACAAGATAGTGTGCTTGTAATGTGACCAAAAGGACTCAATCCAAATATGTTTTGAAAGGCAGTGCTTCCAAAACACTTGCTACTACATCTCATCAATATAACATTGTCGATCAGCTCTAGAAAATTCCCGCACAAATATCAATATTGTAGCTCCTTAAAATCTCTCTCGCTCATAAGGAGATCTTGGAAAAGGCCCTAGTCGATACAAAAATACCAAATGATTTGGAAGTCTGCACTTTCCAAGCCATGGTGGGACATCTAGTTTCACCTCATTGCTTGTCCTTTTTAGAAAATGATGATGTATCTCTCACCCATCCTCATAATGCAGCCCTTCATATTGAGGTTCTAATCCATAAAATTCATGTCAAGCGCATCCTTATAGACGGAGGAGATGGTCTTAATATATGCAATTTAAAACTTTTCTGTGCACTAGGGTTCTCTAAAAATGCAATAGATGCAAGGAAGAAGATTACCATCAAAGCATATGACGATGAAGAAAGAGATTCAAAGGGATTGATTGTATTACCAATTTAGGTAGGACCAATTCAGAAAGATGTGGTTTGTCAAGTCTTGGGTAAGAATTTGACATATAATATACTCTTGGGTCATCCTTGGATCCATGAAATGCAGGTTGTAACTTCAACATACCATCAGTGTCTAAAATTTCCTTACAATGGACAAGAAATTACCATTCATGCTAATTCAAATAATCCTCAGCATTGTAATACCCTTAAGGCCATCCAAGATGTATTCATGCCTCATAACTATGAAGCTGCTAATTCCACTCTTGATATCCCCAGCAATTCAAGTCAATCTAATCCATTTTCCAAGCTGCTAGCCATATCCTCTAATGAAGAAAGTCATCCAAGTTCATCGTCCAAATAGTTAAGAAAAAGGAAGAACCTAGTCCCTCTACATCTACCAATTTTGAAGCCCAATTTAATTCTTTGGCCAAACAATTTGAAAATAAATTCCAATTCAAAGACAAAGGTGTGGGTGAATATTCCATTGAACAATCCCTCTACCTCTCATAGCTAATGTCACCAAAATCCTATGGTCAACCATCAACCTCATCCTAGCCATCCTCACAGCCAGTCACACTTTTTGATGGTCAATTCATAAAAGAAAGCACCCAAGCAGAAGAATTTGATGACAAGGATATTTTGAACTGGCTCTACAAGGATAAAATCAACTCCCAAATAGCAATGGCTAATATCCAAACCACTCAGTATGGTAAAGGATTCTCAATCCTAGAAAATATGGGATATGATGGACATGGACCTATTGGAAAAAGGAAGGAAGGTATCATAGAACCTATCCAACCTATTATAACAAACCCAAAAGACAAGATAGGGTTGCGTTATAAAGAACATCAAAAGGATGAAGAAACAAAGGAGGACCTAAGGCAGAAGGTTGTTGAAAGGATCCTACAGCTCCAAGCTAGTGAGCATTATGAAATCAATTCCAATAAATATGAATGGGAGTCACTGTCAGAAGATTCATGTCATGAAAAGGAAATTGATTTCATACACAAGTACACTCCCACACTTGAGGAGTGACAAAGCTCAAGGTTACGACCATTTGAATAGGGATCACAAGATATCGATGGTTCAAGTGAAGATGATCAAACTTCTAGGGAGATGGACTAATCAAAAGAGAGAAACATCATAGACCTCAACCTTGCCATAGTATTATTTGATGACAATGTTACCATTAGAACCCTTACGGGATCTTACATGAACCCATCTAATGACCCTCTACCTTTTCTATTAGAAACCAAGATCACCTACATGCAATCACCTGTCACATGCAAAAGACATGCAGAACCAAAGAAGATGTTCTGTAAACCTCAAATTAAAAATGCATTATTGAGAATCCCAATTATTACAAAGAGATCAATCCTTATGAAGGAGATCAAGAAACCCTAAAAGGGAAACCCTAAATGAAACCCTAGTGTGCACACTTAATAATTAATCAATTATTAATGTGCCTAAGTTTAGCTTAAGCAACTAAAGGAATAAGTGACTTAATTAATTAACTAGTATGATATAATTAATTAAGTATAAAAACTTATTACTCTAACACCGCCCCTTAAGATGAACTTAGGAAGAAGCTAAAACACTAAAAGAAGATGCATGCAAGCAAGGATGGGTCCCAGCAACTAGGCCTGATCAGGTACCCATTTACAAATGCAAGAAAGAGGTAGAGAAGGAAAACCCAGTGGGAAAAACCCCCTTACAATGAGATGACATGCTGCAAAGAAGCACTGGAAGAACTCTGTAGAGTAAGACTGGAACCACAATCTGACAAGCAAGGAAAGATATTATTGTCTACAAGAAACCATATCAGAATCATAATGATGCAGCAGTAGACCTGATGCCACGAAACACTCAAAAAATCCAAACGGGAACAACCCTGGAATCTATGAAGCAGCAGTCGATTATTGAAATGATGTATTACTAAAAACGAAGTGCAAAGATGCAAGTTGCACTCTCCCAACTACCAAAACATCCAAGTAATCTCCAAAACAACCATCGGGCCAAATCTGGGTTAACGATAAACCTGGGATAGATAAAGAAAAAAGTGCATGGACAGCAACATAGAGCTCCTCAATACCTTTCCAATTCCGCAAAGATAGCAGAAATTAGACATCATGGAAAAAATTTATGAGCTCCGAAGCATAAAATGTACATCTGACTTCAAATAGTAAGAAATTCATTAAAACAGAAAAATACTATTAAATAAACTGCACCACAAAAAATTTCTCGGAACCAGCTTTCCAACGATATCTCGTTTGCTCGATTTCGATATTGTATGCCCAAGTTATGCAAAAAACAAAAAAACTACTCCTTTAGGGAAAATTAGGGTTAGGAGGGGGTAAAGAGGTTATACGACGCTGATGTCATGCTGACATCATTAGTTCATGAGCTTAAAATTGATCGCCATCTGGCCGTTGCCGCAAAAATTTGACCCCCTGCAAAAAAAATTTGGGTCCCTGATCACCCATGTGATCGTGGTTGCAGGGTTGGGGGCTGGGGCAGAGCCCTTGGTCCTCCATAGGACCCTGGTGGTAGAGAAGAAGCCCGCAGGGGTTGGGTGAAGGCCCCCAGTCCTCCATATGACCGGGGCAAAGCTTGTGGGAGCTCGTACGACCTCCTTGGCATTTTTTTTTGGCCTCAGGAACCAACTTCTTAGAAATCAACCAAACGACAAGTGTTCTTAGGGTTTTGGGGTGCTACAAACGTGACGGCAATGTCCATTTAAGCCTAAAGTGTCCTGAAAATTTGGCTACCCCCAGATCTTGCAAAAAGATGCCTGTGGAAACCCTTGCACTTGAAACTCACAGAGAGACCATATCTTAAGATCACGAACAAGCAGCTATAGGTCTAGAGCTCTGATACCATGTTAGAGCGTTAAATATCTCTGATACCATGTTAGAAACCAAGATCAGACATGCAAACCTAAGCACCTTCCATAAAAGAGAAAAATAATCAAAAAGCAGAGCTTTGCATGAAGATGTGCAAATTGATATTATTCAGAATTAATATATTACAATGAGATAATTGCTTTATAAAAGAAATGTATGCAACCCTAACGTTGACCTAAAAATAGCTCAACTAAATAAAGCTTACTTATTAATTAAGTAAACTAATTATTACCTAAGCAAAACCTATGTAAAGTTATGCAAGCGTAACTAAATATTAATTACACTAACACCCCCCCATAAGTGCAACTTAGGGAGACTAAATAAGCATGCACCTAAAACTAAGATGAATGCAAGAAAGCATGAATGGGTCCCAGCAACAAGGCCTGATCAGGTGCCCATGTACAAATGCAATAATGAGGTAGAGAAGGAAAACCCAGTGGGACAACCCCCCTGACAATGAGATGACTACTACAAAGAAGCACTAGAAGAACACTGTGGAGTAACACTGGAACCACAATCTGGAAAGCAAGGAAAGATATGTCTATCTACAAGAAACCATATCAGAATCATAATAATGCAACAACAGACCCGATGCCATGGAACACTCGAAAACACCAAATTGGAACAACCTTGTAATCCATAAAGCAATAGTAGATGATATGATGACAAAATTTGGAAGCCATGTATCTTGATGTCGATGCCAAACTGAGACTAAAACTCTTCCATGGGAAAAAGTGCCATAAAGACTCAAGAACATTAACCACAAATTTAGTGGCCCTCAAATTGAGATGGATCTGATATGTGTCAAGTTAAGAAAAAAAAGTGGCCAAAAGAAACTAAGAAACCATATTACAACCCATGTGAGTTGTTATCAAAACAAGATGAAGATCAAAGTGCATGCACACTCTAATCAGATTATTATGCAAGAAACCCCCTCGATGGAATTTTATATCAGTTCATTTATTACAATACCCAATGATTGCAAAAGGAGATAATTCATAAACATGCATAAACATAAAATAAAAAAAGACCTTAGATTTGTGTAGAGGACTAAACCAGCTTACCAATTCTGCAAGAATGGAGAAAAAAGGATCACCGAGTCAAAAGATATGCTCTCCGAAGTGAAAACAACAACATATGAGTTCAAGGACCTGCAACATAAAATTGGAATATATTCAGGAAAAATAATCTACACCAGTAGAATGGGCTTAGAACCATCTTTCTAACAATATCTCGTTTGTGAAAAACTAACTCCGTATGCAAAAGTTATGCCCGATTTCATGAAAGTGCTCCAGAATGGCCAATAAGGCCTACAGGCAGTCCAGGGGGCTAAAAAAATTTTTGGCCCCTGGTCTTGTGTGCGACTAGGGGCTGGCATGCAGGGGGCTGGGGTGGAGCCCTTGGTCACCTATGTGACCACTGCAGGTGCTAGAGGGTCAGTCGGGGACTGGGCACATAGCGCCCGTTCCCCCATATGACCACGCGTAGAGAGCAAAGGGGCCTATGGGGGCTAGGCCGACCGGCGGGCGGTTGGTGGTGCTATTGGCCGGAGCGGCCGGCAGGTGGCCACCCGGCAACAGAGGCCTTTATAACTAGAGGCGGTGGTGCAGATCCCCAAAAACACAATTTTTTTATTTTTTTTGCATTTTTTCGAAAATTGTGCCTCGGAGTGCATGCTAGGGAGGCCGTACGACCTTCCTGGCAAATTTTTTTTGCCTTCCGGATCAAGTGCTTAGAAATCGACTAAATGACAGGAATCCTTAGGGTTTTTGGCTGCAATGAACACAATGGTGACCTTCGTTCGTGCTCAAAATGCTCTGAAAAATCAGCTACCTCCAGAGCTTGCAAAAAATCACCGAGCTTGAAACCCTCATAGATTTCTTCAACAATGACCAAAATCAAAAAAAAAAAAGTCATTCCTAACTTTTTCCAGTGCTCTGAATCCATTGGAAATACCCAATTTTATCCAAGACATTGCATAAATCAACTCAAGGCATAAAATCCTCGAGGAACCTTGAATGAACTTTGCAATGATTTTCTCCAAAATTTGAGAAGGGGTAGCATGTCAAGGCTCTAATACCATGTTAGAAACCAAGATCACCTACATGTAATCACTTGTCACATCTAAAAGACATGCATAACCAAAGAATATGTTCTGTAAACCTCAAAGTAAAAATGCATTATTGAGAATCCCAATTATTACAAAGAGATCAATCCGTATGAAGGAGATCAAGAAACCCTAAAAGGGAAACCCTAAATGAAACCCTAGTGTGCACACTTAATAATTAATCAATTATTAATGTTCCTAAGTTTAGCTTAAGCAACTAAAGGAATAAGTGATTTAATTAATTAACCAGTATGATATAATTAATTAAGTATAATAACTTATTACTCTAACATTTGCTACATCCTGAACTCATAGATTGGGACCAAACCGAACCTATCGATATCCCCACCTTTTCAAATGATGAGGCCATCATCAACTTCCTCTGCACTGGTAATCATGAAATATTTTCCACCATTGAACATCATAGAGAAGCTTCACGACAAGGGAGTTCCAAATTTCCCAGCTGCAAAATAAATGAAACAAAAGAAAGATTTGATGGTGAAAACCATTCCATGGTAGTATTAGATCAAGAAAAAGTAAAAATAAAGAGCACATTCAATGGTGAAAACCTGTATGATGCACCGAAGGATGGGAAATTTGACACTCTCCCAGAGCACTTCTAGGAAAGTTCCAAATTCCTGATTGAACCAACATAATCCATCAACATCGACAGTGCGGAAATAATAAAAGTTGTTCACTTGGTAGAATCATTGACAAAACAAGAAAAGCCCGACTTTATCAGGTTCTTTGAAGAGCGACAAGTCAACTTTTCTTGGTCATTTGTAGACATGCCAAGGATAGATCCGTACCTCATCATGCATCATTTATCTCTTCCTTCAGGAATCAAACTAGTCAAATAAAAGTTGAGAAAAATGCATCCTCACATTACCCTATTGGTAAAGGCAGAACTAAAGAAGTTATTGGATGTCAGATTCATCAGATCCATTGAATATGTAGAGTGGATATCCAACATTATTCTTGTTTCAAAACTTGATGGTAGCATACAGATTTCCACCGACTTCAAAGACCTCAACAAGGGTTGCCCAAAAGATGATTTCCCCTTGCCTAACATTGATATCATTGTAGACTTGATAGCAATTCATGGCATGTTGTCACTAATAGAAGTCTTTTCTAGCTATAACCAAATCAAGATAGCACCTGAAGACCAGGACAAGAAAACTTTCACTTGCCCATGGGGAACCTTCTGTTGGAATGTAATGCCCTTAGGGTTGAAAAAATACAGGGGCCACATATCAAAGAGCTATGACAACCATCTTCCATAACATGATGCATAATTTCATGGAAGACTATGTAGATGACTTGCTAGCAAAATCCCACACTAGAGAAGGACATTTGGAGATATTAGACAAACTGTTCACTCACCTAGAGAAATTCAACGTTAGCCTAAATCCAAAGAAATTTGTATTTGGGATAACGTCAGCAAAGCTACTTGGGTATATAGTGTCAGAAAAAGGTATTGAGGTAGATCCTATAAAAGTGAAAGCTATAATGGAGATGCCACCTCTGAAAAAAATCAATCAGTTAAGATCCCTTCAAGTTAGATTCCAGTCAATTAGAAGATCCATATCACAACTGGCTGATAAGACCCATCCATGTACTCATTTTTTGCATAAAAAATTTTCCTTTCGATGGGAGGAGAAATTTGATAAAGCTTGCAACTAGCTAAAACAATACCTAATGAGTCCACCTATTCTAGCACCTCCAACAGAAGGAAAGACTCTTCTATTGTACATTGCCACAACTAACTAATCATTGGGAGCTTTGTTGGCACAAGAGGATTCAATAGGAAAGGAGAGAGAAATATATTACATTAGTAGGACCCTAAATGGTTATGAAATCAACTATACATCCATCGAGAAAGCTTGTCTCACTGTAGTGTTTGCTACTCAACAATTGTGGCACTATATGCTAGCTCATACAATCAAGCTCATAGCCAAGATAGATCAGCTAAAGTATCTCCTTAGCAAATAAAATTTGATAGGAAGGTTGGCCAAGTGGGTAATGGTACTCAGTGAATTTGACATCCAATATTTTGACAAGCAAGCAATCAAAGGCCAAGTAATTGTCGATCAACTAGCCGAGGCACCGATTCATGATGATCATCCCCTACATGTTGAATTTCCAGATGCATATGTACTAATAGTAACAACAAAGTAGTGGGTATTTTATTTTGATGGTTCTTATACTCAACATCGATTAGGAGTAGGAATCCTATTCATCACTCCCCTAGGGCACACCATTCCAAATTCATATCACCTAATGTTTCCTTGTACCAACAACACAGCCAAATATGAAGCAGTTATCATTGAAATCAAGATAGCTATGGAATGGAAAATCACAGAACTGCAAGTCTACATGGATTCTCAACTAGTCATAAATTAGGTCAATGATGATTACCAAACCAAATATGACAAACTGATGCCCTATAAGAAAACGATTGATGACTTCAAGAAATATTTTTTTGACATCAAATTTGGTCAAATTCCAAGGATTGATAATAAGTTTGTTGATGCAATGGCTACTATTGCTTCTTTACTACAGATTATGGAAAAATGTAGTCATTATGAGTTAATGGTGGAACAACTATTTACCCTTGCTTATGATGAATCTGAGTCCCAACTTCTATTCAACCTAGAAGATGTCAATACCTCCATCTTCAGGAAGATCTACACTTACCTAAAAGATAATACCCTACCTCCCGATCTCTCCCGAAACCAAAAATGAAACTTCATCCACCAAGCTGCCTGTCATACCCTTATAGTGGATGTACTTTACCGTCGAGGTCTTGATGAAACTCTTTTGCGATGTCTAGAAAGCAACGAGTCTGAAATAGCTTTACAAGAAGTCCATGAGGGTATTTGTGGCACTCATTCAAGTGGTCTAACCCTTGCTAAGAAACTCCTTTGTCTGGGATATTACTGGCTGAATATGGAGAGAGAAGCCTTCCAATTTGTTAAAACATGTCAGAAATGCTAGATTCATGGTAATCTCATTCATGCACTAGCACAAGAGTTGTAGACCTTTGCATCAACATGGCCATTTTTTCAATGGGGGTTAGATCTTGTGGGTAAAATTCACCCATCTTCAACTAATGGACACAAGTTCATTATCATAGCCACAAAGTAATTTACAAATTGGGTTCAAGACATGCCTCTAATAACCATCATACAGAAGAAAATCTCATCATTCATCTTGAAATACATCATTTGTCGATATGGTATCCCTCAATCCATTATCACTAAAAATGGCAAACCTTTTAAGAATTAGGACATTCAAGAACTCTGTGAAAAGTTTCATATCCAACATCAATTTTCTACACCCTATTACCCTCAAGGGAATGGCCAAGTAGAGGCCTCAAACAAAACCATCCTGAATTTTTTAAAGAAAACTATAAACGATGTTGGACGTGACTGGAATGTTCAACTGAATCTCGCTTTGTGGGCTTATCATACAACCATCCTAACACCCATGGGAGCCACAACATATGCACTTGTCTATGGATCTGAAGCAATATTTTCCATCGAGGTGCAGATACCATCATTTTGGGTGTCCTTGAAAGGTCTCATTTCACATGAAGCGTGTATCTAGATTGCAAGAGCTAGAATTTTTGGATGAACGTCATCAACTTGTAGTGGATCACCTAAAGGATTATCAACAAAGGATGTCTAGAAGCTAGAATCACAAAGTCAAACCTAGGACATATCAGATATGTGATCTAGTATTGAAAGAAAATCCCTGTAATCAGCAAGACTAAGAAAAGAAAGGAAAATTTGAGCCCAATTGGTTAGGTCCTTTTGTTGTGGTTTCAGTCTTTGGATCAGGGGCATATCTACTATCTATGCCAAAAGGGGATCTATTTGAAGAACCTATGAACAACCTTCATCTAAAAAATTTCTACACATAATGCATCCAGTGCATGTTTAAAAGTCCTAAAAAATTCCTCAAAATCAGAAAAAGTCCTAAAAAAAATCATAAAATTAGCAAGAAAAGTCCTGAAAAAATGGTCACCCTCATGAAAACCTAGTAAACAGGCATCTTGGTGACAACATAAAAATCAAAAAGATCAAAAAAGATAAAAAAGAGAAAAATACAAAAAAATGAAAAATAAAAAAAATCAATACCTTGGTGAAAACCTAGCAAACAAGCATCTTGGTAACAACAAAAACAACATAAAATTTGAAAAAGTGTAATAAAAAAAAATGGTAAAAACTTGGTAAACAGACGCTATTTGTGATAAGTCAGCTCCTCCATCTATTCAAGTGTGTTTTGATTGTCTGCTTCTACCATCACTCCGCCTTCATGCCTATCATACAATGAGTTTCATGTCCATATATGGCTATTGTGGTCATGTCCCACCTTGGATTGGTTATCATTGTACATATCGATAATAAAATTTGGTTTGTTCTCACTAGGGGAAAAATCATGATCTCATTGGAGGCAAACAATCGTTGAACGTAAAATATCAACAGGAAAGCAAGCAACAAATGCAACCTTGGAAAAAATAGCAATCGTGACAACCATCAAAAACTAAACATCGAACATCAATTAACCAATCAATCATGCCAATCAAATCAAACATCAAACCAAATCAAGTCAACTCATCACTGAAGGATCATATTCTGAATCATAGTTGGATCACTTTAACACAAATGTTCAATTGATGTTATCAAGATTGTTGTTATCATTTCTCTAGAGTACCTCGATGATGTCACAAACTAAAGGGGCTAAGATTGAGAATGATATTTTTCTTTGTCTACTATCTATAAGTCAATCATTAATACTATGCAAATTGTCATGAGACATGCTCTACAAAGTATCATTGATGAAATTTTGAATTTGCATAGGAACATGATTAACTCTTGCCTATTTATACAAGTGATACTTAGGTCATCTTGGTCTAATTATACCTAGATTCTTTTGTTATCTTGTATTATCAAATCTTAATGGAAGTTGTATGGAAGTTGTATTCAGGTCATCATGTTCTAATTATACCATCAATGTTTGTACCAACCTTCAACATAATAAAACACTCAATGATGATAATAAGCACAATGAATTAAATGGCAACATTGCATAGATAGGGTTGCATTCATTTTAGTTATGCATTTTCATTATAGATTTTCCAAGATGGTAACTCTCAACATGATTTAATTTCTCACTACAAGATTGAGTATACTTGACATAACAAAAAATCATTCATTTGCATTGAAATTTTCATTCCATATCATTTGAAATCAATGTCATGCATCCATTATTACAAATCATTCATGCATTCACTCATTATTATTATAATTGCATCGTGAAAATTTCCAAAAATAAAGCATTTTTCAAAATACCATCATCATTCATAATCCATATCATACATCAAGGTCATAATAAATGCATTCTTTTATTCATCCATAATTCATCCATATATGCATTCATCATTAATAATAACATCATAATCCATTCATGATCATAATTCATTTCATATTTATGCATTTAGGTCACATATTTACATAGAAAAGTATCAAAAGTACAAAAAAGTGCATTACATTTCATTCATTACAAATAAGAGCATAATCAACATCACATAGAGGCATAACATTAAATCATTTCATATCATTTGCATTCATCATCCATCAATACATAAGCATCATTTTGATTCATTTGCATAATCATCCATACATTTAGGCCATTTATTTGCCTCATGAAAAATCCAAAAAAAAAGTTATTCATGCATTTATCATCTGGAATCCATAAACCATCAATCCATTCATTAAATCATTCATATCAACACATTTAATCATACATTTCCATTCCATAATAAAACCATTTATTCATCCATTCATCCATACATTGACATATACATGTGAAAAATTATAAAAATACAATGCATATCCATCTCATTCATCATCATAAATGCACCATTCATAAACATATAAAAGCATAAAATCAACATTTCATTAGTGCATCCAACCATAACATAATCATATAGAACATGATGTAATCACATAAAACATAAATTAAATACATCCATCGATAATAAAAACATCAGCACATTGATCATAAAATGTCACTGCATATCATATAACCTCAAAATAATAACATGTCAAGTATACAATGATATCAATGAAGTGAAAAATAGTACATCAAAAAATGTGGCAAAAGTCAGGTCTGTGAATCAAATTACAATAAATCAAATGTGACCATGTGATCTTGTAGTGTTGTCACCTGAAGTCGCAGGCCTTTGCCCAACACCGACTACCCCTAATGGTCTTGTCCCTGATGGTTATGATCTTGGGGGAGGTTCACTTGGTAGTCCCTTGGGAGTGGTTGTGTCACACCCTTACTATTAGTATGGAATTGAGAGTGACCGAATCTAAAGCAAGAATAACTGGCCCTCTGTGTGGGTGGCACTGCCTCATAGTACCTACCCCTATAGTACTCTGCCTCCTTGGTGGAATCTCTTAGCTCTCTGATAAGGTCACCTGTACTACTCCCCTAGGTCATTGTCTATATCCTATCTGCCACTGCCATGGCCTGCTCTCCCTGTCTCCTAGCGACATCTCTCTTAGCAATAAGGGTGGCTACCTGGGCCTACAACTGCACCATCTACCCCTATACCTGTAACTATGATGGAGCTTGTTCCTGTATCTAAGCCTATGCCTAGGAAATTTGTGCCTATAATGTCTATATCTGGCCCTGGAGTGTTTTCACCTGAGCCTATAATCTAGCTATCTGAGTTTGTTTCCTTTGGGAGGGCATCCTAAGAATCACTGGTCATTGTCCACCAGGTGTTGACCTCCTCCTCTTGGGGATAACCCCAAAATCTGGAGCATCCCTTCATCCACCTCCACCATCTCCACCCTCGCCCCCCCTCTATCCCCTCCATCATTCCATCATCATCTCCCATCTCCTTCTCTCCCACCTCCTCCTCACCTCCATCCCCTCTCCTCTGCACAATTGGCCCTACCTTCCTCCCAACCTCCAAAATGGGCATAGGCTCATTTGGACTAGATATACGTGGAAATGGGTGTGTATGGAAATACTCTACATAATCTATCATCATTTGTGCATCTACTATCTCCCTATGGTACTCCCACAAAATCAGTTGTAAGATGTAGTACTCCACACATACCACATCATATTCAAGGGCTAGCCCCCACTCTAGAATATCATGTCTACGCCTGGCATAATGTGCCACCCCTTGTGGCATCCCCTAAATATGGCCATACTGTTTGTACACTCTACGAAAAAGAAACCTCTCAATGATGTAGGGGGTCCTACCAATCAAATACCTACTGCAAAAAAATGTAAGGCATCTCTGCATCATCCTCCACCTAGGCCTCACAATCAAGATACAACCACCAAATAAAAGTGTCCAAATCATCGAGGACTCGCCTCCAATACTCCAACTTTCCCAGTTTGTGCTGGAAAAATGGCCATGTTTAACCAAAAACATATGGTTGTCCTACTAATCGAGCCCTGGATCCCACTGGTCATGTACTAGCTATGTGCTCCCAATCCTAGAGCTACAACAAGGTATACCCTATCATGAGACTACTCGCCCGAAGATATACAACTTGGTGAAAATCATGATACAGATGTGCCAACATGCACAAACTCCAAGCATATCTCATACTGTGTACAATCATACTTTCTTGAATCTAACCCCAACCAATTGAAAATCCCTTCGACCTATAGTTGGGTTAGAGAAATCCTCCAATGAGTTTTGCTAATACACACGACAATGGCCGATGAGTGGCAATCAACTCTCACCAAGAGATCTCATAACCAATGAACTAGTCATCTTGAAAAAGATGTCGAATGGCATCAGTATCCCCCTACTCCTCATGATCATATACCACCAGCTCCCCGATGACTGGTATCCTCAAAATGCGATAAAAATCCTCAGGGGTCATGGTAATCTCTCTAGTAGCCAAATGGAAGGTGTTATGGTCACTATGCCACTGCTCTGCAAGTATCGCCAACAGCCCTTGGTTAATCTAGTACTAGGGTATATCTATCAAGGAAGTAAGTCTGTACTGGTCAATAATGGCTAGGTCTACCTGGGTAAGTTGTGGGATCATATCCCATGTTTTTGGAAAGAGCTCTCGAACTTGTAAGTTCCATAAGCCACCCTCCTAGAATAAAATTAAAATTCAACTCAACACATCAACCAAATCAGCCTATCAATCAAGCATATCATTTAATAAAATCAGCTCACGTGAGATTTTGATCAAATCTTGAGAAGCACCTATCTTATCACTCGACTCTCATTTTTCATGAGATCGATCAACATCATTCCTCACCTATCATGAGGATGATCATCAATCAATCAATCAATTTTATCTAGCCTATCATCGTTCATCACCTATCATGAGGATGATCATCAACCTATCAATCAACATCATCCTATCATTGTTTGACATGATCATTAATCATCAAAATCGAGGAGAAATCTATCAAAATCATCAATTTTGGCTCAATGCGCTAAAATAGAGTTTCTATGCACCAATCTATCAGATGCACTATAAAATCTACCAGATGTGTCAAAATAGGGTCTTGATGCGCCATTTCATGGATGCACTAGAAAACAAATCGGATACATTGAAACAGGGTCTCGATGCGTTGTTTCCTGGATGTACTATTTGACATACTCTATTCACGACTTTATCCTATCAATGCACTAAAAACCTTATGTGCTAATCTAACACCCTAATGCGCTGAAGTGGAGACCAGATGCGCTAACCTAATTTTGGATCCTACCCTAACCCTATGCGCTAATATGACTCAATGCACTATATCGGGTTCTGGATGCGCTAAAAATCTAACCTAATATGCTAAAACATGTGAAATAACTAAATTTTTAAATGCAATTTAAGCGAGAAAAATTCAAATTCAAAATTGAAAAAGTGGTTCTTGGGGTACGTCCCGGATGTCCATATGCGGTTGGGCGCTGGTGGCGGCGAACTCGCTCAAATCTGTGAGTGTGGTGTGGAATCCTATCCATCTTGGCTCTTCTATCTCTCAAGTTTTCAAAATGAACAAGTTACAAATGAACTATCTTTTACTCTTTTTGACCTTTTAAGGGTTAATTAAGGGGTAATTATTGTGGCATTTATTTAATTTTTCAAAATGGGCTTTGTAATCAACTAATCAACAATGTGGTTGAACTCTTATCATTATCAGGAGATAAATCAGGTCATCCTCATCAAATTTGGCGATCAACAACATATCATCAAAAAATCATTTAAATCATCAAAAAAATTCAAAAATCATCAAAAATTCAAAAATCCTTGATTTATCTCCTAAGGGGCATCCTTTCATCATCACTGAAAAATTAGCGTTTGGGGCATGTAAATTTTTTTATCATCGCAGTCTAGCAAATTTATTCTTTGAAGCAATGCGGTTGTGCACATCACTTCAAAGAGGGCATAATGTATGCGCTTAAAAATGACCTGAGCATGAATTAATTAAATACTTGTTATTTAATTAATAAAATCTTAAATCCTCTACTTATAAATAAATTGCAAAATTTATTTGTATAGTTCACTTCTAAATATTCTTCTTATCCAAAATCACTTCCTCTCAAATTAATTAAATGCACAAATTAACAAATTTGTCATTTAATTAGTTTTCCCTCTTCCATTTAAATTTGAATTTTTAATTCAAATTGGCCTCCAATATCATTTTCCTCTTAAATTGGTTAAATGCACAAATTAACTAATTTTTCATTTTGCTAATTTCCCCTCTTCATTTAAATTTGAATTTTAAATTCGAATTGGCACATTTCTACATATTCTTCTAACTACCTTCCACCTCACCATGTGTCACATGAAATTGAATTTTCTAAATTCTAAAATGTCGATTTTCCATCAACAAACCTGTAACAACTTTGAAACCTCCTTGGACACATGGCTTCTTCTTTCCTCTGATTCCCTTCAACACTTGGCAAATTTCTCTCTTGCAAGGAACAACCTCCATGATTCTCTCTAACCTCTTCGTGCTCAACCGTTGATGTTGCAGGATCTCAATCTCGACCATTCATCGCTGCCACATCTTTCTCAGCTTGGAAAATTCTATAAATAGAACACATTGCTACATCTTTCAACAAGTAGAATTTGACAAGTTCATGCTACATAAATCTCATTGTAGTTTGAAAACATTTGGGGAACATTATAGTTTACACTTTGCATTTTAGTTTTTAGTTTGTTTTAGCATTACCATGGCATTTCAATTCTAGCATTTATTTTCTTACATCTTTTATACAACATTTCTTTAGACTTGCATCATTTCAACTATAATCTCTCATCATAGGTTATTCAGAAATTTACTTTCAAAAACACAAAAGTATAAGCATGTAGACATTTTAGTTTGCATTGCCCAATAGCTGCTTGTTTCTTAGGTTTTCATTCCATACATTCATGTGCAATGCAATATTTTGAGAGCATGAGTTAAGGAATCACCAAGAATAAAGGACGATGGGATGAGTTTGAATGCAGGGTTGTAATAGTTTGTTTTATTAATTTTCCTTCATTAGATGTAATACATTTCATTGTTTGTGTGTTGTTTAGATATGTTTAATTACTCTCACTAACACTTTAAAATCACACACATAGATCTCCTTGTTTGATAAGATCTTCTATTAGATGTTTTAGTCTAACACAATTTTGTGTGTTATAACCTTTTTATCGGTGAAATTCACAAAATGATCTTCTCTATAGATATGAGGTTTGACTTGTGGCTCTTGATAGTTCGAGAAATTTGGGAGTGTGATAAGGTTATACTATATCAACTGCTTCATTACATCCTCCATAGGTTCCCCTAAGGAAGTGAATTATCATTTAGGAACATTGTTTGTTCTTTGTTGTCCATGTTGAGTGTTTTCAGCATTGATTGTTTGACGGTGATGTGTATGGTTGTTGTGTGTTCATGGTTTGGGTGTTTTCTTTTCTAGGAGCAGTTAAGACCACCTTTGCATCAACAACACCATCACTAGTAACATTCTTGTTCTTGTCCCAATAACAGGGCTTGTCATTAAAACTAGTGGATGGGTGGTTATCTCTATATACTAGTGTGTTTCCCTATGAGATTAGGGCTCTCTCGATGTTAAATTCTCTAGGGAGAAGCTCATCATAAGAGGTAATGCACTACATATTCAATTGGAAGGATAGATCTGGATCAAAATTATATATGATCATCCCCACTTGTTGTTTGTTGGGAATGGTTCACTAGCTCTTACTAGATTTTTGCCTCCATCGTTGCAAGAAATTGGTGAAGGATTCTCCATTGTTTTTTTTGAGTGTGTATAAATCTTCTAAGCTTATATCCATGTCAATATTGAAGGAGAAGTGATCTATGAATCTATGTATGATTTCTTGGAAATTTTTGATATCGAGAGGCAGTTGAGAAAACCAATCCATGGTAGGACCTGTTAAAATTCGAGGGAAGAGAAACATTAAATAAGAATCATTGTAGGAAACTTTCATTCACATGATGCTAAATTATTTGACGTGGTCTACAAGACTTCCTCTCCCTTTGTATTTGTTGAATTTTTGGATTTCGAAGCCGAGAGGGAATGGTACCATTTTGATGTTTCGATCAAATGGATAAGGACATAAATTTTGTGTATGGGGCTTCTTTGTCTTGCCTATTCGAAGGTCCTATATTTCTTGGGATAGCACCTTAAATTGTGATGCTAGATCATCTTGTGGACTTGGTGGAGGAACATATGTTGGGATGATGGATGATTTGTATGTATGATTTTGATATGATAAGATGTTATATGGTGTGTATGGTGGTGTGGGATAAGGTGATGATGGTGATTGTGGTGTTGTTTTATATTTTCCCAACGTCTTTGGGTTGATGATGTTTTTTTTAGGGTTATAGTATAGACCTTCTTGTTGCTATTGTTGTGTGATTAGTTGTTGTTGTTGGGCATATTGTTGAGAAAAAAATGCTTGTTGTTGGGATTGTTGTTTTTGAGCTTCTTGTTGCACGACTAAGGAAGCTTGTTGGGATTTTTGTTGTTGTTGTGCTACTAAGTTGTCTCATTGGAATTGTTGTTATTGCACTACTAAGGTGGCTTGATGTGCTACTAAGGTTGCTTCTTCTTGTTGTTGTTGTTGTTGTGCTGCTAAGGTTGCTTGATGTGTGGCTAAGGCTACTTTTTGTTGTTGTTGTTGTTATTGTTGTTATGTGGCTAAGGTTGCTTGTTGTTGTTGCTAATGTTGGATGGCTTGTTGATAATATTTTTGTGTTTGTTGTAAGGCTAAGGTATGAACTTGCAATGTAGGACCAATTAGTTGTTGGGACACTTGCAATAGATTTTGGGTGTTGATGTTTTAGATGAGTTGTGATTTGGTGATGAGAGGTTAGGAGTTCCTTTGGTTTAACATTCCCTGTAAGATGGTGGATTGAGGTGGAGGAATGTAAGTTTGAGGTCCCATTTTATTTTTCATAGTGAAGGGGACTGTGGGGAAAGATGAGGATGGTGTCATTAGAATTTTTCAATGGTAACAGGCATACTAGGACCTTGAGTCCATTGATTGAAAAGGTTCCCTTGTCCAATATTGTGAGGATTTCCTTGTTCTAGAGATTTGGACAAAGGATTACTTGTGTTGATAGGATTCATTACCAAACGATTTCTTTAAGATGGGTTGATGATGGATGGGATGAATGTGTTTTGTGACACCAAAGATATGGATGAACCAATGTGATGATTAGGAAAATATGTCCCTATCTGCATTGAGGGTTGACTCTGTGATATAGTATTGGCATGCCCTTATGTGCTATTTTTAGATACTTGGTCCATAATACCTTGCGTGATGGTGGCCACATTTGTGGTACTCATAGGTATGGATGAAGAGGGGTGTCCTTGATATGTAGAGTTTGTGTTGGAGTAATGAAGGTCAAGTGGTTTATATGGCTACTTAGGATTTTTGGGAATAAGAGGAGCACCAAAGGTAGGTGTTCAAGTGGTTGTTGGAGGTGGAGGATTGTTATCAAGGGTACCCACAAGTGTACTGCATTCAAATGGAAGAGCTAGACCAAAGTCCTTGGCAAGGCCAGTTGCAAGACTAGGATCGGACGTTTGATTTATTTCTGATGGTGGAGTTGTGAAGCCTTGTTCCAAATTTTGTGCAACAAATGATGGGCAAACATGAGCTATGTTTTTAAAGGCTTCATGTTCTATGATTTCCTCCCTAGTAAGCTCAAAGGGATTGTTGGTGATGTCTTCTATCTCATACGGTCTTGATAGAGATGATGGTTGTTGTGATGGGGTGACTTAACTTCTTATATAAAATTCTAGAGTATTTGGATCAATTGAGGTAAATGTGACATTGGTTTTCTCCATGATTCTCTTGTATTGTGATCTTATTTTTACCATAAATTTTGGGTCACTGATGGGAGAGTTATGTTGATATTTGTAATGTTTGAACTCTCTAGTTGACTCAAATCTAGGTAAAAGGGATGCTCTAAGTCTCTTTGGAGCAATGATGATAATGGGGGATGAAAAGATGGGTGATATGGAAAGTGGTCTTTGAAAACATTTTGGGACAACACTTTTGACTTGAGTTTGATGTTTTGATGTTAGGATAAAGGATGTTTATGAACTTGAGAATCTTTAGGGTAGACTCGTGACCTTAAAGATAAAATAGTCCAAAGATTATAACTAACTTAGCTACGTGCATGGAAAAGGATACATTTCACATAAAAAATAGCTAAGTTAGGGGTTGGTTTGATAGATGTTGAAGTCAAAAAGTGTTGGTGTATTCAAAAGTTTTGTAAAGTTTGGTGAAGTGAAGGATAAAATTTGAGGAAGGGGTGGATGAAATGTTTGACCCAATGTTGATTTATAATGAACCTTTGTTTTCCAAGACCAAAGTAGTGAGAATGATGCTAGACCTCTAAAGATTTTAAATCCTAAAGACCCAATGTTGACCTAAATGAGAGGATAGATGCAGGTATGTAAATCTGGTTCGTTCCTCCTAGATCGAGCATAACAGTTTCTTAACAAGAGATTATGATTGCAATAAAGTATTACAACCCACTTCCTATTAAACTTTGAATTATGATTCTTATGTCTATAATGGCGGTATGTGGATCTTCCTCTACAAATTTTGATTATGTGATAGATCATTTAGAGAAGTTCAAGACCATTAAAAAGACCAATGTTTTAGATTGGTTGATTATCATGAAAAAGACCTGGTTTTTGACCCATAAAGAACACATACATGTCTGGATGTCTTCTTAGTGCACGTTCATAAAATTTCACCAATAATTTTTTTTTTTGTTTTGGTATAGAGTTGAAGTGTGGTTTTTGATTGCTTTTGAACTAAGGTGCCTAAGTTTGTAATGACGACTAGTAGACCTTATCTTGGGGTTTTTTATTTTTCATGAGATCATTTAGAGAAGAATAAGATATTTATTGCCATGCAAGGGGTGGTAATATAGGCCTTTTGGCCAAAATATCAGCTCTTCATTCTTCTTTATCTAAGATGGTTGTAGCAATTCTCCACTGATTGGATGTTTCCTTGGTTTCAAAAGTGAAGCTTCTCAAACTGGTAATGATAACTATTTCTTCTCCCTCAATAAATTAAAATTTCAGTTGAATGATAGCACTTGTAAGATTGGGTTGTTGAACGAGAGCGATCGATCTCCAAATGGTCATGTGGGGTTCAAATTGTCAAGTTATCTTGCTTAAGTGAATTGATTTTACCACAAACACTTGTCTTAATTATGTTTTCAAACGAAAATGTTTATGTCCAAAACATCATAAATTTCATAATGTCTATTTTGTGAGAATCATGAGGTTGAAGCCATAATTGCCTATGCTATCTTTGGAAAATATGGATTGAGATATAATTCAAGACATTTAGAAATCTCTAAAGATAGAAATCCTTATGACAAGCATTAATATCAAGGCTATTTCAAAAGGTATCCATATTTAAGCCAAAGTGTTTGAAATTTTTGAGGAAGATAGTGAATGTTTGTTTGTAATGTCTTGGAACCAATAAAAGTATTAAGCTGACTCACAATAATTTACAATCCTAGGATGAAATGGTCATACTTTTTGATTCCCCACTTGGATTTCTCCAAACACTAAGACATTGCGAACAATTAGAGATTCGGCGACACTAGCTCTCCTCCACGACACACACTTCTTGGGACCACCAAATCTCAGAATCCCAAAGATCCTAAGATCCCAAGATCCTAAGGATTTTTCTATTTCAACAATGAATAGTACAAATTTGGGATGGCTTCATAATGATTGTTCTTGCACCAACAAGTATTAAGGATTTTGGATTCTAAACAATTGTTCATAATAAGGGCTTTTAGTTCAGGGGATACTATTATAAACTCCATCAAGAGGTCTCTGAACCCTTAGAACAAGAGCTTTTTGCATCATAAAGATACTAGGGGGGAGCTATCACGCACAACTTCTCGTTGATCGCATTTTTTATTGCAACCACACATTTATATAGCGATTCGAAAGAGCTTGGCTTTACCTCATTACCACTTGGTTCGTTCCCTCTTTTTGAAGCGAGGAGGAAAGCCCTCTAAAGATAAACAATAGAAAGGAAGTACGTTTGTAGTTTGATCATCCTCATTTGCATGAATAGGAAGAAAACACACACCACACCTTTTCCCTGCACTAGAAAGGGGTTCATATTTAATCTGAAATAAAATATGTAGGTGATTTTGCTAAGTGTTAAGGAATGTTTTTGTTTCTCAAGATCATCGAGTGGTGCTAGAGAATTGCATATGAATCCAATAACAACGTTGTAAATCAAAACACAACAAACACTCATAAATTTTAACCCCTAAAGCTAAGATGAGTTCATTTTATGTACCAAACGAAATGTTAAGTTGTCTTGTTCAATTTTAGACCCAAAATACAATGATGAAATGAGGGTTCAATTTTAGTCCCATTTGAGCATTCGTTTTAAGATCCAATTGAAAACTAGTGTGGTCCTAAAGCGTGAAATAAAAAATAATTACAAATGGGTTATAATTTCCCCAAAAGTGTTGAAACACTTGTTACAATTATAGTTCAAATGATAATAGTATGCTTCTTTTCTTCAAGTTGTATTGTCCAAACTTTCAAAACCCAAAAAACCAAAACAAGAAGTTAGAGAAATGTTATAAATTAACTGAAATTAAAAATTTAAAGCACATGTCAAAATTTAAAGGAAATGTGAGGTTTTTTGGTTCAATTTTATCTACCTTTGAAAGCTAATTGATTTTATCCTTTAAAGTGTTTGAAAAAAATCTTTAGAAAATTAGATTATAACTTGAGATAATGACAACTTTCTCAAATCTTGATCAATTTTGAAATTATAAAATGTTTTGGAAAGCTAAACATGAGATATTCAAAACCCAACAACCTTTCTATGAGATTAGTCATGTAGAACTCATTAAAAATTAAGGAAAATCATGCATTTAAGAGATTAAACCCAATTTTTTTAAAGAAAAAAAATAGCAAAATTAATCATGGACAACAACTTGAGATAATGGCAACTTTCTCAAATCTTGATCAATTTTGAAATCGTAAAATGTTTTGGAAAGATAAACATGAGATCTTCAAAACCTAGCAGCCTTTTTGCAAGATTAGTCATATAGAGTTCATTAAAAATTAAGGAAAATTGTGCATTTAAGAGATTAAACCTAAAAATTCTTTAAAAAAAACTGCAAAATTAATCATGGAAAGCAACTTGAGATAATGAAAAATTTCTCAAATCTTGATCAATTTTGAAATTGTAAAATTTTTTGGAAAGCTAAACATGAAATCTTTAAAACCCAACAACCTTTCTACAAGATTAGGCATGTAGAATTCATTAAAAATTTAAAAAAAAATCATGCATTTAAGAGATTAAACCCAAAATTTCTCCCAAAAACACCCAAAACATTAAAGTTCACCCTCCTTCTAGCGCCAAAATGTGACCAATGACCTAGTGAAGGCTAACTACACCCGATCCATACGGATTTGAGGCATATTAACCCACTAAGCATCAATCCTAATAAACAAAGACAAAAAATCCATTAAAACTAACATTCTAAATCATGAAAGCTTGAAGAACCTCTAATATAAGATATTGAAACTTATCCTATTGGGGGAGTGGTGTTGTGTTGATGTGGAATGGCGACCCTTTCCCAATCCCTTGGATAATGAGATTGTTTCAATCAGTTTTATTGAAGAAAACTGAAGAAACCATTGATAGATGTGTATGAAAACATGATTTAAAGATAAATGAATATGATGCAAGATATTTTAACATGACTTATGCTAAGATGATTGATATGGGTGTATGCAAATCTACTCTAAATGTATGCAAGCTTTAAAAAAAAAAATCCTAATTAACAAATAAGCTAAATGTATGCATCTATGTTATCATGGAAGCCATTGATGGAAGCTAAGCTAATATGCAAGTAAATAAAGCTAAAATTATGTTAAATGTGAGTGCAAGTGAAAATGATTTTAACAACATAAGTTTGATGTTAAAATATGGATTCATTTATCTCCAAATAGTGCTTTATTTATAGGAGAGTAAATGAAAAATGAAGGGCTAAGATTGAAAAAGCTAATCAATGGTCAAAAAATAAAGAAGATGGAGGAACGGATCATGGATTCTCATCAAGGGTTGAAAATGCAAGTTTATATTTAATAAAGGGCTTACATTCATCCAAACAAACACACTTTTAACCTATACAAGAGGTCACAAGTTAACTTGTACAAGAAGTTTTGAGTTAACTTGCACATGAAGCTTTGTAAGAATATTCTTTTTTCAAATGAGTTAGGAGAAAGAATATTCTTTGGAATATTCTCATGGGTGAGGAAAAGGATATTTTTCTAATTAAAAAAAAGTTTAGTTGTGCAAAAAGAGAGGGAATATTCCCTTGGAAGTGAAAGAATTAGTAATTTGATAATTAAAACAAAGTTTGAATTATGCAAATTAGGGAAATTATATGATATTCATTAAATAATTGATTTAATAGAGATCAAATGAAAAATAAATGGATGAGATTGATTTGATCTATCAATGGTCACAAATGAAAGGAGGATGAAACATGGATTAAGGATTCTCATCAATGGATGAGAATCAAAGATCACATGGATCAAGAAAACATCAAGGGCTCACAATCATGAAAACAAACACACTTTGCAACAACTTTAAAAAGTTGTTTCAAAGTTTTTTTGGAGTAATCATAACCTTTTTTTGAGGAAAATAGGAAAATATTCCTTTGGAATATTCCCTATGCATGTGGATGAGAGGGAAATTAGCAATTTAGTTAATTAAAACTAAATTTGAATGTGCAAGATGAGGAATGTGAGGATATTCATTAAATTATTAATTTATTTAATGAAAAGGAGATGCAAATATGATATTTAATTAAATAGTTTAGGTTATTTAATTAAATAAGAGGACTTAGGGTTAAAATTAAATTATTTAATTAAATCAGATGAAATGTCAATGTGAGAGGGGGTGAATTAACCCAATTAGGTCAATTTGATTAATAGGTGAAAAGGAGGCATTTAATTAAATAATTAGGCTTATTTAATTAAAAAAGTGAAAAGATGATGGGTTTGAGGACGAAATGATGTTAGTTAGCCAATGTGATCCATCGAGACATTTTTAGGTGTCTACAACTATTATCCAACAAGATTAAGTTGAAAAACCTAATTTCCAGCCACTTAGAGGAGAGGATGAACACCTCTTTTATATATCTCAAAGGAGGCCATGGCAAAAAAGAAAAGGTATCCCACAAGACCCCCTCAGCTTTAATTCATCCTTTCCTACTGGGAATCAAAACTTTTATGCTTGGAACTCTCAACCCTCGCCAACAAACCAAAATTAGTGGAAAAAACCTCAAAAATGGCCACAACCCTAGCAAAATTGGAACTATTAGTAGCCAAATTTATGGTGACAAAAAATTTTTTAGGGTTCCAATTATAATCCCCAATGGCCAACACAGCAAAATCAATGGCGGCCTTAGTGGTAAAAAGGTCACAAGTGGCAGCAACAAAACATGAACTATCAGCAACTTAGGCTTCAACCTCCACAACAATAGCAAGATATTATGCCTCTATCAAATCCTACATCTCAGCCACCAAAGCCACCACAAATACTTGCCCAACCTACACCTAACCCTAACAACAAGCATGTTTATTAGGCTTATACTAATGAAACTATGCAATACCCCACTTATGGGGTAGAGGTGAGTGATGTCCACCTTAGATCAAGAAAACAACTTGTTGGGCCTTCATCTCCTCAAATTACAGAGATGGGGGATGAGGAAAATATAGTTGAAGCTTCAGATAAAGCACCTTTGGAACCTGAGTCAAATCAAGTACACCAAACTACCTCAAGTCCAAAGCCTTCATTTCCTAAATGCTTAGCTATTAAAAAACATCACACATATGCTGAGACAGACCTCTTGGGTCAATTAAAAGATGTGAGTATCAAAATTCCACTCATCCAAGATATCAAATACATCCTTATTTATACTAAAACTATGAGGGACCTATGTCTTAAGAAACTAGGAAGGAAAAAGAAGGATCCTCAGATAGTACATGTCCTTGGAAACCTTGCAAATATTATGATAGGGAACATAACTATCCCTAAGTATATAGACCTTGGTAGTCCAGTAGTGGATGTCAAGATTAATGGGACCCTTATTAAGAACACTTTGATAGACTTGGGGGCAACAATCAATGTTATTACTAAAGAGACAATGTAGTTACTTTAGGTAGCTAGCCTTAGATCTACACAAACTATTTTATAGCTAGCTGATAGGTCTATAGTCAAGCCTGAAGGAATCATTGAAGATTTGGATATTGCATTAGATTCTTTGGAGTATTTTGTTGATTTCATAGTTTTACAGCCAAAGGTTAATCTTGCAGGGTACCCACTCATCCTAGGTAGACCATGGTTAGCTACAACCGATGCATTTATAGGTTGTGGGTCTAGAAATATGATAATATCTAATGGGATAGTAACCAATAAATTGGTACTTTATCCTCCAACCCAACCTTGTGTTGATCTTGAGCATACTATTTAGATCACTCTAGATGAGGAAGATAACTATTCTCTGTGGACATAATCCAGAATGACTACGATAGGAGCCCACAACAACAAGATTGTCTCGCATGCCTACAAGACCCCTTGAAAATTATTATACCCACCAATTCATCAGAATAAATATCTCAGATCTTCATTCTTTACTACCATATCAACGTGTACCAATCATTCCAATCCTTGACCTCTCATCTGTGCAAGAATCATCCAAGGAATTAGAAGTCATGCCAGAAAGAAAATTGAACATAAACAATGCCTTGACTGAAATACAACAGAATTCTCTGCATATAGTGTTGCAAGCACACTCAACAACATATGCATGGGATTACCATGATATGAAAGGCATAGATCCTAACTTATTTATGCATAGAATTTATATCAATGATGGTTATAAACCCATTTAGTAGCCTTAGAGATGTATGAACGTAGCTTTGAGAGACATAGTGAAAGTTGAACTCCAAAAACTCCTTGATGCAAGTTTTATATATCCTATATTTGATAGTGAATGGGTCTCACCTTCAGTAATTGTTCCTAAGAAAGGTGGAAAGTGTAGATTTTATGTATATTATATGGAACTAAATACAACCACCCGGAAAGGCCACTTTCCATTGCCCTTCATAGATCAAGTGCTTGATTCTCTATTTGGGAAGAAGTAATTTTCATTCCTAGATGGTTTCAGTGGTCACAATTAGATAAAAAATTATCTAGAAGATCAGGACAAAACCATGTTCACATGTCCCTAGAGTACTTATGCTTATTATGTTCTTCCCTTTTTCTTATGCAACGCTCCAACTACATTACAAAGGGAATTACTCAACATATTTTTTTATTATGATCATTTTAGTATGGAGATATATATGGATGATTTCACTACATATGGTGAGACTTACGAGGAAGCCCTCAACAATTTGGAAAATATATTGAAAATATGTGAGGAACACAACTTGTCACTCAACAATGAAAAATGATTTATGATGATGACACAATGCATTGTATTAGGGAACTTTATATCCAGTGCAGGGATTTAGGTTGAGCCACACAAGATAGAAATTATATATACATTACATGTTCCACAAAAAAAGAGATATCAAAATTCTCCTTGGTCATGTAGGCTATTATAGGCAATTTATTAAAGACTTCAGTAAGATTGTTGCGCCATTGTTTTTTTTTCTAAGTAAGGACATTGAATTTGAATGGACATTAGAGTGCCAACACTCCTTTGAAGAGTTGAAGAAATCCTTGACTCAATCACCTATTTTGATGGGACTAAATTGGACATTACCTTTTCATATACATATAGATGCTTCAGATTTTACTATTGGAGCAGTTTTAGGTCAGAAAAAAGGTAATAAAAAGTATGTAATTTACTACATCAGCAAGAATCTTCAAGGAGTAGAGTTGAACTATACTATTATAGAAAAGAAGTAGCTTGGGGAGATCTTGGAAGGTGGTCTAATGGATTCAAGTAGTCTTCAACAATAGCTTTTGGTGGCCCTGGATGATCTTGATCAGTCAAAGGCTGAAGTTCAAAAATTGCAAGCAAACCTCTCAGATGTTGAGAATTTCATTGAGTCTCTGAAAGAAAATCAATAAGTCTAGAGAGAAGAGAGAGGAACTCTGTGATCAGATCAAGCAAAGTGATAGTAAGAGCATTGAAGAAGAACAACTTAGTCAAGCCCTGAAAGAAAAGACAGAGGAATGTGAAAAGCTTACCAAAGACAATACAGTCCTAAAGCATGAGGTGGCATTTATCATGATGAAGATGACCAAGGAGATTGAAGATAGAAAGAAAAATGAAGAGAACCTAGCATGTTCCTTGAAAGAAAAATCTGAAGTATGTAGTTCATTGGATGATGAATTGGAACAATCTAAAAAAAGTGAAGAAGCACTTGAAAGACAATTGGATGATCTCATAAATGAACTTGCTACTATAAATGAGTACAAAGAGAAGTTCAATAGCTCTACCATGCTTCATGAGCTAATTAGCAGTCAAAGGACTCATGGTGGCAAGTGAGGTCTTAGATATGAAGAAGGAGAAAGCTCTAGACCTGAGAAAAGGAGATTTAGACAAGGAAATCAAATGAACAAATCTAGAAGGTATCTACTAAGGCAACCTAATGCTCAGAGATTTAATAGACATTGTTTTAGTTGTAATAAATTTGGACACATGGCCACTCAATGTTGAAGTAGAATGAATCAAAGTGGTCCATCATTCTCAGGTCAGTGTTTTAATTGTCATAAGGTTGGTCATAAGTCAAATGAATGCATAAATATGACAAATCAAATTTATAGAAACATCAGATGCTATACATGTAATAGACTTGGCTATACTGCTAACCAGTGAAAATCAAGAGGAAATCAATGGAACAAATAGACAGGAAAAAGAAATGTTATGTGCTAAAACTGCAACAAAATTGGACACATTGCTACATTCTATTGGAATAGAAAAGGTCTGATAAATCAAAGGAAAAACATGCAGAAGGATATCAAAGGAAAAGGAAAAATCACTACAAATGTGGTCAAACAGTAGATGCAGATGAAATGGGTGAAGAAAGATCCATTTGTTGTTGTTGAAGGAAATGTGGCAGCACCAGAACCTTCTTCTAGTAATTCCTCTAGGAATTAGTCTCAGGCCTTTGGCCTAGGGGGAGTAGTCAAGAAAATCATATAACCCCCCTAACTGGTAAGTGATACTAGATGTGGATGTGTACATTAGATGCATAAAAAATAAAAATAAAAATTGAACTCATTGGAGGAAATGGTATGCTATACTGGCGCTCCACAAACATTTTACCTGTAATAGTGTATAGGAACAAGGAAACTGGAAGTATTAGGTTTAAAGCATTTATTACGATAAAAATGTTAGGTATGCAAGTGATAAAAGGTCATTTCTACTCTTCATCTGTCACTTTGCATTTTGAGAAAATAATTTTGGAGATCTCTTACGCGATCATTGATGATTTGAGGTGAAATTCAAGCATTGAAGTGATTCAACATTCAAATTGTGATCCGAAGAAAAAGGTATTTTTCAGAAAACTTCACGAACTTTTGACTTGGTCAAAATGAATACTCCTCTAGTAATTGAAATCAAGGATAAACCTTGTCCTAAATTCAAATGGCATCCTTAAAAGTCTTTAGAGACCAATCCATTAGGAGCATTTTCATCTGTTTTGTATGGAGTTTTACACACATAAGACATTAGGGTTTATATTCATGCGAATATTGAAGAACTAGGAAGTTCTCAACTAATGAATTTGTACAATAATCATATCATTGGTGAAGATTACCAAGTAAAGCCAAAACATAAAATCCTAGAAACAAAGAAGCTCACACAGATTGTCATATTTCCCATATTTGGAGAGTCAGAGTGGGTCCATTATGTTTTGAGTCGAGTGCATGATGAATTTATGTGGCTCAACATTTCTTCAAAATTACAAAGGAATATATCAATGCAGTAACCGGTCTAAACTCTTATGGTAGACTACCAGTTCTAAATTCTGTGAAAAACCAAACAGTCACTAATGCTACAGGCTCTACATATGACATAAGGGCAATGAATATTGGCAACATTGTCGATATAGATGTCAAATTTTCATCTATGGTGATTAGATACAATATTTATCATTCTAGTTGAGACAACTCTGTGTCTAGAATAGTAATCTATGTCGCTTACCAAATGGTGAAGGAAAATGTTGAGTATGACCTCTGTGAACTGCTGAGAATTTAGTTAATGGAGAATCTTGCAAAGATAAAGAAAGACAAGAAAAATTCTTTTAAATATGGTAACTTTCTCTTGTGTTTATTCTATTATTTCATGGGTGAAGTTATGGGAGTTGGAAAGGTGTTGGTATGTGGCGACTGATCATTCTATACTGTACACTCTTCATGTATCCTCGTCGGGGTCTGGGGCCGGGCCAGGCCCTGGGCGGGGGTTTAGGGGCAGTAGCCCCCGAGAAAAATTTTTGGCCTGCTTTTTCGTGAAATTACTGAAAAAGGGAAAAATCACAAAAAGGAAAAAAACCCCGATTTTGTATAACCCTAATTTATAAAGGGTTTAGGATAGAGTTACAGTATCATTAGAAACAGGCGATTATTCATGATATTGTAATAGGGTTTTGCACTAGTTAATAATATCATTGGATGGCTGCGATTTGGTGGATGTAGCCCACATTGGGTGAACCACGTTAAATTCTCTAAGTTATTTTTTTGTGTGTTTTACTTCTGGTTTATTTGATAAAATCTGCATTTAGCTTTTAGATATCTGCCATTGAAAACCTAACAAGTGGTATCAGAGCGGGTTGTTTTCGATTATCATTTGCATGAAAGTCTCACGGTTGAGTGGGAGTCTCATAGTTAAGTGGGAGCAATGGCAGACGAGGGTAAGATGAAGGTTGATAAGTTCAATGGGAAGAACTATCAGTTATGGAAGATGCAGATGGAGGACTATCTCTATCAGAAGGATTTATGGCACCCATTGGAAGGGAAAACCAAGAAACCCATAGCAATGACAGATGAGGACTGGGATATTTTGGACAGAAAGGCACTTGGCAGTATTCGCTTATGCCTGGCACAATCGGTGGGATTCAATATTAGAACAACAAAGACAACTCTAGAGTTATGGAAACCCTAGCAAAGTTATATGAAAAGCCTTCCACTTCGAATAATGTATTTCTTATGAAGCGTTTATTTAATATGAAAATGGTAGAAGGTGGATCAGTTACTGATCATTTGAATGAATTTAATACGGTTACCAGTCAATTAACTTCTGTAAAAGTTAACTTTGATGAAGAAGTTAGGGCTCTTTTGATTTTGTGTTCTTTGCCTGAAAGCTGGAATAGCTTGGTAATGGCGGTTAGCAATTCTGTTTCTGGTTCAAATACATTGAAATTTGATGATGTTGTTGGTGTTATTTTGAGCGAGGAAATTCATAGGAAAAGCTCAGGTGGAACATCCACATCAAGCAGTGTTTTGAATGCAGAAAGCAGGGGCAGAACAAATGAGAGACGAAACAATTTTGGGAGTCGTGGGAAGTCACGAGGAAAATCAAGGGATAGAAGGTCCCAATCTAGAGACAAGAGGGATTGCTGGTACTGTGGTAAGCCAGGGCATGTAAAGAAAGATTGTTGGTCTCGAAAAAATAAAGAAGGAGACAAACAGGAAGGAAATAAAGAGGAAAATGTGGTAAGTAATAAATCTGATGAGGATGCTTTGATTCTTTCTCTTGATAATGCTGATGATTCTTGGGTGTTAGATTCAGGGGCTTCATTTCATGCTACGCCCCATAGAAATTATTTTCTTGATTATGTCCAAGGGGATTTTGGGCTAGTTTATTTGGGAGATAATGAACCCTGTCAGATTGTTGGAAAGGGAAGAATCAAGATCAAGTTGCAGAATGGGAATCATTGGCTACTACATGAGGTAAGGCACATTCCAAAGCTAAAAAGAAATTTAATTTCTGCAGGGCAACTAGATGATGAAGGTTGTGTTGTTACATTTAGTGATAAAAATTGGAAGGTTACAAAAGGTGCCTTAGTAGTAGCAAAAGGTGTGAAAGTAGGCACCTTATATCTTTGTACAGGTCATACTATTCCTTCTACTTTAGCTATTGCAGATAAAAATCAATGGTCAGGAACAGTTGCTGCAGTTCAACAGGAAGAAAATCAGATAGTTGTTGCGAATTCTGAATCAGCACTATGGCATAACAGACTTGGGCATATGAGTGCAAAAGGTATGAAAGTACTTCATTCAAAGAATGTTTTACCAGGTCTAAAATGTGTTAACATGGATTTTTGTGAAAGTTGTGTGTATGGCAAACAAAAGAGAGTTATTTTTGTCAAGGATGGGAAACAAAAGAAGGATGAGAAATTGAAGCTTGTGCATACGGATGTATGGGGACCAGCTCAGGTATCTTCTCTCGGTGGCTCTCATTATTATGTCACATTCATCGATGATGCAACTAGGAAGGTATGGATTTATTTCATTAGGCAGAAATCTGATGTATTTGAAACTTTTAAAAAATGGAGAAGCTTGGTTGAGAATGAGACAGGTAAAAAGTTGAAATGTCTCAGATCTGATAATGGTGGTGAGTATTGTAGCAAAGAGTTTGAAGATTATTGTTCCTCTAATGGTATTCATAGGCAGAAAACGATTCCAAGGACTCCACAGGAAAATGGAGTGGCTGAGTGTATGAACAGAACAATAATGGAGTGTGCACGAACTATGAGATTGCATGCTGGGTTGCCTTTAAACATGTGGGCAGAAGCTGTAAATACTGTTGTTTATTTAATTAATAGAGGTCCTTCTAATCCTTTGGATTGTGGTATTCCAGAGGAAGCATGGAAAGGTAAGAAGGTGAGTTATTCTTTTCTGAAAACCTTTGGTTGTGAAGCATTTGCACATGTAGATTCTGAAAATAGAACCAAGCTTGATGCAAAATCAAAGAAATTTATATTTGTTGGATATGGCATAGATGAATTTGGTTATAGGCTTTGGGATTTTGAAAATAAGAAAATTGTGAGAAGCAGGGATGTCATATTCAATGAGAAAATGTTGTACAAAGATCTATTGCACCAGCATGAGAAGACAGAACAGGATTATGCAGTGCTGGATGATATTACAAACAACAATGTTCCAGTGGTTCCTCATGCTCCGCAACAACAGCAACAAGAAATATCACAAACTCCAGTGAATGTTAGGCGATCTTCAAGGTTAAGTAGACCTCTAGAAATATTTTCTCCCTCTTTGTACTCTATTCTATTAACTGATGCTGGTGAACCAGAATGTTTATCATGAAGCTATGTAGGTGGATACCAAGGTTCAGTGGGAGCATGGAATGGAAGAAGAAATGGACTCCTTGCTGAAAAATCAGACTTGGGAATTATGCAAGTTGCCTGCAGGTATAAAGGCTTTAGCAAACAAATGGGTTTATAGGATGAAAGAGGAGGATGGAGGTAAGAAAAGATTTAAATCCAGATTAGTTGTAAAGGGATTTGCACAGAAACAAGGTATTGATTTTGATGAAATATTTTCTCCAGTTGTTAAAATGACCTCTATTCGTACTGTGTTAAGTATTGTGGCTGTTGAAGATTTGCATTTAGAACGGCTTGATGTTAAAACTACCTTTCTCCATGGTGATTTGGAAGAGGAAATTTATATGGAACAACCACAAGGATTTGAGGTCAAAGGTAAGGAGAAACTAGTGTGCAGATTGAAGAAAAGCTTATATGGCTTGAAGCAAGCACCTCGACAATGGTATCTTAAATTTGATAGTTTTATGGCTGAGCAAGGTTACAATAGGTGTAATTCAGACCATTGTGTTTATTTTAAGATGCTAGGTGAAGATAGCTACATTATTTTATGTTTATATGTTGATGATATGCTTGTAGCGGGGTCTAACATGGATCACATAAAGGAGTTAAAACAACAGTTAGCAAATTCATTTGCTATGAAGGATTTGGGGGCAGCAAAACAAATCCTTGGTATGAAGATTACAAGAGATAGGAAAAATAGGAAATTGTTTTTATCTCAGGTTGATTATGTTAAAAAGGTGTTGCAGAGATTTCATATGGAGAATGCAAAAGCTGTCAGCACACCTTTGCCCAGTCATGTAAAATTGACTAAGGATATGTGTCCAAAGACACAAGAGGAGGAAGAAAAAATGTCCAAGGTACCATATGCTTCAGCTGTAGGTAGTTTAATGTATGCCATGGTATGCACGAGACTAGATATTGCACATTTTGTAGGAGTTGTTAGCCGGTATATGAGTAATCCAGGAATTGAGCATTGGAATGCAGTAAAATGGATTCTCAGGTATTTGAGAGGTACACCAGATAAACATTTATGTTTTGAGGGCTCTAATACATATTTAAAAGGCTATGTTGACTCAGATCTGGTAGGGGATATTGATACCAGACGGAGTACCACAGGTTATGTATTTACCATTGGTGGGACAGCAGTAAGCTGGATATCTCGATTGCAAAAGGTGGTTGCTTTATCCACCACAGAGGCAGAGTATGTGGTTGCAACAGAGGCAGCAAAGGAAATGATATGGATGCAATTTTTCATGGAAGATTTGAGAAAAAAACAGGCTAAAAATTACTTGTTCACAGATAGCCAGAGTGCTATACATCTTGCAAAGAATTCTGCCTTGCACTCTAAAACCAAACACATACAGTTGAGGTATCATTTCATTCAGTCAGTGTTGGAGGATGGCTAGGTAAAGCTGGAAAAGATACATACAGATGTAAATCCAGCGGATATGTTTACTAAGGCAGTGATAAGGGAGAAGCTGAGCTCCTCTTCAGCTTCGATTGGCCTTCAAGGTTGAATTAAAGTATAAGAAAGCAGCAGGGTCCAAGGTGCTTATTTCCAGTGGGAGCTGTAAGTGCAGCGGTGTTGTCCAGGTTCAGTCTCCAAGTGGGAGATTGTTTAGGTGTGGAGCCTGATCAGTCTCCAAGTGGGAGATTGTTGGTATGTGGCGACTGATCATTCTATACTGTACACTCTTCATGTATCCTCGCCGGGGTCCGGGGCCGGGCTAGGCCCCGGGCGAGGGTTCGAGGGCGGTAGCCCCCTAGAAAAATTTTTGGCCTGCTTTTTTGTGAAATTACTGAAAAAGGGAAAAATCACAAAAAGGGAAAAAAACCCCGATTTTGTATAACCCTAATTTATAAAGGGTTTAGGATAGAGTTACAGTATCATTAGAAATAGGCGATTATTCGCGATATTGTAATAGGGTTTTGCACTGGTTAATAATATCATTGGATGGCTGCGGTTTGGTGGATGTAGCCCACATTGGGTGAACCACGTTAAATTCTCTGAGTTATTTTTCTGTGTGTTTTACTTCTAGTTTATTTGATAAAATCTGCATTTAGCTTTTAGATATCTACCATTGAAAACCTAACAAAAGGTTCATTTGCAAAAGGACAAGCTAATAGTCGAATAGATCAAAGATCTGTTGTACAATGTTGCACATATCAAAACAAGGAATGTAGCTATGTGGGGATAATTTAAGGGTTTTTAGTCTATGATGCAAGAAAGAGAGAGGATTCCTACCTCTATTGTAGAGATGTACAAGGATTTAATTTGTTTCATGTTGGATGTTGATCAGTGTATGATGGAAGCGGTTGATCCCAGAATAATCTGGATCATTCCCATGGGATATGAAGTTGATGGCAAAGTTCTGGATATGTATGCTCAACACATACTGATTAAACTAGTGGATCCAATAGAGGAAAGGTTTGGTACATATGCAAAGAAGGACACACAAGTTCATAATGAACTCAGAAAACTTATGGTTACTAAAAGAGTCAGAAAAGAAGTAAAAGTTCTTGAAGAGAGTATGGGAATATCTGCATAATTATTAAAAGAAGCCAGACAAAAAAGGGAAGAAGCTGAAGCTACAAAGCAACCAGTAAAGGAGATAGTTAAAAATCAATCAGTTGGTCTAGAAGCACCATCTACCCAAACTAGAACAAGTAGAAGCTTTGTATCTCATTCAACTCCTATAGCAAAGTACACCCCTGTAAAAATTGAGTCTAAGGGATCCAAAAAGGAAGGAAAGAAAAAGAGAAAGAGATTGTATATGGTTGTTTCTGATGATAAGAAAACTAAGTCTGATGAAGAATTCAAAGAGATCAAGCATCAAGGCACCAAGGCAACAACAGCCACAAAAGGCAATCCTTCTGACGGAGTGACCAGGCAAAGAAGAAAGCATAGACTGACAAACTAGGTATGTTAGTACAAGCAGTTGAAAAATATTTGGTTAAGGATGGAAATCTAAAACCACTTTGCAAATGGTACGAGTCCTTTGATAAATATGATAAAATAATTCTTGAAGAATCAATGATAAAACATATGAATACTTTCAATAAAGTATTGATTTAAATTATGCCTAGTCTACTAAAGAGTTTGTATGACATTCTGGAATCAAGAATGTTGAGTGCTAGAACAGAAGAGGAACAAATGAGAGAAAGGATTCTTGCAAAACTATGTCCAGTGATGTTTGTGGATGACATGAAGACACTTTTGAATAAGGCCCAAAATAAATTTAAAAGAAAAAAAAGGGTTAACAAGCTAATGATTGGTCTAACCGATGAAGTCACAAAAGAAACCGAGAAAAATATGAGGGAAGTATTGTTGAATGAGAGAATTGAAGTTGTGGCTGAGGAAACACATGCTAAAAATGTCTCATCTGATCTGGTGAAAGAAGCTGAAGAAGGAAATTTTGATGCTGCTAAAAACTTCCAGATTCCTCTTGCAGAAGATAACACCAAAATCCCTATGGAAGTTGAGGTACCTAAGAATGTATCAGTTGAAAAGGTAGAGATCTCTAAAGACAAACAAAAACCTTCAACTAAGGAAGCAATAGTTGAGGAAAAGAAAGATTATGTGAAGCCAATTCCAATTGAGGCAACAGACACTGTTGAGGTAGTGAATAAATTATTTGTTGATCACAAGGAAGAGATTGAACCAAAAATAATTGAAGGTCCTATTGACCTGTCTAACTTAAACCCAATCCAGAAAATGAAAGTAGCTTTGTTTGCTCAAGCGAAAGCCCAAGAAGAGCTATTGGAATCTCACATTGAAGATAGTGAACTATTGAACCTTGCATCCAGAGTATTAGAGAAGATCATGCCCTCTTTTGTGAAAGACCCGACTAGATCTTCATCCGGTGAACTGAAAAATCTTATCAACTTGGTGAGTACTCATTTTAAGTCACTAGAAAAATCTACTATGGTGAGGGTATAAAACGATTTTGATGCCAAAAGGTTTGGCGAATTGAAGGTATTGATTGCCAAAGATAAAAATGTTTTAGCCACATGTATAAAAAAATGTACAAAATGCTTTATCAAAAGGTGGTAAGATCTACAAAGAATGTTTATCTTTTTCAAAGTTCACTGAAGCAAATGAAAAGAAGGTGAAAGATTAGGAAATTCAGTTAGTTGTTATTTTTAAAGCATTTGATCCCCTAATTGGTGGTGTTGGGAAATTATAAGGTGAATTAATGTCTTTTCTCAATAAAATAAAAGGCTTGAAGCATGAAAATGATAAAATTGTTGCCATAACCTGTGAACTCAGAAGCATTATTGACCCAAAAATTGAAGTGATAACAAGTGCTCTAAAAGAAGGAGAGGGCTCTATGGAATTTGGTGATCTAGCCAACTTGGAATCTGTAGAGACACAATCTTACCTGATATGTGGCCATATCACAATCATGGAGATTCTCAAAAGAGTTTGGGATGCTAATCTAATTCAGCTGAAGAAAGATTTTGCAAACATTTTCTAGCTTATGTAAAGAAGCATTTTTGTATAATAGTTTTAATTAATCCATTTTTGGTATGCGGTCCCTACCTTTTCCATTGATGTTAAAGGGGGAGAAGAGTGGAGTGAGAAATTCTTAATCATCTCAGGGAAAGAATTATATTTTTGAAATTTTGGAGACGATAGTGTAGGCTATCTTAGTACTGATTTAACACTTAGTCATTTTTCACTAAGTGTTGCCATCGATGCCAAAGGGGGAGATTTTTGGAAAGAGACACTATAGTATCACTTGATGTTGTCATTGATGGCAACTCAAATCGATGATCAAATATGCACACTATCATTTGATCATACCGATAGACAGATTGAAGATTGATAAGGCAGAATAGAGTATCCGGTAGCATAGTGTTCATCGATCTGTATGAAGATTTCAGGTTATTATTTTGTGTTGCGCATATCAGGAAATGATTTTTGGTATATTATCTCTATTACTTCTGAAGCGCATTGGCTCGTATCAATTCGTGTGAAAGATAGAATATCTGGTTGGCTTATTCTCAATCTTTCTTGTATTGGAGCCAACTTCAAGAATACATTATGTTGCGGATGTATGAGAAGCATTTAGTTAAGTATTTTGTGTTTGTACATCTTTTTTTGGGTCCCCTCTATTTCTTAACCAACTTTGGAAGATGCACATAAATATTTAATCATGGATCTAGCTGACAGTTGTAATTATTTTTGTGTTCTATTGAAGCTGACAAAGTGTAATTGAATTCTATTTTGTGGATATATATATAAGGTCATCCGTATCTTTTTTATGTATGTATGAAGTGTGTATAAGTGCAAATTGAAAATAAGAGCAGAGTAGAAGATCTATTAAGCATATTTTCACTTGCGCATAGAGAATTTGTATTGCGAGTGTGAGAAAAATAGAGCAAAAGTGCAAAATCAGTCTATAGGATAGAAGATTGTATATTGCGCATAACTAGAACTGTAATCAAACATATTTAGATGCTATCTATCTTAGTTCAAACTCTCATATGGTTTTAATCTTATTGTCTTTTGTAAGGTAGTGAGCCTTCCCCTTGAGCAGTGAGCTCTAGGCAATGCGCCTAAATGCAAGTGCATTCCCCTTTTTGTAATCTTCATTTGAGTATAATAATATCATAATTGTGGATTTGCCATCCACCATGTTTTTTCCCCTAATAGGGTTTCCACATAAAAATATTGGTGTTATGGTGTTGTGTTTATTTTCCTATTTATGCATTATGATTGAATGTTGTTAATGCTTTAAAGGTAAAGGTTAATAAAGTTAATTTTTGAACAACATGATTCACCACCCCCCCTCTAGGTGTAGCTTGTTTCCAACACACTTATTTTCTCTAAGTATACATATATACCCTAGTATTTTGACATTGCCAATTATTTAGTAATAGGGTAGATTCTACCACACTTTTCTCCAAGGGAAAAGAGATAGTTGGTACATAAGTGTTTTCCATACTCTTGGTTATCAGGTTACCTATTTTACACTAGCCCTAACAACATCATGAGAAGGTACATAAGGGAAGATGAAATATTTGATATCATGAAGGCTTGTCATGATGAGCCATGTGGAGGTCATTTTGCATAAAAAATAACAAGGATCTGTGATAGGTGCCAAAGGATGGGAAGACCAAAAAAGAGTGCTGAAATGCCATTAAAGCCTCAGTTAACACTAGCTCCTTTTGACAAATGGGGTCTAGACTTTATTAGAACAATCTCACCTACTTCCAACAACAAGGAATACATTCTTTTTTGCACTGATTACTTGACTAAGTGGGTAGAAGTAAAGGCCTTACAGTTTGTCAAAGATAGCAATGTGGCTAAATTATTGTATGAGGATATATTTACTAGGTATGGAGTACCTAAAGAAATAGTCATTGATCAAGGTCCACATTTTAATTCTAACCTCATCACTAAACTAGTTGAAGAATACCAAATAAGACACAAGAAGTCAACACCTTACCATCCTCAGGCTAATGGTCAGGTGGAAATCACTAAAAGAGAAATTGAAAGTATTATCACCAAGACAGTGAAACTACATAGGAAAGATTGGGTTGCAAGATTACCTGAAGTATTATGGACACATAGAACAACCTAGAAAATCACCATTGGTTTTACACCTTATGATCTAGTCTATGGTAAGAAAATAATCCTTCCAATTGATTTTGAATACAAAACACTAAGGACAATAGTAGAACTAGAAATGAACTTAAAAGAGGTTCAAAAGGAGAGGTTGCATAATTTAAATGGTTTGGATGAGATCAGAATAGAGGAAATCCATCGCATTGAGGTAGTATAACAACAAAGAATGAAATGGCATGATCGGTACATTAAAAAATAGAGTTCAATGTAGGGGTTGGGCACTATTATATGATTCAAGGTATAAATACTTTAAAGGGAAACTCCAATCTAGGTGGTTAAGCCCCTATGAAATCAGTCAAGTCTATCCTAATGGATCAGTTAAGCTGCATACCATAGATGCAGTTAGATTTTCTCTTCTTATAAATAGCCACAGATTGAAGCTATATAAGAATCCATTACAGAAGGATGATTTCATATTCTCCCTGTTCCAACAATATGGTGCTCACAGTGAACCAAATGTATAATCTAACACATAGTGATATTTCAGCAACACACGATATACCAGTCACTACTAGTGACCCAGTGATTGAGCTACACAGCTCAATCCCTGAGATCACTCAGGTTTAATCTCCTACCTTTTCTCACAAGCACACACAACATATTTCTAATGATGTTTATAATTTCTCCATCAAGACTTGTTTTTCAACCATATTCAAAAGGGTCTTGATGCCATAGGGACCTGTAGCAATAGCTGTCAAAATTTAGAAAGGGTCATGTTGTTTCCAATACCCATAGCGTCATCTGGTAGAAAAAAACTCAATTTTTTTGCACCACATTAACTGTAGTTCACACACATTCATCTCACCACTCTCGCATGCAATACCCATCATTTCAAAATAAGTACCTGTAGCATGAATCTTTTATTCCATGTTGCCACTTCTCATTTGAATGATTCGAGTTGTCACATCACCAACTAATAAAAATCCAATCCATCACATCAATTTGCATTCACCACCTAACAATCCATTCACATGCAGTTAATACCAGTCACCTCAGTACAAAATCCAAATACAAGATTTTTTAGTTTACATGTGCAGTGATCAATTATCTTTCCAATCCAGTACATAAGGTATGTTGTCATAATTAGCATAAATTTTAAAAAACTTACATTATATCTTTCATATTAGTTCATGCATGTGAAAATTCTTACCATTAATTTCCTTATTAATCATACCACTTCCCAATCATAAGTTGAAGTGTGGTGACTTCAACCATTAAGTTGGGGGGATGGTACAACTCAACTCATTTTTTAGAAATCCACCACCTAAATCAAATTCAATAGATATGCATGACATGCAAAACCCTCCTAAATTACATTTTACTTTTTCCTGCCATCTCCAATTGCTAATTTCAAACCCTGAGCACTTGAGCTTAGTCAAACCTATAACCTGTTTGTGAGCTCAAATTGAGTTGGTACCAAGAAGAGAAGTTGCAGTTATGGTACGGTAGTAGAAGTACATAAGAAACAATGCAAAGAAGTGTTGGAAAAATAAGGATGGACAAATGAGAGGGGGGGTGACTCAGTTGTCACAGATTATTCAAACTTATTAAACTTTAATCAACTTATTCTCAGATCTAATCAAATAACATTAAGCATAAACAATCACCACATCAGAAACACAAAGAACACAAAGATTTTATATGTGGAAACCCTATTAGGGGAAAAACCATGGTGGATGTCAGTCCACAATATTATAACTTGTTAAAAGTATAGAGATGAATAATGGGAATGAACATGCATTCAGGCACACTTCCTAGAGCTCACTGTTGAAAGAAGACACACTGTCTTACAAAAATATTCAGATTAAAACTAGCCGAAGAATTTGAACTGAGAAATTAGCTTCTACAAAATCCTGATTACAATTCCAGTTACACACATAAACACTTCTTCACGCTTCACTCAATCTTCTTCATAATCTTATCTATAGTCAAATTATCTAATCTTTATTCGCACATAGCACTTGCATACTTCACTTCACACTTCACACTTATCTCAAATGAAGAAATAATCACTCTTATATATCTGCTACATGGAGTTGCATCAACAACTTTGTCAACCAAAAATAAAATATTAGATGAATACAAACTGTCGACCCAATTCATAAAGAATTCTCAATACGCACCAACCAAAGTCGGCCACAACATAATAGAGACCCAAAACAACATCCTCGAACACCAAACACCTTCAAACATTATTCCACAAAGATCCACAACACACTTCACTCACCATGTCATCCAAGAACATGAAAAAACCAAACACACAAAGGAAAAATCTTTGATCACGAGCACACCGATCAACATGAATGTGCAAAAAAGATAGAGCATGATCTAGAAACATCCACAAGCATCACAAATCAAAAGATAAGCATCCGCAACAACTGAACTTACTAGAATCACATCAAATTCAATCAAGAACACTAACTAAAGCCACAGAAAAATTTTCATAACACAATCAAATCTTTATGTGGATCTTAAAAACTTCTGGTGGATAAACTAGATACACTCAACAATAAACCCTTTATTGTGCAACTTCTAAATACCAACATATTGAACTTTCCAACATGTTGAACTTCACTGCTTCATAGACAACCTTTAACATATTTATTATAATTTTCTCAATATCCTCGACATATACAGCCTTCAAGACACCAATGCTAATAGTGTTGACATCAATGACAACCACATATCAGCAACACAACCACATCATCCAACAAGAAGAAGGTTTTTGAGGGTGGTAGAGTGAATTGAGCTAAATTGACAAGACTAAATTGGATACATTGAGTAGAAAAAGGAAGTCATAATGGGAGGCAATGTTATCAGGAGGGAGCCGACGGTTCATAAGATAATTCTGGAAGATGCAATGCTTCTACCCATGTTTACCAAGGTTGGATAGCTTGATTATTTCCTAAAATTAATAGAATTCAGTGATGATATGACAAGAAGGTTTGTAGCTAAACTTGAGTATGATGAAGCAATGGTGAAGGGATTGTCAGTGGATGCATCCAAGACTTGCATTACAAAAATCACTAGGTTACCGAGAACTGGGGAAAAGTTTCCAACATGTGCAGACATAGTTGCAACTAGGGAGGAATTCTGTGAACAAGGAGAGGAGTTAGACTCATCTTTGCAAGGTACAAATTGACTCTCTCTTCCCTAGTTATGGGTTAATTGTTCTTCCTACATTGTTAGATATATCACCTATGACGGTAGTCAAAACTTCTTGTATACTGTACATTTTAAATTACTGTCACCTTTAGCATAATAAGTTAGTGAATGTGCCCAAAAAAAATTATAACTTTTTAAAATGAATGGCATTGAAATATCAAAGAAAACAAAGTGACACTTCTCTATCTCGCCACTGTTTAATTACTTTACTAATAAAAATGAGTTTGAGGATTCAGTGCCCATAAGTGAATTAGGAAGATTTTAAGGAGTGTGCAAATATTAACAGTTTGTTGGATGCATGTGTGGCACTTGAGAATGTAGAACCCCAAGATGAACCTGTTAGGGAAATCCCTCATGTCTCCCCTACGACCTCACCTACATGTAGCAAAGGTGGGCCTGAGGAAGCTAATGAACCAAAGTCTAGGTTACCTGTAGTTGAGGAAATTTCATCTTCTTCACAATCACAAAGGACTAGGAGAAAAAGAAGTAGCGCATCCACATCCTGCACACCATCTAAAAAAAAAGAGAAGGATATTCAAAAGAAGGAGGATGTTCCAAAGAAGAAAAAGGGTGCCCAAAAGGAGAAGAAGAAATTTGAGAAAGAAACACTTACACCTAGACGTTTAGGCAGATTGAAGAGACAAGGTGTCATGAGGGGAAATACAGAGAAATTTGAAGAAGAAGAAAGGAGCAAAGAACATCAAAATGAAGATGTCACAATAATAGAAACAAACTCTAAAGAAAAGGGAGATATCCCTAGTAATGTAAATATATCAGTGAAAAGGAAGAGATATGTGCTAACAACTTCTGATTTTAGAATGAGAAGATGTGTTTACTACTAAGAAAACACAAAAGGAAACTATTATCATTTCATGCCTCCCTTTGATGACCCATCACTAATATCTGATTTGAGCGATCTTCCATGGGTCATCTTGTAGGTGTTTCCCTTGAAGTGTTCCTAAAATTAGCTATCTCAAATTTTTGGACATTCAAGATGTTGCTTACTTGCTTACCTTGTTTTCCTTCTCCATCGCTCTCTCCTTTCCATCTTTCTTCTAAGCCTTTCGAGTTTCAATCTTTGGCCTTACCCTTTACCTCTTGTTGATCCCTCTCCCTTCTTCCATTTTCTCCTTCAGCCTTTGACCTTCCGTCTTTCCTCTCCCCTCCTTATAGTTTTCTTCTATCGGTCATTGGCCTTCGGTCTTCACACTTACATCTTACCTCTTACCTTCTTTAGGTAAGAGGTAAGCCTTCGGTCTGACCTCCAACCTCCAATGGTCTGAGGTCTGACCTTCGAAGTCTCACCTTTCACTTTCTTCTTTCCTTCTCATTTTCTCAGTTTTCTCCGAACATGACTAAGTGTCATGTTTGTGAGCTTCGGTGTTAGGGCTTCCTCCTTACCTCTGAATTTCGGAAGTAAGCCTCCCTCCCAATCTCCAACCTCTGATGGTCTGAGGTCTGAAACCCGATGCCTCCTTCTTCTTGACACTTTCCTTCTTCCTAGTACGTGGTAAGCATGATGACTGATGTCTAACTCCTGAGGCTGGATCTTCAAAGGCTCCTAGTCGAGGAGATGATGCAATATCAACGAGACAGTAAGGATGGTCCCTTCGACATCCCAAGGTAGCATCGATGAGACTTGGCTTTATCAGAGTAAGCTGAAATATGGTACCTTTGACATAGTGAGGTCCAAACAATGATCTTGGTGGGACCCGACAGAGATTGGTGATGAGGGTGGATGGCGAGTGTTGGGGTGACACATGTCTTTGTGGGCCCACATCTTTTTCTGATGGTATCAAAATGAAGTATGTATATCGGTGAGACCCTAATTTTCCTCAATCTGATATGTCAGTGTGTCTTCACAGTGTTAAGCACCAAAAGGAAAATTAGAGGAGCACGACATTGAAGTGAAATATGACATCAACGGGATAGAGGTTGTGGTCCCTTCAACATTCCATGAGGGCTCTTCATCAAATAAGGGCACATATCAATGAGACTAAGATGTTGGTCCCCTTGACACGGTGAGGCCCTGGCAATGGTTTTTTCGTGCTTTTTTGGGTGACGCCATTAATACACAACTACTCCTAGCTACCAAATCTCTTTCTTTTGGGTTTGAGGAAAAAAATAATGTATTTTGGTGACTTATCTTGGTGGATTTATGGGCACCATTCCCATTCATTGCTATTTCTCATCCTCTCTGCCATTCCCATCCCTATTTCATGGTTTTTGTGGGAGATATTTATAGCTTTTCTAGGAAAATCTCTACAGAAATTTGATGGTGTGTTAGCTATGCCTTCTCCAATTCCTTCTTGGCACAATTCCCTACAATAGGTATGGTTTCCATGGCCCTTGTTGGTGTGGTTTTCATGAGTAATTGTTTTTGGATTAGATTTGTTCAATGGGTAACCCTAGTTGGGTTAGGACTAGTTATTGTTCATCCTAGTTATTCCTAAACTATAAAGGCAACACTTGTACATTTTTGGGGGGTTCTTCTTTTTGGGGTTCTTCCTCTAGCTTCTCTAGGGTTTTTCTATTGTATACACTGCATTCTCGCATTCTACCATTGTAAATATTGCTTCTAAGCTTTTATATTAATAAAGTTCAATTATTATCATTGTTATTTCTTGCATGTTGTGTAAAATCTATTTACCCTCATGTTTGAATGTATGTTTTATCTATTTTGTTGATGTATTATGTGGGTATGTGCAGAATCATGATGGGCCAAAAAGTGGTGATATGTAAGTGATATGATGACCCATGTGGCTGACGACATTTTTTTAACCCAAAATTGATGAAATGAAAAGGGTTTTTAAAGGAGATTCTCAGCTTTCCACCCATATAAATTATGCTTTACTTTGAATTTAATAAATAAATATTATTCATTTTCTATTTGAATTATGACTAAAGTCCTAATTGATAGGCTGACTGAAAAACATCTATAGCTTTCAAACGGTATCATATTTTTTGAATCCGAAACATGTGTCACATTCTATGCTTCACATACTATAGGATTAAAAAAATAAATTGAATTTCATGAAGTTTTGACCAAGTTAAGGTGGTTAGACATACGAGTTTTTATATTTTTAAAAAGTTGTAATAAAAAAATCATAATTAATTATTTACTTGGAAAAAAATATGTGTCACATCGAGACATGAGTCCTCTAATTATATCTAAAATATTATCATTTTATTTTGGTTAGGGTGATCAGACAAACACCCACTTGTTATTTTTTCCCTGAAATTTAAGTACTACTGCATTGAAATTTCAAATTTTCATAAAATAGATTTTAAAAATAAATAAATAAACCTAGTATTTTAGAAACTAAATTCAATTTTCTATAGATTCTATTCTTACATATTTTTGAAATAATACAGAAAACTTATTCAAAATTTTACGTCAAGTTGCCTAAATCTGATTTTTTTGAATTTTATTGCCACTTAAGGGCCTATTTTTTCCATGATGATCCTGCACATACCCATGTTGTTTGGAAGCAAGAAGAAACACATTTTTAATCTTCATGCATCACCTTCCTTTCATTTCATGTTCTCCTTCTATCTCTTTTCCCCTATGATTGGTTAGAATAAGGTAGTGATGGGGTTTCCATTGTGTTGGGTTAGACCAACACAATTGCACTTAGTTTAGAAGAGGAAGTTCACCTTCTCTAGAGATTCAATCTAATTGAGCAAGGTCTCAAAACCTCGAGATTCTTTCCATTATTTCATTAGAACACTGAACTCTTGTTTAGTAGGGTGCAGTTTTATGTGACAATAGTTTTTGGCATGCCCAGTGAGACTACTTTCCATTGAAGAATCTAGTGTTTTCTTCAATGCATCTTTCCTTTTGAGAAATATCATCAAACACGATGGTGAATCCATCCAAAATATATTGGTTCAAGAATCCTAGTTTCATTTCATGTCATTGAGGAAGTGATCTCTTCAACATTTCAACCTTTGGAGGTGTTTTTCAAGCATCTGGCGACTCTGTAACTCATTTGGGTGACTCTTTGGTATGTACCCAAAATATGTGGTTGGGCAGTCCTTTGCTCTTATTTTGTAATTTTTGAAGTGTTTCCTATGCATTAAAATGTTATATTTTAATGGAAACCGTATATACACTCCACCATATTATGATAATGTTATCTTTGCACCTCCCTATCAGCCATATCAAGCTGATTATGCCTCCCATTCCATTCCACAAAACCTTGCTTGTGTGGGTTTTCAATATTTTCAAAATCCATACCACCCACCCCTCTCTGCTTAGTATTCTTGGATGCCTATAAATTCATATCAGCAGCCCCAAGAGACTCATCACCTTGAAAATCAACCTTTTTTCTCTCTTAGTCAACCCCGAGATTTTGATAATTTAAGTGCAATTGAAATCACAGAATTTTTTTTTATTTCAATAGATGACTTGAGGAGATTTGTAGATAACAAGAACTTGAACTACAGAAGGAAGTGGGAAAATTAAGCCTATCAGAGCTAGCAATGTTGTTTCCCACAACATGATGAGTTTGTCTATAAATATCATTATCAACAACAAAATAAAGAAGCTCAATGGAGGTATGAGTAGCAGTTGGAGGCACAAAGAAGGAAACAAGAAGAGTGTACAAAAATGGATTTTGTTTCTATGCAAGAAAAAATCAGACTTTCCCTTGCTCTAGCACAAGTGCCTGAGACTTAGGTAGCCCCTTGTGTGCCTAGCTTCAAACAAACACCTCCACTAGTTCTAGAACAACATGCTAAGGAGGAAGTAAGAAAGCATAAATTTGTGAGTTTCAAGAAACCTATAAAGCCTCTTGAAACCCCCGTTATCCCTCCTTTTGTTCTAGGAAAACCTATTATGCAAGAGTTTTGCAAGAAAAAAATATTTAGTTTCAAGAATCCCAATCAGCCCCTTGAAACTCCTATTCAACCTCTTGTGCCATCAAGCGGATCATCTATGTTGGAGATCCTAAGTTTTACAAGCCTCCATTCCTCACAAGAACCTATCCTTGAGGAGGCTCAACCTTTTACTCATATTGAGCAGCCCCTTCTAGAGCTTCAACAAGAGTTCCTATTCCCTTTTGACCATTTTGCTCCCTATTTTCCTATTTCACTTCTTTAAGGGTGGACCTGTGGTATGGGATCCTAATTGGTTAAAAGAAAAAATGAAGGAGAAATTTTGGGCTAGGAGTGAAGAGGTTGTTTTTGTGGAGCCTTCATGTGCTCAAAACAAATGAGTGTCTTGCTCTGCTGCAAGAAAAATTTGAAGATGAAAAAGTGTTGCAGCAACAAGGCTTTAAAAGGGTAGAAAAAATTGATATAATTGAGGAATTAGTCCTCTCATTTGATGCCCTTCCTTATTTTTTTACACCATGGTTTTGGAGTAGAAACAACAAACATGTTTAACCCCTATTATTGTGGATGAAGATCCATAATCTATTGAGGTATTCAATTTTGAGTTGGAGGGCCTCTCTTGGGATGTTATAAAAATATTTTTTTTAGGGTTAAACATCAAATCATCACCCCTAGAAGAGGCGCTTTGTGGGCAGCAAAATAAGAATGAGGAAACAAAGGAGGACATGGCAACCATTACATGCCAAGAGTATTTTTGTTGTAGCTTGTTGCCAAAAAGAAGAAATGAAAATAGAGAGACAACTTGAATAATTTAGTTCTTCCCTTGAAGTGTCTCACAAATATGAGGTATGTGTTGATGAAGTGTGCATCAACACAAGTAATCATGAGGTTTTTTGGTTTTCTTTTGTCCCTAGATGTAGCAATGTTGAATGTGAGGTCTTCATTCAAAATGAAGATGTGGCCTTTGGCTTTAGGGATAATAGTTTGCATGCTTGAGCTTCAATGTTTCTCTTTTGAGGTGCATGAGGAAGGTATTTCTTATGCAAATCAAAAATCAAATTTGGCATATTTTATATCACCATGTGAGCTAGAAAATTTCTCTTTTTGTTTCATCTCATGCATTCAGGAGGTCAACAATGGTGACATTGTCCTTTCCTTTTGTGAGGTGAGTTCTCTTCCCTCTACAAAAGGTTTGTTCTTAGATGTTGAATTTCCTTCATATTCCACCCCTATTGTTGTATGTTCAGTTGAGGCACCAGTGTTAGATGAATCTAACACTTGCATCATATGGTTCCCTTGCAATGGAAAAATTTACAATGAAGCGATCCTACACCTTATAAGTGTTTTGTGCGGTTACATGCATGTTGGCAATAGTTTTCAGTGGTTGCATCTCAGTGAGGGCTGCAACTATGGTTTGAGGGAGATCAACTCCTTCAAAATGTTTATATTTGATAAAGGCAAGCTTCCATTCTTTTCTTTCTATTAGTTTAGTGTACATATTGTAAATATCTTGATTTTCATGAAGTGAATTTTCACACCCTGCATTCTCCTTTAGGGAATGCATGTTCCTAGTTTCCATGCTTTCCTCCAAGTGCAACCGCACATGTTTTGTTTTTCTCTAAGAAGGCCCATCTATTGAAGTTTTACCCTCAGGAACCCATGCCTAATAGATTGATAAGGCCTCTAGACTCCATTTTTAGCAAGCAATCATCCCGCAGAAATTGCCAAAATATTGTCATTTCATACCCCCCTTTGATGACCCATCACTGATATCTAATCTGAGTGATCTTCCATGGGTCATATTGCATGTGTTTCCCTTGAAGTGTTCCTAAAATTGGATAAGTCTTAGATTTTTGAGCTTTTGGGATGTTTCTTATTTTCTTACCTTGCTTGTCTTCTCCATTGATCTCTTCTTTTCCATCTTTCTTCTAAGCCTTTCAAGTTTCAGCCTTCAGCCTTACACTTTACCTCTTACCGATCCCTCACCCTTCTTCTATTTTCTCCCTTCAGCATTTGGCCTTCCCTCTTTCCTCTCCCCTCCTTATGCTTTTCTTCTATTGGTCATCATCCTTCAGCCTTTGTTCTTCATGCATACATATTACCTCTTACCTTCTTTAGGTAAGAGGTAAGCCTTCGGTCCAACCTTCGACCTCCAACGGTCTGAGGTTCGACCTCCGAAGTCTCACCTTTCAATTTATTCTTTCCTTCTCATTTTCCCAATTTTCTCCAAATATGAATAAGTGTCATGTTTTCGAGCTTCGATGTTAGGGCTTCCTCCTTACCTCTGACTTTTGGAAGTAAGCCTCCCTCCTGGCCTTTGAACTTTGACGGTTCAAGGTCCAAAACCTTATGCCTCTTTCTTCACGCTTTCTTCTTTCCTTCTTCCTAGTACGCAGTAAGAGTGACGACTGATGTCTAACTCTTGAGGCTCAATCTTCGAAGGCTCCTAGTCGAGGAGATGATGCAATATCAGTGGGAAAGTAAGGATGTCCCTTTGACATCCTAAGGTAGCATCGGCGAGAATTGGCTTTATCGAAGTAAGCTGAAATATGGTCCCTTCGACACAACGAGGTTCGGGCAATGATCTTGGTGGGACCCAACAAAGATTGGTGATGATGGTGGATGGTGTGTGCTGGGGTGACATGTGTATTTTTGGGCCTACATTTTTCTGGCAATATCAAAATGAAGTACGTATATCAGTGAGACCCTAATTTGCCTCAATTTGATATGTTGGTGTGTCTTTTGATAGTGTTAAGTGCCAAAAATAAAATCAGAGGAGCATGACATCAAAGTGAAAATGTGACATCAATGGGATGGAGGTTGTGGTCCCTTCAACATTATGCAAGGTCTCTTCATTAGAGAAAGGTGCATATCGATGAGACCAAGAAGTTGGTCTCCTCGGCACGATAAGGCCCTAGTGATGGTTTTGTCATTCTTTTCTGGGTGACACCATTAATATGCAGCTACTCCCAACTATCAGGTCTCTTTCTTTTGGGCTTGAGGACAACATTAATGCATTTTGGTGACTTCTCTTGTTGGATTTATGGGAACCATGCCCATTCATTATTGTTGCTCATCCTCTCTACCATTCCCATCCCTATTTGATGGATTTCATGGGGGATCTTCATGAATTTTCTAGGAAAATATCCATGTCAAGGTGATGGTGTGTTAGCTATGCCCTCTCTAGGTCCTTCTTGGCATGATTCCCCACAGTAGGTATGGTGTCCATGGCCCTTCTTGGCATGGTTTTCATGATCAGTTATTTCTAGATCAGATCTCTTTGATGGGTAACCCTAGTTGGGTTAGGGTTAGTTATTGTTCATCTCAATTATGTTTGAACTATAAAGGCAACACTTGTACAATTTTTGGGGGTTCTTCTTTTGGGGGTTCTTCTTCTAGCCTCTTTAGGTTTTTTCTATTACAGACACTGCATTCTCTCATTTTTTCATTGTAAATATTGCTTCTAGGCTTTTATATTCATAAAGTTCAATTATTATCATTGTTATTTCTTCCATGTTGTGTAAAATGTGTTTACCCTCATGTTTGAATGTATTTTTTTTAATCTATTTTGTTGATGTATTATGCTATTTAGAAGCAGGAAGAAACACATTTATAATCTTGGTGCATCACCTTCCTTTCATTTCATGTTCTCCTTCTATCTCTTTTCCCTCGTGATTTATTAAAATAGGGTAGTGATAGGGTTTCCATTGTGTTGTGCTAGACCAACAAAACTCCACTTAGTTTAGAAGAGGAAGTCGACCTTCTTTGAAGATTCAATCTCATTGCGCGAGGTCCCAAAACCTTGAGATTGTTTACATTTTGACATTAGAACACTAGACTCTTGTTCAGTAGGTTGCAGTTTTATGTGACAACAAAAACCTTGGATAGTCCCATCCATGGAGACTATGAAGGATAAGGTAATGAGAAATTTGTGGATATAGAGGATATGTATATAGAGGAAAGAGATGTTAGGAAGGAGCTCCAAGAAGCCTTGGACAAGATTAAACACTTGGAAGAGTTATTAAAAAGCTATGAATAGAAGGACAAGGAGAGGGAAACAAAAATATGGGAAATTGAGGAGAAATTGCAAATGTATGGCCACAGTATTAAGCTTGTTTTATTGGCACAGTTGGCCATAACTAACACTCGGGATGGAAAACTAGTTGTACTAGATCATAAATCTCCTTCCATTAGAACTTTGACTTACCATACCACCTTGTCACTTGGTCATTAGCTATGGAAAGTGATTGATGAGTTTTCATAGGAAAAGAAAAAATGGAAGAAGGAAAAAGAAATTTTGATTGAAGAGCATGAAAATGAATTGGAAAAGAAAGACATGGAGTTACGCAGATCAACAATCAGGTTGGAGGAAGTAGCAAAAAAATTTGCAAAAATCATCAAATGTAGACCACCAACAAGGACATATACATTATTTCTACAGGAAATATTTTTTATGTTTTCAATTTAGCAAGTTAATTAGTAAACAGTTAGTTGGTATGAGTAGAATCTTTGAGTTTCTTAACAATTTTGTTGATTCTACACCTAAGGAGAAAGATCAGTTGTGTGAATATTAGTTACACAATTATGTAGTGCCAGATGAGACAAAGTAGAATCCTCTGATGTTTGTAGGGGATCTTGAAGTAAGAGCACTTGCATCCTATTACAAAAATGAACAACTTAAAGGGGTGAAATAATGGAAGAGTATGAGGAGAAAGAGAAATCAATTGCTCTCCCCATAAGGAGAGAAGCTAAAAAACTTGATGTAGTCATTGATGAATGGTTAAATATCCTTGATCATAAGGGTGTAGGTAAGAAAATCATGAAACTCGAGAAGGAAGATTATGAAAGAATGCAAAAATTAGATGTACGTCTAGAATAACAATGCTACAGTTACATGCAAAGAATATAGAACAAATTAACTCCAAAATTACAAAAAAAGGAACCTCATTCAATGTATAATTTTGTTAGGAATAAGGTGTCTCAACCTTGGATAATTGCTATTCTTATTATTTGTTTTGTAAAATGTATTTCTTCCAAATAATGTAATTAAGTGTGAGTGTACATGTCTAGTTGGCATGTTGATGTGTCACTCCACTTGATGTGTCGGCATCTTGAATTGTGTGTAAGGAGATCATGGATGAAACGGTTATGACGGATTCCTATGACACGTAAGAGCTATTTCTAGAAGATTCAATGACGGGTGAAGACATGCAAGACATGTGGCAACTTTGGATGTTGCCCTAAAAAGGAAAGCGCATGATATAAGCGTTTTTAGGGTTACAGACTGTGAGAGAGAAAAAGAGTGTATTGTTGGTATGATCTCGTGCTACTGGATTTGTCTTCGAGTGTCGATTGTCTCCTGAAATAACTTGCATTGCAAGTGTGTTGTAACCGTTGTGTTGAAGATAATACATTGTGCAGGTTTTGGAGTGCTGGGGTTTTTTATTGAAAGGTTTTCCCCAGGGTAAATCATTGTGTCATTCTCTGTTTTCTATATGCATGGTATATGGCTGCAATATCATTGTTAAAGTAGTTAACGAATCTGAAATTGTAAGGATTTAAGAGAATTTGCACAATACTTTCCTTTAGAGACTAGTGTAGGAAGTTGTTTCCGCACCTGAGTTTCCTTACAAATTTCACTGCCATGATTCAAAGGGTACACAAGTACATAACAACTAGTGTTAACAAAGGAATTTATTGGGTGTTGCTCAAATTTCACCCGCCTATCCTACTCTACCCAGTTTTATATTGGACTAGGGAGAAAGGTGAGGAATTTGAAAGAGCTAGAAATATTAGAATGAGTCAACTTGCATAATACAAAGGTTTTTACTTGAAATAGATCTAGGGAGTCGATGTTGTTATGGACCTGAGGCAGATCACCTTGCAATACAATTATTATCTCTAGTGTTTTTCTTGGGGACAAGCAAAAGTCTAGTTGGGGGGAGTGATGGGTCTAGTTATTAGCTTATTTTTTGTTACTTTGATGCCTACTTTTAGACACTTTTAGATATACTTTCCATACAATACTCTTATATTCTACTACCTTTTCATACTTATTATGTAGACTTGGACCTAAAATATAATGATGGGAATATGGTTATGACATAATGGTATTGCGTGGTTTATATGTAGATATGCATGAAATGTGGATGGAATTTTATGTTTTAATTGTGATAGTCTTGTGCACATGCTTTGTGAATTAACCTTTTTGCAGCCAAGGAGGAATTGTAGCACGTAGTAGTTGAAAGTTGAACCCGCAACAAAAGGAAGACTGGGACAAAAAAATAGGGAAGTTCCAAATTAAGTTGAATGTGATAATTTTTTATTAAAGACACCAAATGGAGATTAAATGTGCATCATTATAAAAATTTAATAAGCATTGGAAAAGAATGACTCCTTTATGGATAGGATTTTGATGAATGTTTGTTTGTTTTACATGCAATCTTGTTTTATAGAGTTTTGGTCATATTAGGATTCTTCTTTCTTTTTAGTTATGGTTTGAACAATTTAATCTTAACTATACGCTTTGATATCTAGGAGTGGAAGTTAATGATTGCGGTTAGTTTTTGCTTTGAATAAGATTCCCTTGAGCTTGCATATAGCCGATGGTTCAATCTTTAGTAAGTTAGTTTTTTTTCAGTCTTTCATTATCAGTTATTTTTAGTTTCAAGACGTGATGGATATTCAAAATGATTTAATGCAATCTGTGAGAAGATCTTATGTAATATTTCATGATATGTAATGAATGAAGTCAATTTCACTAGATGTGTAGAATCTATTAGTTAGATTTGGTTTTAGTTAAGTGAGAGAAGCCACTTGATCAGGCCACTCAAGGTAATTGTTCTTCACTTCATTTTCTAGTTGTTTATCTTTGTTTAAAAAGTTATTTTCTATTTATCATTATCTCATGAACTAAATGCAAGTTAAACTAGAATCCCATACTTTTCTTATTGATAATGAATTTTCATGAGCATGCATGTAATGGTTAACCAATAGTACTCTAGAGATTAAATTAGTTGAGTTTTTAGTTTTGACTAGTTTTCAGTTGATACAGTGATCTTTTATTTACAATAGTTCAATTATAGTTTAAGCGGTAGGTACCCGTAGCCATTAGTTCTGATTTTTTTCTTTCACTATTATGCAATTTATAATTTCCAACAAGTAGAATAACTCAAATAGGATAACTTAGGTAGTTTTGAGTCTCTAAAGGCATATACAATGTTTCACCACCACAACCTTGGGTTGACATTTTAATGTAGTCTTTGCATTGTTTTTTAATAGATAAGAAAGGAAAGGGCCATGATCTCGTGGTTACAAAGCCAGAACAACAAACAAAGAAATAGACTAGGAAAACATCACAAGCCAGAAAATAGCTAACTAAAGCCCAAAATGGCTCCTAGGCGAAGAATCAAGACTTGCAACCACATAACTAATAACAACATAATAAAAAATGAAATCCCCAAATTAATCCTCAAAATAGTATGCAAACCATTTATAATATTAACCAAAGTCCAATAGGTATGAAACCATAACATAGCTATCATGAAATAGCAGTCCGAGATAATAAAACTAAGAACCAAGAGTTTCAGAGCAGCCATATAACCCAAGTAAGAGGATCACCGAATTGGGACACATTCTCCCACCAGTGCCAACTTCATTGGAATCAGTAGCCACTCCAATATTAGCATTTAAGGAAAATATGAGCTTGTTGACACTCCTTGGAACATCCAACCAATAGCAAACCTATTGCTCAAAAAACCAAATTCCCAAGCCATTATTTTTCCTTTCCAATAACCAAATTGTCTCTCCACCTCTATAGGAGAAATTATTAAGAGCACCTGGACCACTGGTGCAAAGACTCCCCGACAAACCTGATTCCACCTCAATTGGAGTAGCAAGGGAGAAGACCAACAGAAGAAGCACGAGCAATCCACCAAACCCTCAAAACCCATCTCCACCTCCATAGGAGAGGTCTCCACCTCAAAATGAGTGGACTCCACCTCAATAGGAGACACCATGTAAAGAGCCAAGAGGAAAGCACACACTCCAATAAAGAGAGAACTCTTAGCAATTGAGAGAAAAAAAATCATCAGAGCCTTGAACAAGAACTTTGAAATTCATCCCACCAAAGAGATTCTTGAAACTAGGGATTCCACAACACCCTTGAGGACCATCTACAATCTAACCACACAAGAACAACAAAATCATTAGAGCCTTCAACAAGAACTTTGAAAGTTGTCCCACCAAAGAGATTCTTGAAACTAGGGAGTCCACAAAACCCTTGAGGAACATCTGAAGAGCCAAGAGGAAAGCACACACTCCATTAAAGAGAGAACTCTTAGCAATTGAGAGCAAAAAAATCATCAAATCCTTCAACAAGAACTTTGAAAGTCATCCCACCAAAGAGATTCTTGAAACTAGGGAGTCCACAACACCCTTGAGGACCATCTACAATCTAACCACATAAAGAACTAGCAATCCTTCAAAGAGGATCTCAAAGGAAACCTTGTACCACAAGTTTCACATATTCATAATAGCTTCAGAAACAACTCCATTTGAAACCAACACAACAACCTCCTTAAACAAACCCCAAACCTCTTGAGGTAGGAACACAAAGCAGCAAACATAAACATGCATAAACAATAACCCTTGAGCAAGCCTTGCATGAAGGTACCAAAGTAGGATACAAACAACCTCATAACATGAAAATGCCCTCTCCACCACAAAGAAACCAGAGGCAACAAAGCAAACCAAAGAAACAAAAATCCATCCATAGAAGAATGCTTTCTGGTGACCAACATCTGTAAGACATCCATAGCCTTGAAACCCACAGAAGCAGGAGCATGCAACTCCAAAATAGAAGAACAAGAGGACAAAAACACCCACCTGGAAAAAAGAAGTGTAGAGAAATAAAATCCCATCCCCAATGATACTAGAGTCCACAGACAGGACAAGAGCACCCATAATCATGAGCAAGAAAAAGGTAGAGAAGAGCAACCAAAAAGAAGGGATGGTAGCTCTTAGCCCAAGAAAAGCAGCGAAGCAGGCACCAAAAGGAGAAAAATAACTCAACCGCCTAAGAGGGAACCATAGAGGACACACCAAAAAACATTCAATAGCTAACCACCCTCCTGAAGAGTTTCTCAAAAGCCCAAAAGGGCACCAAAGAGACCACATCATCACAACCAACAACCTCCCACCCTCCTACACTCAAATAATCAATGAGAGGTAGAGATAACATGTCCAAAGACCACGCCAAAGAGCCCTTTATAGAAATCAAAACATCACCCTCCAACAAGATCTCAAATGAAACAATGTTGCACGTAGAAGAAAGAATGAACATAGTTGAGACTTTGGAGCAAACGAGCAAGAAGCATAACCCTTTAAGGGACAAACACATCACATCCAAACTATTAAAGCTAAAAAGCTCACTAGAAATAAGGAGATGAAACAGGTGCTTGAAGGGGCCACAAACTCCAAAGACACCACTTCCTTGGCAAGAGAGGAGACCACCTCTTCCAAACCAACCCAAATAGAGAGGCACCAAAGGGCCCGCAACCACCAAACAATGCAGAACAAGATAGGGTCATTAGTAATAGCATCGAAGCCATAACCACAAGAGCGCCTCCCAAGGAAGGCCCAACAACAAAAAAATTTAATCCGTTGACCCACACAAGTAGAAGAAACAGAGGAGAATAGCTCCCCATCCGAACCACCTTCAAAAACCTCAGAAACATCTCCCCACAGGAACAAGCAGCAAATCCTAACAGAGGCGGAAAATATTGCAACACCCCGCACATCAACAACAAAAACATCAGGAGCAAAGCACAAGAGAAGCCAAAAGGACTTCCCCCAATCATCCAATAGATAGAAACACAACCTAAGCTCATCAGTGTCCTTTGAATCTTCTCCACCATCACCCTCTCCTTCAAAAAAAATCAAAAAACTAGATGCACACCCATTCCCTCTCGCCATCGTTGAGAATGATTTTTTATCCCTAGGATCATCATACTAGTCTTTGCAATTTTGAGTGGACTGTTCAATCAGGTAAACCTCTAAACTTTGTAGGTTCTACCAAGTTTACAAAACATTAGTTTAGACTCTAGACTCCTTGTGAAATCACTTGGTGAACTTGTCCCAAGTTAGTTGAATGATATCATAGTTTTTGATTTTTGCTAAGTGATCCCACCACAGTGAGGCTTCTCCTTCTAGGTGATAAATTGAAATCCTAGCCTTAGTATTGGTACTTACTTGCATCAACCCAAAAAACTTGTTCATTCATATGAGCCACACTTCAGCGGCATCCCCACCTCTAGTCCCGTCAAACTTAGTGGCTTGTATTTTCTTCAATTCTCGAATCAATGGGTCTTTTCCCAAGTTCCCCATTGCTACTTTGGAAAAGAGTAACTATAGGTGGGAATTATAGAGCTTCTCTCATGTTCTTGACTTATATGCACATTGTGCTGCCTATTCATCTCTTTAGTTCCTATGCCAATGTTGTGATTAGTTCCTTGATCCTTTTGCCTTGTCAGATCCTCAATTTGTTACTCTTGGGATGTTATTTTTGCACGAAGAGCATTCAATTCAGCCTATAATTCTTTAGGTATGGTAGGAGGTGGCACACTCCTACTTTCCCATAGCATTTTAGTGAGGCTAGGGCTCGTTTCCCTCTTGAAAATTCTTCTCATTGAATTAAATTGATTTTGCAAGATAAAAGAAAGTGTTATTTAAGTGTCTTTATTATTTCGTTTGAAATATTATCTTTTATCAAATTTAGAAATAGGTGAAATTCAAAGGCATCATATGATTCAAACAATTTAGAAAGAAAATCCATACCCATTTCTCATATACAACATAACACATTATTTATATATATATATATATATATATATATATATATATATATATCCTCATATTTGTCATTAATATTTAGGATTTTTTGTATAAATGAGACGATGTTTATTTAGTACTAGTTCATCATCTTGTACATGGTTCTAGTTACAAATTAGGATTCTACTCCTCTTCGGGTTCTTCCTCATCTGAGGTTCTCGCATTTACAAACATGACATAGACACAATTATATTCTACAATGGCTTTCTTAGTGAGAATAGGAGCATTGCGTCCACAACCAAAGGGGAAGTCTAGAATAGATGAGGGCCTAGGTTTAGGGGTTGGTCGAGGGCATTTCCTTGATGGTTCATGATCCTTGTCAAGTTTAGTCAATTCCTTTCCTTTCTATAGTTTTAATCGTTTGATCATTTTAGCTAAAGGCTCAATATCAGATATGGATTTAGTTTCTATGTTCGACCCTATGGTAATAGGGGCTTTGGATCCTTTTGGTTCCTTTCATTGGGGATGTTGTCTTCTTGAGACCTTCTTCTTCCCTTTTCCTTTATTTGCATGACCCATGACTGCCAATACCAAACAGTCATATTAGTGCAACAAAATAATGAGCACCTAGGTCCTAGAGTCGAGTTCTAAGCTCTGATACCTATGTGACATCAACCCCAATGAAAGGAAGAATTTATGTACAATTTTTCTGTTATCATTATAAGAAGGAATACATGGAGATGAAATAACAATTAAACATAAGCAAAAGAATAAACATACATGTCTTAATCATCTTGTAAATCACACATCTAAATAAATAAAAACTTACTTTAATAACCAATAAAAGATTGTTGCTAATATGAATTACACATATTTAAAAGGTTTTACGATTCAAGAAGGCTCCATGTCCATGTTTTTCTCTGGTTCATGGTGGGCTGCAAAATGATCCCAATCAAAGTGGATTCAAACCCTATCCACCCCTCCAAGAGGATTATGTGGCCCGTGGTGAGAGAGAGTTGTCATTTAGACCCGTAAGCAATGTATAGGATATCTCCCTAGTGACCAAATCTCAAGGTGCACGTACCATTGGTAAACTTAAGATATTGTTCCACATCAGTTATAAGGTTATAAGGTGAGTTGTTTGTTACCTACTTGAGCTTGTTAGGAACTCTCTTCCCTGCAATCCATCAAACAAATAAGAAACCAAGATAAGCCATCATTATCGTAGAATGCTCCTTGACTTCTGTCTATCTCGAGAAAGGTACAACCCCTAGACACTTGTCAATCCCGAGCACAAAAGTACTACTCCTTAACTATTATCCATCTCGAGCATAATATTTCCCCTAGACACCTATCAATCTCAAGCATAGTACTACTCCTTGACTATTGTCCATCTTGAGCATAGGATTGCCCCTAGACACCTATCAATCTCGAGCATATTAGTACTACTCCTTGACTACTATCCATATCGAGTATAGTAATGTCCTTAAACACTTGTCAATCTTGAGCATATTAGTACTACTCCTTGACTACTATCCATCTCGAGCATAGTACTGCCCCTAGACACCTATCAATCTCAAGTATACTATTGCTCCTTGACTACGACTTAGCGCTATGACTAGAAGATAGGTCCCTAACTCGATTAAGCAGGTTCCCAACTTAGTAGCAACAATGTATGGCATTAATAAATGTTTCATAAGGAAGCATTACATGCTCATAGACTCCTTTTGATTGGGGGTAGAGGTAACTAACCAACCCCTTGATAGTTGTGGTTGATACCCATCTCATTTTTAATCCCTCGATATATTTCCGAACAAGGACTCGTAGGTGACTGTGTCTCATAACATAACAACAATTTGCTACTTGATCACATAAGACTGTCTTAGCAGCCAACAAGCATATCAATAATTAACCAAGTGATTAACTATGACAGTCATGATAGCTAGCAGTGCATGTCAGAAATTAACTATGTGATTAATTATGGTTGTCCTAGCAGCCAACTGAACATATCACATTTTATGATAGTCCTAGAGCCAACAATGTAATATGGTGACGTGCAAATTTAGTGTTCTTTAAGAGTATGAGTGATACTAATATAGGTATGTAATTCCTAATTCGTTGAGCGGCAACATAACCTCACAATCTACCTATCCTTTCTTCTGCTAGGGTAAGAAATTATAGAAAAAGGGGCAGATTAAAGGCATAATTAAATTGTATAGCTGACAATTGTGGTGATACGGTGAACAACACCGATATCACTCCTTTCGTGACTTCGATTAAGGGTTTCATTGTTTCTACATTAAATGTCTATGTTATCTTATTCCTTCTTGCTAATACTATCAAATGCATGAATATTTTAGGTAGAATCAAATGACTCTTACATTTTAACAAGAATTACATGAATAATATTATGATAGTTGTTATGGGTCAATCAAATAGAGCAATGGATATTTTAGAGAGAGTTTCTAATGGACTCTAGCAGGTGTGAAGAGTAAACAAAGGTAGTTTTCTAACAATATGATTCCATTTAACATGGTTGTAGAACCACCCCTTCTACCCATTATCAAACTCATTTATGCATAGCACCCATATTTAGATAGCATAGTGATTATGGTTTAAGAACCTAGATTGGTGGCATAGACATAAATTATCAGCTTCAATTATAGCCAAGTTATGAATCCTGGGATTGGAGTGTATGATTTGCTACCTGTAATACCAAAGTGAAAGGTTTTGATATACATATCATAAATATACTTCAAAGAGACTCTTGAAATTGGGTTTTGAACTATCCTTCAAATCTCTATTAACAATACAAGCTTCCATAAACTTATATTGAACTCCATTATAACCCAAAAAGTGGCTGAGTGTGATCTAGAACCTAAGAATAATCTGATATTAAGTAGCAAGCAATTTCCTCTAAAGAACTTTAAACACTAACCACAGTTTATAAATAGTCAGCATTATGTGACTACAACCAGCTTATGGGAGGAGAATAGAGAGGAAATGAACTATTTATTTTTTGTTATTGCATAGTCCATTTCTAGCTTTGCAATGATTTTTAAACAACAAGGAATATTTACAATGTAGACAATATTACAAACCAAAGAAATGCAACAAAATGTATCAAAACCTGGATTAAGGGCACCTAAATGTATGGTGTCTAAAGTAGCAATGAAATCTACTCTTCACACATCCCAAGCAAGCCGTTCACCTCTCTATTCCTCCTCCAATCTCTTGTTCTCTGCTCTCCCTCTCTTTTTCCTCCTTTCTCTGCTCTTCTCAAGCTCTATCGTGCCATTTTTTTGGGGTTTGAAGATTATTAATAGCCAAACCCAACTCCATTCCTTGTCCTGCAAAAAGGTTGGCATTGAACTAGTGTGCCATGCCCATTAATGGCATGACTAGTCCTCCTCCTCTCTTCCACGCCCGCACCCATTCCCATTAAATTAATTTAATTGCTAATTATTGATTTATTTTCTTATTTTAACTTTTATTCCTTTTTTTTAATTTGTTAATACATTTATTGATCTTAATATATTTAACATTATACAATATTCTTAATTAACTGAAATAATTTAGGCTATTGAGATGCCTCTACCTAGCTGGAAATGGATAAACTATGGTAATTTAATATATGTCTACAATCCTAGGTTTAAATGAACCTCATGTTGACAAAAACTACAGGCAAGGTCTTGACACTAAAATGACTTTACCGATTGTTTGTCTCTCAACCAACGGAACCACAAAATCCACCTTGTCTTGCACCCTTGGTACTTGCAACCAACAATAACCTCACACAAGTCCAACAACCAAGTCATTAGTCTGAGTCAACATAGACAATTTAATGCATCAAATTTAAAATAACATAATAATAATAATAACCACATTCATTAATGTTATCATCAAGGTTCACAATTAGCGCACTCACACACACATAATAAAATCCACCCCTAGTCCAAATCTAAAAATCCAAAAATTCACCCCTAATAAAATCCGAAAATCCACCCCTAGTCCAAATTACATCGGGGCTAGGGGTCATGCAAAAGATTTAGCAAGGTATCTAGGGGATATGACATAAAACAAGCACATAATCACAAATTGTTATGAGATGCTAGTGTGTCACATATGCGTCTATGCATCATGCTAGTGTCCAAATAGTTCTAGCTTTACAAATATCCAAACACCAAGAAATAACAAGAATATGACAACTATAATATTAGTTTTCACAAAAAAGACCATGGATCTAGAAAAATGCTAAGGCAATGGTTGAATGAGCCTAGAAAACACAATAGGGGAGATAGGCACTAAAGTGAGCTCAATACATAATGTAAAATTGTAAGGGTATACAATTTTTGTCATTACAATTAGAAGAAGAAAAATGAGAAAAAATGAGAATATGTTCAATTGGGTGATTTAGCTAATTTCTATTAGGTTTGTGGACACTTGGCTAGTAGTGGAACTATGCCTTGAGTGGGACCAAAGATAACTCTATCAAGGCTCTAAACATGCAACAAAGCAATGTCTAGGAAATCAATGATATGTCGACTTGTATAATTACTTATCTATATAGATCTCTAACCAATTAAACATAAAATGCGTAATCATAGCTTGATACTTATACTATGATGATAAGCTCTTGCAAATATAGGAAATGAAAGAATTCATGTGCACAAACTATGGCTTAAGTAATATTGAATACGATCATGTGGTTAATCCTTGCTATTCTAATCATGAAACCATTCTTGTGCACTTGTTCTTTCTCATTTTGGGTTCTTAAAGAGGTATTTTGTTTTGAAATGCTCAAGTGTGTGTAGCAAAAGGAGTTGTTGTTTGTTGTTGATTGCAAAACACACTAGAAATTTGGGATCCCCTCTTTGAGAATATTGGTTCTAGAAACATTCTTGTCTAGTTCCTTGTGTGTATGTTCTATTGCCTCGTGCCTTCTAAGTTATCATGATCAATATCTCTATTCATAATACATGTTATCATGATATTTTAGATTTATAAAGATTTTCTATATGATTGTTAATTGAATTTTCATGTTTTACATTGAGTTTTAATGTATGTAGATAAATTCATGATATGATTTAATTTATTTATATATAAGCTTGTAAATATGAAATTTGTCATTAACCTTGATTCATATAGATTTTTTTTTTCTTTTCCTGCTAGTATTTGAAACTACTTGTTCATACATATCTTGACCTAGGTAAGGCTTCATATCGATAGATATCTTAACCTTATTGTGAAAGCTCTTTGTTTATGTATATAATTCAGTCTTGGTTTTGGTCACAATGTTTATATCAGATCTGATTTTGGTCTAGTTTTACCTCCATCGCGGGTTCCCCTGTTTACAATTATCCTTTGGTCTATATTCCTCTGTATATTTCCATGGAGAGCTTCATTATCCCAACTCTAAATTTAATTGAGCTTTTGTTCAAAACCTACACTTTGCAATCTATTTTGAAGTTGATTTGTGATAACCAGTTCCTCATCACTTAACTGATCTCGTTATAACAGACAATCAACTAGGCTAGTCATGGCATGTTTGTTCATGAGCCCATTGGAATCCATGGCTGGCCATGTGTGGGCATTAATGCAAAAAGGCTAAAGAAAGGTTTTTGTAGATTTTTGACCCCCCAGTCATTTGATCTTGCCTGTTTATGCCAAGCCATTGGATCTTGTCCTCTTTTAGCGGCTGGGGTCTGAGGTCAAGCTATTGCGTTCAAAGGTTGCATTTTCCACATTCAAAACCACAGGACAGGTTCAACATTGTAGGTATAGAAAACAAATGATTTTATAGTCTATCAGGACTTGACTAATACAGATCTAATGACTGATCATTGAGGTGAATACAACAGAATCCACATCTAAATATTCTTCATTATTTTATTCGATTTAATAAATATGTATCTGATGAGATTATTGCCGAAGAGAAGAGGATAGGCAAGCTGTGAGCACTCTGTAAGCTGAGAAGGAAAGGTCCCATGAAAGGAATTTGTATCCAACTCCAGAGAATTTAGATTTGAGATTTTTGCAATGACAGGGGCAATGTCAGGATAAGTTCCAGAGTGCTTCATTAATTCAAAGATTTTGAGAGCATCCTTGCAAAATCCATGCTGTGCATACCCTGCAATCATTGCATTCCATGAGATGACATATCTTTGGGGTATTTTGTCAAACAGTTCACCTGCCTTTTCTATGCTTCCCCATTTTGCATACATGTCCACCAGGGCAATTTCAACTCCAACATCTGATAAAGTTCGTCTATTCTTTATGCTTTGATTAATGTCCATACCCTGTTCCAATCCTCCTATTTTGGCACAGGCAGGGAGAATGCTGGCAAAAGTTGTGGAGTCTGGCTTTACACCTGCCAATTGCATTTGCTTGAAAGTTTCTAAAGCTTTTTAAAAGAATCCATTTTTTCTCATATCCTGCAATCATTGCATTCCATGAGATAACCTCTCTTTGAGGCATTCTGTCAAACAGTTCACGTGCCTTATCTATGCTTCCACATTTTGGATACATGTCTACCAGAGCATTTCCAACTATAATATCTGAGAAAAATCATTCCAATTCCTATGCCAGCCGACATTATTATTGGGCTTATTATGTTCTGGCAAACAGGTTTTTGGGTGGTGCTACATTATTGATGATTTTACCAAATTTAACCATTGAGAAAGATGTGGGTAAGCATGCATGTCTAACAGGGCAGTTGCGACTATAATATCTGACAGAGTTCCTTTATCCTTTATGCTTCGATGGATATCCATACTGTTCCGAAGCTCCCATTTTGGCATGGGTATGGGTAGGGAGGATGCTAGCAAAGGTTGCGGAGTTTGGCTTTAAACCTGACAATTGCATTTTTTGGAAATTTCTAGAGCCTTTTCAACAAATCCATTTTGTGCATATCCTGCAATCATTGCAGTCCACGAGACCACATCTCTTTGAGGCATCTTGTCAAACACCAGGGCAGTTGCAACTACATCATCTGACAAAATTCCTCTATCCTTTATGCTTTGATGGATATCCATACCCTGTTATATAGTCCCCATTTTTGCACATGCAGGGAGAATCTGAAAAAAAATCCTCCTTCCATGATAGCTTTGATGGATGTCCATACCCTGTTCCAAAGCTCTCATTTTGGCACAGGCAGGGATGACAATCGACAAAGTTTCAGAGAAATGCTTGTAGTGGGTAGAGGTGGTGTTGTTACCTGTAGAAGCGCCTGTGAGTCCGTCTTGTGTGGAGTCTCGGATATGAATGTTGAGGAGAGCGGCATTCAGAACGCTGGTGTTTCTGTTTACGTCTTCAACTGCCAATTCAATAACAGTCGCTATTTTGCTAGTAGTTGTGTCATAGCACCTATATTTAGTGATGGAACATAAATTTCTCCCATTGAACCCCAAGAAACGAATGACAAAACCAAAATGAGAAGGCGAAAAAAACTATCCTGCAACCAAGAAAAGAGGCGAGAATGAGACGCAGTTTCCCCGCAGCCTATCCATATTTTGTTTCTAACAAATTAGCAGAAAAAATGGGTGTCGATTCTCCTCGCCCAGAATCCCTCCTGCTAAATAGTTTGTTTGGGTTATAAGCCGTTGATCGCACAACATAGCTCAGTTAAAAAGTAGCGATTGGATAAGCATTAAAGTATCTGTGTTCTATTATTGTTCTACTTAACAAAATATACATAACAAAATTATAAAGCAGCAGTTAAATAAACACAATTGTATTTATGGTATGTCATTGTTCAACTTAACAAAATATATATACAAAAATTAAAAATAGCAAGCAGATAAACACAACTGTATCCGTGCTCTGTCAGTGCTCTGTCATTACACAATTTAACAAAACATAAATTAAAAATTAAAAAGCAACGACTGAATAAGCACAATTGTATCCCTGTCACTGAATAAACACAACTATAATCCACTCTGTCATTACTAAACTTAACAAAACATAGATGAAGGAGCTCAGTTACTACCCATGTTGCAATAGCCGTTCATTTCTTGCTCACATTTAAGAAAAGCATAATTGTATCCGTGCTGTGTCATTGCCTCCTTAACAAAACATACAAAAATGAAAGTGGACAAGCAGAAGTGTATCATTGCTCAACTTAACAAAACATAACTTAAAAATCAAAAACAGCTGTTGGATACGCAGAACTGTATCATCGCTAAACTCAACAAAATAATATTCAGAGAAACTCTTCATACCCCATTGAGACAATTACATAAACAGCACATCTTTCATAATATGTTCAAATGTTCATGATTTTCTGGTTGGTCACCAACATCTTTCGCGGAAACCTTGGAAACAAAGATAAAATCCAGATGATATAAAACAGGCAATATTGCCACTGAACACACAAAGACAAGAATAGGTCCAAAAGTCCAAAGAAGCAATGGAAACCCCAAGTAGAATAGCCTATTTCCAATGTTGTTAAAAATGAAGCCCCTCTCAAACAGTTCAGACACGTAATCAGCAGTAACTACAGGCGACTGCCATTGAATGGTGTTGACCAAGTACGTGACCTGATTAAGGAAACGTATGGAGAGAGAATGACAGAAGAAGGAGAAGAGAAAAACCACCAAAAGGGTAACATATTTGAGGGACACCATCAGTTCTCCATGAGCACCGTAGGTTGTGTCGTTGAGAGGCTTCTTCACACTGTATGTGCTGCTGATCATGGCTGCCAAACCTGAACACAAAAGGACGCATGTTGTTGCCATCAAGGTGGATCCCATTATGCTGTTTCGTAGAGTTTGAACTGCAATGATATTTTTCTTTTCATTGTCCTGCATTGCCAAATTCAAACAAAACAGAATTCATTTTCATTAGAGATGGGTGTATTTTTGTGAGTCACACAGTTAACGGTGAAAAAAATTATATACATAAGCACAGGATTCTCAGTATCATTGAGACCAAATGAAAGTTAGAGATGGGTATTTTTTTTTGTCAGTCACACAGTTAATGGTGGAAAAAATTATATACACAACCACAGAATTCTCAGAATTATAGAGACCAAATAAAATTTGGTTAGAGATGGGTATTTTATTGTGTGACACAGTTAATGGTGAAAATACACAACCACAGAATTCTCAGAATCATTGAGCCCAAATGGGTATCAATGGTGGAAAAATTATATATCAAATGGTGGAAAAAGTTATATAGGCAACCACAGAATTCTCAGAATTAATGAGACCAAATTTAATCTCATGATGGATGATGTTTTTTTTGTCAGAGAGTTAATGATAAAAAATTATACACACAACCACAGAATTCTCATAATCACTTGTACCAAACTAAGGTTTATTGATGTATACTACCCATCCTGATGATCACCTAAAAGAGCAATTGAAGAGTTAAAACAATTAATCTTTAAATTCTATCCAGAGACTTAAAATTCTTTTAACTCTTTCATTCCTATTGTGATATACTTTATATGCTGCAAAAGCCACCCTGTACTCGAAATATAGAAACTGCTTCTATCTTGAAAAGGACCTTTGCTTTCTATAAAATATTGTTGTGGGCTGGAAGAGTTGTCCAATGCTGGCATATTCCTTTGTTCAACTACTCATGGTTCAGGATAAAACCCATAATTCTTCCAAAAGTAAGTTTTAGTGGATTCCTGCTTAGGACAGGACTACTTTTAATTATAGAAGATAAAAGACATGACCTTTCCTTCCTATATAATATTGTTGTGGGCTGAGAGATCCTGTTCGATGCTGACATATTCCTGCCTTGGATGTGATTACTTCTGATTTAAAAAATATGGAATCATTCATCTAGTTGAAAAACTTTTTTTTATTATAATTCAAGAAAAATGAGTGGAAGTGATCTAAATAAGTTAGTAGTCCTTTTTATAATGAAAACATTTAAAGTTTTAAAATTAATTTTAATTTTAATATATTTAAAATCCAATGGTTACTGCCTCTAAAACAATCATTCTGAAAGTGATTTTTTATATAAAAAAAAAATGATTGAAGATTAACCTTAGTCTCACCTATTGGTTGTAGGTGTGGTGTTATAGAAGATACATAAAATACTAAAACTCATTAAAAAAAAGGAAAAAGCAAATTGTCATTTATATTCAGGAAAAAAAAAAAAAAAGCAAGTATCTTAAAATTCATGTTGTAATTGATATAACAAAAATGCAAACTATTCCAATTGAACTCCTTTTTAAGGCATTTTAGGGGAAAAATAAATGAAAGAAGGTACTTTCAACTTATAGAAAAGTAAAAAATTATTAAAAACTTATCTCAAATATAATACAGTTCAGATGGCAGAGATATAATCTATCCAAATGTATACTTTTTAGTATGAAGAATTTTAGAAAATAAAATAAAAAAATAAAAGGAAATATCTTTTGTTGAAGAGTCACCTTAGTTTCAACTTTCATATATCGATTTAATTGGTTGTAGATGTTAGATTGTAACCGAGATATCAAAGATGCAAACTATCATAATCTATACCCCCTCACCTTTGAAAAAATTTCCAAATGAAAAAGGAAAGAAAAAGCTCTTTACATCAAAAGAAAAATAAAATGTCATTGAAAATACACATTAATTTTGTTAAATCATATATGATTAGAATTTAGATGTATTTGTGGGATTGTAATTGAGATGGTAAAGCTGCAAACTATCCAATTTAAGCCTTTTCTTTGAATTGGCAGCTTCTCAATCCAAAATTAGCAGTGGTCTTATATGAGAGAGAGTAAGTTTCATTTGGAAGTAGATATGGTGTGTAATGGTGTTTGTGGATTTGATTGGAAGTAGATATGACCTGTAATGGTGTTTCTGAATTTGACTGTGTCGTACGAATTTAAAAATTCTATTACACAACATCATGGACTGAAGAAATTTAATGTTTTTAATAGAAAAATCTAATTGAAAAAGCCAAATGATATTTAAAAAAATTTAGTTAGAGAAAAAGACAGGAGAAGCTGAGAAAACAGACATCCTCATCAAACAAAATAAAGATGTGATCAATACCAAGCGAACAGTCAATATGCTTAGACTACCAATCAGCCATAACCTGTACCAAAGAGCACTTGCAGTTGCCAAAGTATGTGCATGTTTGAAAATAAAATAAAAATATATATTTTTACCAATCCAAAAAATCCTGCACCACTGTTTTCTGATCTTCAGCTTCAAGAAGCAGCCTTACAATATCAGCCCACTATAATGAGTAGAGAAAAAAAACAGCATCAACATTCCTTTTACCTTGATCATGCTTTGTATCCATATCCTTCTCCCAATGGAATTAACTCCAATGGTAGTCTGAAGAGGATAATTTTTAACTCTATGCCAGAGCAAGAAGTGGTACACCAAACCAGACATAAGTGCTAAGGGGACCAATATAAGGTCCAGATAGCCTTTCTTCCATTCCATTCTTTGCATCACTCCAATTCTTACAATCACTTCAGCAGAGCTAAAGCATGATCATGTACAACTTATTTTATAGACAGTTTGTATGGCTCAAACATCATTGTATGTATAGGAAACATGATATTCAGCTTATTGGGTGTTGGTGAAATGCTGAGTGGCCACTTTATCTTTCTTCATGATTAATATGTGAAATAGCTTGTGAGAGCGTGCCACAAAAGCCACCAAATACTGCCTAAAATTTGCATAGAGGGGGGCATTAAAAAGCTAAATTGAAGAATTTGTTGCAACATTTCAGCATACAAATCCCAATTTAGTGTTTGTTCGCATCAGCTTTCATTTTCTTTTTAAGTTATTTCAGCATACAAATCCCAATTTAGTGTTTGTTCACATCATCTTTCATTTTCTTTTTAAGTTGCATGTTATGTTGGGAACTGTTATTGTTAGACACTTCATTTTTTTCCCAGAACTTTCTTTCAATTTGTCCCACATGGTTGGTGTGACAAGTAGGTATTGTATACGGTGCATTTTCTGTCTATTGTTGACTTATATTCAGGGGAAAATATTGTTTAATCAAAATAAAATTGGGTTAAAGTCTGTGATATATCGAACTTTGTTTTACATGGAAAATGTGTTTACTGACATGAGGTTTAATGCTACAACTTCCATTATAGATTTGAGATAACCTTGCTGGCCACTTTCATGCATGACTCACAAAGCGGGTACAACATGATAAGGCATTTTAAAAGCAATGGATGTGGGGTTTCCATTCAGCCAGCCTATGGAAAGCGTGAGGTCATTTTCCCAGTCACCATAATAAACAAACCTCTGTTAAGGTCAAGATTGATATTTTCTGGTTGCACATTCGTAGTGGGCTAATTTGTGGCTCGCATTTACTTCAGATGATTATTTAATTTTGTTTGTCGAGAAAACAAAATCGTTCGTCCCAGATTTTGTACGGGTGTTTAGTTAGTAGTGGTGGAGCCCTGTGTATTTAGTTGAAGCAGCGTAAACCCTGAGATTTAGCAAATACAGGGGGACCCTTCTTGGGGGTGCTCGAGTGCGCTTCGAGTGGCCTTTCAGCTGGAGAAGGGTTTAGCCCTTGAAAACAAATTTTAGGTTGCCGTTAAACCATCTTCAGGGTACCGAAAACCAATATTTTCATGTAACAGGATGCAAAAGTCTTTTCTCGGGCTTAAGAATCTAGTAGCTCTGAAATCCCCATAATTTTAGATCTAATTTTCGTATATTTTGAATAGCCTGCAGCAGTAGCTGTACGGAGATTGGTTTTTCGTTCTATTGATTTCTTCCGAATTTATGCTTTCGAAATGATTTTCCAGCAAACTCTGCCCAGTTTTTCTGATCGCGATCGTTGACAGCATGACACAAAGTTGTGCAGAATCTTGGGATTAAACTCTCTCAATGGTTTCAGTGATTTATATATTTATTTCGGGAATCCGGAGGGGTCGGATCACTTTTTGTTGTGTTTTAATTGTGGCTGTTTTCATTTACCATGTTATTGGTGTTAGATTTCTATTTGTTTAACCCTTGACCCATGTATATAACATGATATCGTATCCCTCATACCTCATGTCATGCGGTGGACAAAAAACATCTTGACGGACGGCTAGCCGTGTGCCGTTAGGTGGTGTCGCTGGAAAAGGACACGCGGCCGGAGGGAAACGAGAAAAAGCTAGACAAAATGCACCTACCATCCGCCATTTTCCACATTTGCATTTTTCCACTTTGCTGGGTGGGGAGGGAGGAAGCAGGCGCGAGCAAGGAAAATGGTCTAACTAGAGTAATTTTTTTTCATTTTTCTATGTATATAGGTGCCTTTTATCTACATTTTTGCTGCATGCGTAGAGCTAAAAGTCGCCATTTGGAACATTTCATTTTGCAATTTGGTCAAGAGTGCAAGCGACACAATGGAGGCTGAACGAGAGAAAGGCATTCAACACACACGACGGCTACCCAATAGGTATGTATATCTGCCATTGTGTGTGTTATTCTACCATTCTATAGGAACTGTGAAGCATGAGCATCGGTTAAATGGGTTTTGTGAAAAACATTGAATGACTATTGGTTAAAGAAAAAGGGTTTTCCTTTATGGCGTCGTTATGGGCTTTATGTGGTTTTCAAAATATATCATTTTCTTGTAGAACCCAGGTTGCATTTTCCAACCTCGTAATATATTCCGTATCCAATTTATGCTTTCTATAAATGTTAATTGGTAATTTCTCTCATATTTTCACAATGGGTTGTCGTTTATTTCATTCGGCAATGGAAAAATTCGAAAACCCGCATACGGGAGGAAAGGAAACAAAAATTAAAAAACCCTCAACACAAAAGAACATTAACAACCTTGCATTTCAAATAAATACCCCTTTCCCCAACAAAAACCCCGCAACGTTCAAAATAAGAATGCAAACAATGGCGACGTTATGGGTTTTATATCATTTTCACAATATACCATTTCATTGTAGAACCCACATTGTGTTTTCCAACCTCCTGATATATTCCGTATGATTTCTGCTTTTTGTAAACGTTATTCACTTATTTCACTCATATTTCCATAATGGGTTGTCAGTTATTTCACTCGGCAAGTGCAAAATTTCAAACCAGTAGACGTGAGGAAACAAAAATAAAAAAACCCTCAACAAAAAATCACATAAACCATAACCCTGCAGAATGACATTGGAAATCATAATTTGCAAATAGGAAAAAGCCCAGATGAGATCCCATTTTTGCCGCCATTTTCTACACTATCGTTTTGGAAAACACATTGTCTCCTAAAACCCTTACTGTTCTAAAATCCTTTAGAAGTAACAACCCAGTTGGTTACTCACACCTGACCTCAATTTGGTATGTTTTGTGATTTTCTTGAGAAGCTTTTGTGAATTAGATAGTAAAAATGTAATGAAATTGAAAAAGAGTAGGTATAATGAAACCTGCAATGCATAGTGTTATAGATTGTTTGCAGTGTTGGAAAACACACTGTCGCATTTCAGTTAGTTTGATATGAAGAGTTTTATTTTGTTATGCTCCAAGAATGTAATGAAGTCCACTTTCAATTTTTTGAACAAATCTTCGCTACAGTCCAAATGTCATTTCGCTCTCTTTATCTGATTGGAACAAATAAATTGCTCGCATTATTTGCAGAGTTGGAAAACACACTATGTGCTCTCAGTTCTAGAAGGTTTTACAACACTATATGGGTTGCTTGTTTCTTAACAACTTATATGGAGATAGTGTGTTTTCCAACACTGCAAATAATGTGAGCATTTATTTGGTTGAATCAGATGAGGAAAGCGAAATGTTGTTTTGATCTCATGTTACATACATAGGTGCTTTTTGTTTACGAGTTAGCTTTCTCCTGATTGGAACAAATAAATTGCTCGCATTATTTGCACAGTTGGAAAACAGATTGTCTCCTCTCAGTTGCAGAGGGTTTTACAACACTATATGGGTTGCTTCTTTCTTAACACCTTATATGGAGACAATGTGTTTTCCAAGACTGCAAATAATGTGAGCACTATTTTATTTGGTCGAATCTATTAAATTTAATCAAATCTAATCTGATTATATTCTAAGGGAGAATGAGTAAATCCTAGATCTCAATTTACTTGTATTGATTCTAAGTCAGATTTCTAAAGTTTTGTTTTAGATCTTCTGATTGCAGAACATCTATTGATTTCAATGTCTACAATAGAAGATTGTCATCATGCTTTATACCTGTAGGAGGAGACATGCCTTCAAGGAGAGACGTGCCCCATGAGAGGGCGTGTCCCTTGAGTGCACGGGTTTCCTTTATTCAACCGATACTAATATGTGGCTAACACAAAACATACGCATGTATTTATCAACCTGTGTTTATATAATATGAAGTTCGATCATCATTTATAATTTGAATTTTATTCATGCTCAGAAATTTGAATCTCTTACTTTCAGAAGTTATTTATTTGATAAGTAATTTTGATCACATATAAATGATGATGATGCATAAATGCAATCATCATTTATATCTGACCAAAGCTACCTTAAATAAACACTTCGTCTTAGCTAGGGAAGATAACTCAAAACAAGTAAGAATAGATATCACCTAAGTACACATGATATCAAAGATATGGTATGATTTCAAAAATTTGTCAAGTCACATGACATTCTTCATAACACATCTTTATTATGGTATGTGCACTAACATCAAATCATATGATGTCTACCATAATAGTTCATGGCATGTCCACAGATATATATAAATATAGCCACCATGATTATCTCATAGGGAACATAATGATCTTCAATTTTTATATCAAGTCACATGATAACTATCAAGATGTCCACGAGATACTGTCATGATATGTCCACAAATATCAAGTCACATGATATCTATCATGATAGTTCAACACATCATTGTAGAGTCGTCACTTTACAATGTCAAATACAAGTGTTCATTATTAGAAAGATCGTCACCTTTCAATAATGTACATAGGGGGATAGAGGGCCCATAAAGTCATGGAGTCACACACATGACAAAAGAGTTTACACATTAAACATCTTTAAATATATTAGTACAACTAAAAAATTTGAAACTCAATCATAATATCAAATTACATTTCAACCATACCAAGTTTCTTCCTGGAGTATTTAACTTTAACTCTGGAGAGCGACTTGGTGAGTGTCGGATGTTTGATCATTTGTACTAATATACTCCAACTGGATCACATTCCTTTCTACCATGTCTCTTACATAGTGGTAAGGGATCTCAATATTCTTAGATCTATCATGCAATACTGGATTTACTAAAATCTTGATGCAACTTTGATTATCACAATGGATAACGGTAGGATTCAAGGCCTCACCAAATAGCCCCACTAGTAGTTTTCAAAGCCATATTGCTTCTCATGCCCCCATAGAGGCGGCAATATATTCAACTTTTTTCGAGATTTGTGCTACTAAAGACTATTTTATGCTGATCCAAAAGATCATAGCTGATCCTAAACTGAAACAACATCCTGATGTTCTTTTCCAATCGGTTACACTTCCAACCCAATCTGAATTAGAGTATCCATGTAGATCTAGATGGTCATTTCTGTAAAGAAGACCATATCCAATAGTGCCTTGAAGATATCTCAATATGTGTTTCATAGCCATAAAGTGAATTTCCTTTGGCTCACAAATGAACTGGCTTAGAGCATTCACTGCATAGCAAATATCAGGTCTAGTGTTAACCAGGTACATCAATGATCCAATCATTTGTCTATATAGAGTGGAATCTGCAAACTTAGATTTTGTTGTTGCTTCTTTTAGTTGTGAGGATTGGTTTCCATAGGTGTAGACATGGGTCTACAATCCAACATTCCAAATCTCTTCAGAATATCAATAGTATACTTTCCTTGATTTAGTATGATGCCATCTAATTTCTGCCAGACTTCTAAACCCAGGAAGTAATGTAAAATGCCCAAGTCTGTCATGTCAAATTCTGAAGTTAGATCCTTCTTTCCTTGAGCAATGAGGTGATATTCTCCTGTTATCAGCAGGTCATCAACATATAAAATAATTATTAGCATATCACCTTTAATTACCTTAAAATAAAGATTTGGGTCTGCATCATTCTTGGAAAATCCTAATCTCAAGAGATAGCTGTCAATTCTTTCATACTAGGCCATGGGAGCATGTTTAAGTCCATATAGATCTTTCTTTAATCTGCATACATGTGATTCAGGTTTATGTATCACAAAACCTTCAGGTTGCTCTAGATAGACTTCCTCTTCAATGGTCCCATTTAGGAAGGCAACTTTCACATCCATTTGATGGGTCTTCCATCCTTTAGCTGTTGCAATAGTTATCACTGCTCTCACAGATGTGTACCGGGCAATGGGTGCAAATATCTCTTCATAATCAATGCCTTCCTTTTGTGAAAAACCTCTGGCCACAAAGCATGCCTTGTGTTTTTCTATACTACCATCAACAACATGTTTGATTTTGAAGAGCCATTTGGAAGAAACAACATATTTCTCTTTTGTTCTAGGCACTATATCTCATACATCATTTTTCAAAATGAACTGATACTCTTCTATCATTGCATCCTTCCATACTTGATGTTTGAAGGCTTTTGTAACACTGGTGGGTTCTGAATTGATGATTTCATTCATTAGGGCAACATAGCTAGAGAACCTTTTGGGTCTCTTACTTTCCCTAAAGGTTCCCTTGGGTGCTGCATGATTCTCAACTTCTTTAATCATTTTCCTAGCCCAAAGTGGTCTCTTCTTGCTGTTGTCATTTGGATTTTCTTCTAAAGCAGATTGAAATTCACTTATTGTTTCTTTAGGATACTCCCTCTGAATCTCAAGAGTAGGTTCCACTTTTAAGGCTCTAGGGGAAGTATGAATTCATATCTCACTTGAACTCCTTGTCCTTTTGAATGCAAGGTTTTCTTCAAAGATGACATCTCTGCTTAGTTCAATTTGTTTTTGACCGGGTATGAATATCCTGTAGGCTTTGGAGGTTTCACTATATCCCATAAATACCCCTTTTTTTTTTCCAGAAGGTTCTAGTTTGAATCTCTTTTCTTTAGGTACATGAATGTAGACCGGGCAACCAAAAATCCTTAAGTTACTAATGTCAGGTTTTATACCCGTGAAATCTTCTTCAGGAGTTTTGTTGTCAAGATGGGAATGTGGACATATATTTTGGATGTAAATAGTAGTCCTAGAGGCTTCTGCCCAGAATGAGGTTTCTATGTTCTGGTCAAACAACATTGCTTTTGCAGCTTCTACAATAGTTCTATTTTTCCTTTCAACAACACCATTTTGTTGAGGGTTGTAGGCCATAGTAAACTCCCTCTTAATCCCAGCATTTATGCAAAATTCCTTAAATATTTCAGAGGTGTAATCCTTCCCATTGTTTGTCCTAAGAATTTTGATTTTCTTTCTGGAGAATTTTTTAGTGAGATCTTTGAACTCCTTAAACCTTTTAAGGATTTCCATTGACTCTTTACACTTAAGAAAATAAATCCAGGTCTTCCTAGAGTAGTCGTCTATAAATATTACATAATATAGGAAGCCTGCCATGGAGGGTACAAACATAGGTCCACACAAATCAGAGTGAACCAGTTCTAACATTTCTTTGGTCTTACTCAAACTATTATGGAAGGATCCCTTTGTATTCTTTCCTAGGGCACACCCTTTACAAGCTCCTTCATGAATTTATTTTAATTTAGGCAATCTTGTTACTAGTTTTTCCACAGAGGGTAGGGCACAAAAATGAAGGTGTCCTAATCTTCTATGCCAAATTTTATTTGAATCAGAATTATCAAGGGTAAGGGCTTGCTTGAATTCAGTGCACAGTTTGTAAAGATAACCTTGTCTTATACCTATGATTTGAGCTTTCTTTATAGTTGAGTTCTTAGGCCATGCTAGAAATTTCCCATCCATAAAGGTAACCCTATATCCATTGTCTTCAAGAGTAGAGATGGATATTAGATTCCTCTTTATTCCAGGTACAAATAAAACTCTAGTGAGCTGAAGGGAGAGACTAGATTTCAATTTGATGGAGCAAGTTCCAACCCCTTTTATAGGATGTGCAGAATCATCCCCAATAGTTACTTCTTCATCAGTCTCTTCAGTCATAGTGTCTAGGTGCTCTCTGAACCCTGTGATGTGCCTTGAAGAACCACTATCAATTACCCAGTTGTTGATATTGTTAGATACTTGACTTGATAAGGCTGAATAGAATACAAATTTGTCAGAGTCATGGTCTGAATTTGATTTTCCTACTTTAGCAAAGGATGCTTGTTGTTTTGTTCTATCAGGGCGTTTCATTGCATAATGCCCATATTGATCACATCTAAAACATTGTATTTGAGATCTTTCCTCTTCTTGAATGATCCTTTTCCATAGGAATTTCTCTTTCTCTTGAATGATATTTTCCTGTAAGAATTATTCTTACCCCTTTTATTAGATGTTGTGTTAAGCACATGAATATCCTCATCTATGAGTTTCTGTTTGTTTTCTTTTGTTGAGAGTCTTGTTTCTTCTTTTAAGTAGTCAATTCTTAGCCTATCAAATTTAGGGAGTTTAGATCTCACACTTATTCCTTGAACAAATGACTCCCATGAGTTTGGTAGGCCTCCTAGAGCTATCAGCGTTAACTCCTTGCTATCAATTTGGTATCCAATTGTTGATAGTTGATTCCTTAGTTTAGTGATTCTCATGAAGTATGCATTAATAGTTTCTCCTTTGTTTATTTGAACATTGTTGAGTTGTCTTTTTAATGCAAGAGTCCTACTGGTGTTGTTTATTTCAAAGGTGCTCTCAAGGGATTTGAACATTAGATATGTAGTCTCATGTTTTGAAAAAATAGGTACTATATGGTCCCTAACTGCATCTACTAAGATTTTCATGGCTTTCTCATTGTTCTCAATCCATTGAATTTTCTCTAGATCATCCTCTGGTTCTCTTTTATTTTCTTTCATAAAGGAGTCTAAATTATTTTCTTTTAGAATCATCATGATTCTGAATTTCCATGATGTGAAGTTGTTTGCACCTTCAAGACGATCTTCAAATCTGATCACACTTGACATTATGAAGAATGTGATGTGAACTTGATTACTTTTAAAAAATACGATTTTCCTAAATAATCTGATTATTTAATTTGATTCGGATTTTCTCAACGTGGCTCTGATACCATGTTAAATTTAATCAAATCTAATCTAATTATATTCTAAGGGAGAATAGGTAAATCCTAGATCTCAATTTACTTGTATAAATTCTAAGTCAGATTTCTAAAGTTTTGTTTCAGATTTTTTGATTGCAGAACATCTATCAATTTCAATGTCTACAATAGAAGATTGTCATCATGCTTTATAACTGTAGGAGGAGACATGCCTTCAAGGAGAGACGTACCCCATGAGAGGACATTTCCCTTGAGTGTGCGAGTTTCCTTTAGTCAACCAATACTAATCGGTGGCTAACACAAAACATAAGCATGTATTTATCAACCTACGTTTATACAATATGAAGTTCGATCATCATTTATAATTTGAATTTTATTCATGCCTAGAAATTCAAATCTCTTACTTTCAGAAGTTATTTATTTGATAAGTAATTTTGATCACATATAAATGATGATGATGCATAAATGCTATCATCATTTATATCTGACCAAAGCTACCTTAAATCAATAGAATCAAATGAGGAAAGTAAAATGCTATTTTGACTGTACCTATCAGAAGAGAAAAAATAAACAAAAATAAAATGCTCACATTGTTTGTATTGGTGGAATACACACTATGTCTTCTCAGTTATTCGCTTATGAAAATTGTTGGTTTTATACACTCCAAAAATGTAGTGAAGTTCACCTTGATCTTTTAGAACAATTCTTTGGTGACGTAAATATGACATTTCTCTTTTTTCATCTGATTGGAACAAATGAAATGCTGACATTATTTGTAGTGTTGGAAAACACATTGTCTCCTCTCAGTGTAAATGCAAAGGGTTGTCTCACAGTGGGTTTCTTGCTTCTTAGCACCTATAGTTTTACAAAATGGAATGTCTTCAAAATCACACCTTCCATTGTTGTGTTTGAATTTCGTATGATTGAAAATAAAATGTGCACAAAATAATTGCAATTTGGAAAACACAATGTTGGTTTTCAGTTATTTGAATCTCCCTGTTTAAATGTAAAGGGTTATCTCATGGTGGTTTGCTTGCTTCTTAACACGTATAGTTTTGCAATATTGAATGTTACAAAACAATATGAATGTCTTCAAAATGGCACCTTCCATTGTTGTGTTTAAATAAAATGCCCGCATTATTTGCAGTGTTGGAAAACACACTGTCTTGATTTTTAACACCTATGGTTTTGCAACATGAAATGTTACAAAACAGTATGAATTCCTTCAAAATCACACCTTCCATTATTGTGTTTAAATAAAATGCCCGCATTATTTGCAGTGTTGGAAAACACATTGTTTCCTATTAGTTGTTCCCTCTAATATATTAGGAGCCGACTAACTCCTAGACAAAAGTGACCTATGTGCATAAAAAAATACATAATGACATACATGGTAACATACATAACATGAAGAGATGACATAGTGCGGGGCCCACTAGACAGATGATAATTATATGAATCGACCTTTAATACTAGTATATACTCTCCAGTATGGAAAAAGCTAACTCCGAGACAAAAAGCACGTGTGTATGTAACATGATATCATAGCTCCCATATCCCATGTCATGTGGTGGACCAAAATCACCTTGACGGATGGCTAGTCGCGTGTCGTTAGGTGGCATCATCAGAAAAGGACACACGATCGATGGGAAACGAGAAAAAGCTAGACAAAACACACCTAGCATCACCATTTTCCATATTTTCATTTTTCCACTTTGCTAGGTGGGGAGGGAGGAGGCGCAGGCGAGGAAAATGGCTGAACCAGAGTAAAAAAAATCATTTTTCTTTATACATAGGTGCCTTTTGTCTACATTTTTGCGGCGTGCATAGAGCTGAAAGTTGCCATTTGCAACATTTCATTTTGCAGTTTGGTGGGTGGGGAGGGAGGACGCGCGGGAGGAAAATGGAGTTGTAGGCTACCTATGTATGTAGCATGATATCGTACCCCCCATCCCCCATACCCCGCAGTGGACAAAATGGCCCCAACAGAAAAGGTGGCTAGACGGACAAATAGCACCGACGGAAAAAATTGATGGTTGAACATTAACTCCGTGTGCCGTTGCCTATCCTGTTGTCGGGAAAACATGTCAGCATTGGCGGATTTTTTAAAAACCAAAAAAATGTGGCATTCAAAACCATTATTTGTAAATATCAAAAAGCCCAGATGAGGTCCCATTTTGTACATCAACGTTTTGGTGGAGAGCAATGGGAAGGAGTTGCAGGTGTTCAGAGCTAATAGGTATGTATATCTGCTTGAGTGGATTGTAGATTTTGTAAAACACAGTGTTTTGCATCCTAGGATTTTCCAAAAAAGTATGTATGTATTGAAAAGCTTTGTGTTATTTAGACCGTAGGAGTGTGGTGGTAGGCACCATTTTCTAGAAAACTAGTAAGGTATTTGGCTTCAGTGTGTACAAGGTTTAACAACATTTTGTGTGTTGGAGGTTTTGTAAATCATGTTGTCATCTCACCTCCCACTGTGTTTTCCAACCCACAATCATATTGTGCATGTATATTTGGATCATATTAAGAAATAGAAATGTAATTTTTATTATATGTAAGTCTTGTTATAAGGTGCCTTTCATTACATTTGTACTATCTAAATTACATTGTTACCATTTTGTTAAATTCCAGGTTTCAAAACATTGGTTTTCTCCTCCAACTCCTACATGTGCACTCCAACCTTTAGCTTTCAATGTGCATACATGAAACGTAGAGTGTTTTCCCCCTTCTTTCTCCAAACTGAAAACACGTGTCATTCTACCTCCAATTCTCACACCAGAAAAATATATTTGAAAATGATAACTCATACTCACATTGTTTGTACTATCTAAATTGCATTCATAATGTTTTGTAAAATTCCAGGTTGCAAAACACTAGTTTTTCAAAATCTACAACCCACATAATGTTTCAAAAGCCTTTACAAGTAACAACCCAATTGGTTACTCACCCCTCACCTCAATTTGGTATGTTTTGTGATTGTCTTGAGAGCCTTTTGTGAATTAGATACTAAGAATGTAATGGGATTGGAAAACACTGAGTTTTTTAAAATTTGCAACCCACACAGTGTTGTAAAACTGGGAAAATTGAGCTAATGCACCTATATATGTATAGTTGGTTAGAAATATCTCACCTCAACTTAGTTGGTTGTCTCCCCCGCCTGCAATGCCCCCTTGCTCTCCAATGATTCTCTTTCAACTTGCAGAATGAGAAAACCTAGAAAACAAAGTGTTTTCCAAGAACAGTACTTGTTAGAACCTAAAACACATGTCTTAATCACATGAACACCCTTCCCTCTTGCAGTGAACATATAGCATCTTGCACAAGGCAAAAAAACTCTGACGTAATTCGATGTGATGGGACACCTCCTCGCTTTCCTTGTTGTGACATTTCCTTTCATTTGTCGGTTTCGTCACTTCTATCATCTATATGCACACAAAAATGGTCTAGAGCATATATTAATTAAATACTTTCTATTTGATTAATATTCTTAATTCCTCTACTATCATAAATAAAATAATAAATTTATTTATATGGTTCATTATTCTAATTCTTCTTTTCCAAAAATTCACTTTCTTCCTAAATTAATTAAATGGACAAATTAAATCAATTTGTTATTTAATTGGTTTTCCCTCTTCCACTTAAATTTTAATTTTTAAAATCAAATTCACATATTCTTCTTAAATTGGTTAAAATGCACATTTGGCATCTTGCTAATTTACCATCTCCATTTAAATTGAAATTTTAATTCTTGAATTTGGGCACATTTCTACATATTTCCTCCAACCACCTCCAACTCACTTTCCACCTCATCATGTGTCTCACAATTGAATTTGATAATCTTATGCTGCAAAATTTTAGTGTGTTTTGAGAGAAATTTGGAGACCTTTGTAGCTTAGTTTTGCATTTTTGTTCATATAGTCTTATAATGGAAATTTGGTTTTGGATAGCTTAGTTCATTTCATATTTTATATAGCATTTCCATTAGATCATCATCATCAATCTTAGTAGCATTTAGATTCTATTATTATCTCATCATAGGATCATTTAGTCCTCAATCATCAAATATCGAAAATCCAAAAAAATAGGCATGTAGAATTCATCATAACATCTTGTATCTTAAGTTGTCAATCTTTGCAGGTTCATGTGCAACACTAATAAGATCTGAGAGCATGATTTGTCGAGATCCTTGAGATTAGAGAATAATGGAATGAATTAAGAGTCCATAGCTATAGCTTTTAATTCTGCTATTTAGATTTCCTCTTATGTAATACATTGCACAAAGGTGTGTTTGATTTGGTTATACTGACATTACTTACATATTTACTACACACATAAATTGGCACCCACCTTGGGGTTGAGCCCCAGATTTTAACCTATTTTTTGTTGAGTTTTATTTTTAAGGTTCCATCAAAATATTTGAAATGATGCATACAATTTTTTTTTATAGCGCATCTGGATCTTGTTTCGACGCATTTGGTTTATTATTTCAGTGCATCTGGCTATTATTTCAATGCATCTGGCTCCTGTTCCAACACATCTAGAATTTCTTTTAGCACATTCAAATTCTGTTTTGGTGCATCAGGGAGTCTAACTTTCATTCTATCATTTTTTTAGTTTCAACGCATTCAGTTTATCTTTTAGCGCATTCAATTTTTCTTTCAATGCATTCACTAGTTTAGTGCATTTAGTCTGAATTTTAGCACATTCGGTCTCTGTAATGGCACATCTGATTTTTACTGTGAATTTTCTAGATTCTTTAAACTAATTTATGTTTTTCTATGTTGCAGGAACTCAATGCGCAGCCAGAGACTTTATAGAATTGATTAAAAAAATGTTGTCGAAGATAAAAAGTTGAAACTACTAATATTGTCTTGTAAGGATTTTAATTGTTCATATACTTTGGTTAAGATAGGAATCTAGCTTAATTAGAAGGAATAATTTACAACATGTCTGTTGTGTTTGGAGTGGTAGGCGAATATGCTTTCCCCTTAACTGGGTGATCAAAAATCTAGACCCAATCATTTCTTTTATTTTTAGCCTTAGAGGGTTTGCCTTGGTGGGACAAGAGGTAATTACCCCAAGGGAATGACCCAAACTGGTAACAGGCTAAGGCCAAGCCCTTCTAGCCGGTATATAAAACGAGGGCTTGAGGAAAGTTCAAGGACCACGAATGGTTATGCTGACAAGTGATTCCCTTAGTACCCGTGAGGTATGTAAGAACCTGTAGAGCTTAACCTCTATAGGCTAGGGGTCCTCTTTAAGGGAGCTAATCTTTCCATATGTATAGCCCACCCATAAAAAAATTCCCTTACTAAAAACCCCTTTGTTGTAGTAATCCCAATTACCTTTCTATTCTTTGGTGCAGCAAAAGTCATTGCCAAGACATCCGCATTCTTGTAGTCTTTGGTAGAGGTGAAAAAATTTCCATGGGAGTTTGAAGCTTGGTTGGCTTGAGAAGAGAGTACACTGTAAGGGGGATCCTGTGTTGCCAAGTAGCTAAGTCACCCACTAAAGATAAGTGCGGTTGGAGTAAACTCCACATGGAACCCAAAAGAATATTGCCTTACACAACCTAGGATTGTGCTTGTTTGATGTGTCTTCACCTATGCATTTTAAATCAAAACTCAAGAAAACACAACACTCTGAAATATCCAACCAATGATTCAGAAGACAATTCAACCAAACATTACAAATTCATTGTCAAAAAATAGAAAAATCTATCAAACTATCAAAAACTAGAAAACACTTTCCAGTTCAGCGCATCCAATGCCTATTTCAGTGCATTCATACCATTCTCCAGCGCATTCATTTGTTGTTTCAACGCATCTCACTCATATTCCCAACATATGCTCTCTCAGCGCATCTGTTCAATCCTACAACGCATTTAGACCATTCTTTAGCGCATCCATACCCTGTTCTAGCGCATCCAGACCTTCCTGTAGTGCATCTAAACCATTCCATAACGCATCTGAGTTTCAGAGCATCTAGGCCCTATTTTAGTGCATCTGGTAATTTTTCAAACAAAAACCCGAATTTGATCTCCTTTCTGCCAATCAACATCCAGTTCGGATTTCCCCTCTCAAACAACATCTTTTGATTGTCCTAAAGCTTATGTTGAGGGATTGGAAATCAACCAAATTTGTCAAGAAATCCCTTACCAAAAGAATCAAGAAACCAAAGAAGCACCTTGGCTATAAGAAACTTTTGAAGAAGAGATGCTTCTTATATCAAAGTAGGAAATTCTTGCTTGATTATTGAACCTTCATCCATAGGTATCACGAATTTGATAGCGGATACACCAATGATTTTTCTTTAGAGACTTTATCTTCACAAGCTTATTATCAATGAAGAGCTCTTTCAAAAAGGCATAATCATAGTCAAACAATTTGTCATTCCTTCATTCCTGAACCAACAATTCAATATTCCAATCATCCCAATCAATTTCTACAATAGAACTCAATCTTGTTGAAACTAGCATTCCCAAGTGAAAATCTCTCATCTAATCTTTGATCAAACATCTTAAAGTGCCTTCCTCATCACATCAATTTCTGATTTAGCAGTTACATTTCACCATCAAGATTTTATCATCGTTCATTAGGATTCGTCATCATTTATCTTAAAATAAAGCTTGCTCAACCAGATTTTTAACCAATCTCTTTTGGCACTCTCAAGATTTGGTCATATTTTTAGAACATTATCGCCACTTGTATGCTCATCAAAACAAGATCTCAAAAACTAAAACTTCAAGAAAAAGGAATTGAAACCCCAGATACCAAGGTTGAACAAGAAGATAATCCCTTTCATTATATCCATTCAATTGAAATTGATGAGGTAAATGAAGAAGATTTCCAACAAGCCCAACAAGACCCGAATTTCCATAAATTCTTAGAAAAGGTTTTTGAAAAGGATGGAGAAAGATACATCTTGATGTTGGCAAACAAAGGAGTCAAGTTACCCGATGATTTTTATATTAAAAAATTGAAAAGGAATCCTAAGAAAATGGAAACCGAGACACAAACTTAATCAAATAGTGAAGTGAAAACCAACGATCCCATGGACATTTTGAAACAAAAAATCCAAATTCTTCAACAACAAATGCCAAACATGCAAATCGGGACTACTAAGAGATATTCCATACAAGATATATGTCCCTACCCATTTGATAAAAGTGTTAACATGATACCATTCCCTAAACATTGTGAATTTCCCAAATATGACAAGTACAATGGGAAAACTGATCCGATAGATCACGTAAGGGGATTTCGAACAATGAGTCTTGAATTTTCCCATGAGGATACATATTTGATGAGATTATTCCCACGTAGTTTGGGAGGGCAATGTATGCAGTGGTTCTCACAATTACCACCAAGGATCAGATCTTTTGAGGAATTGGTAAACAAGTTCATTACCCAATATTCATATAATATCCAACATGAGATTACGATGAAAGATCTTTGTAATGTAAAACAAAAAGAGGGAGAATCATTCCTCATATTCTTACAAAGATGGAGAAGGTTATTCGCAAGGTATCCTTGACCCATACCAAAAAAAGAGAAGATAGAGGTGTTCATTGATAACTTGAATGATGACATGAGCTATAGGATCGAATTACAATGCCCCCCAAATTTCGAGAAATTGATCAAAATGGAATCAAGATTGAGGAGGCTTTGGTCAAACGAGGAATTTTGAAAATCTATAATGAAAAAAAATTCATCAAATTCCTCCAACAATGATAAATCGAAGTTTTGGCAAAAGTATAAAAATAATGACAATTATGTCTTTACTGAAATGTGCAATGCTAAACCAATCTTCAAATTTTCAGGAAGTTCCTTGGATACCAATCAAAATACCACCCAAAATTCCAAGCAAACCAACAATCAAAATGCTAACCCGGGGAACAATCAAAATAATCAAACATCATCATCCAAGACTCTACCCTATCAAATGTCAAACAACCACATAAAGTTTATGCCTTTGGGTCAATCACATGAATCTGCCTTGAGAGAACTTGTTGCGGAAAATCTCATCACTTTACCTGACACTTGAGGTTTTGAGCCCAAAGTAAAATCATGCATATAGAATGTGATGGGGCTTTTAAATTTTGAAGGAAGGAGGCTAGGGTTTTTAGGGTTTAAAGCTACCTAGGGTGAAATGAATTATCAAATTTTGAAACCCTCTTTATATGTTTCAATGGTGACTTGCTACCGAAGGTAACCGGTCACTTAAGTGATCTGGTTGAGCCCTTTCCTCCGTGCTCTTACCGACCCCTTTCATCCAGCTCGTCGGTATTTTTCCGTCACCGAGGCTTAAAATTTTATACCGCTGAGGGTTGTACCGGTCGATCCCACCTAAATATTCTAATGTCTGTGCATGTTGTTTGGAAACCATCCGATCACGGGTTTTGATCTAGACCGTTTCTCACAAACCTCACAGGTTTTCCTGCTGATGTCATTAAGAGGTGC
>CM021103.1:227033206-227222175 GCA_007115665.2 Sequoiadendron giganteum
TTATTTAGGAAATCATTCCGGGTTGGGAATAGTATGAAATAAGTATACTATACTTTTGTAATTACTGATATCAAAAGAAATCTAAAAGAATTAAGACAGTTTGCTCTCCTATGTATGTGTCATGGATTATGAATGGATTTATCAAGGGTTTGTTCATTCAGTTTCAATGGTGTATTTGAAAGTGTAACTTGTTCTCCTACTTTAACTTAATGAGTTAATCAAATGCTTGAAAACAAATTGCATGTTTATGGTCATATACTCAGGATTCACTAAGGAGTGTTGTTTTAATATACTAAAAGATCTCATAGTAGCAAAGCATTATGGTGATAAGTTCATAATATATGAATTATGTTTTATATGACTCCTACCCAATGAATGAGGCACTGGATAGTATCGGTAAAATTATTTTAGGTGTAGGATTGTGGCTCTGAGCATGGTGATTCAATATCTGAACATTTTGACAAATATCAAACGTTATCTCTTGTGAGATATATATTTTATGATAATTTTCAGTCTCTTTGCTTTGGGACATCTGTTATTATTCTTGGGTTGTGCCACAACCAAGGTAATAGCTACTTGATTGCATGTGTGGGGACTGCATCTGTAAGAAGAAGTGTTCTTATCAGTCATAGAGAAATCTTATGAACACATGAAGGTTTACCCACCTTGGTCTCAAAGAGCCAAAAGTGTAGGAGATGTTAGTCTTTCACTAGATCTCATTAGTTGGCCACTAGCCTTTGTAATTCTTTATAATAGAGGTTGGCTATCTCTTAGAGAACTGCAAATCCTATGTGGGAAAAAACACCAATAGAATGAAACCCATTATTGTGAATTTCATTGATGCAAAGGTCACCTCACCAATAGTTGCATGCAACTGAAGTATAAAATACAAGATTTGATTGACAATAAAATCATAAGGATCAAGGAGCCTCAAACTAACATTGACCATGGGGTATTCAAAAACCCTTTTCAAAATTATGACAAAGGAGAATCTTCTAACAATAATGGCAAAGGGAAAAATGTAAACTATTCTTAGGATATCGTCATCCTTAATATTTCAGCCATTGAAGATCATGCAAATGACATTGAAATCAATAACCCATCAGGTCCTATCGCAACCAATCCTCCAATCAACAACACCAATATTATTTTTAATCAAATCCTCGATATCCCACAAGACATGGTTGTAATGGATAATCAAGTTAATGTCATCAAAATCAATGGAAAACAAGATAGTGTGCCTGTAAACGTAACCACAAGGGCTCAAACCAAATATGTTTTAAAGGGCAGTGGTTCTAAAACACCTGCTGCTACATCTCATCAATACAAAACTGTCTATCAAATCCAAAAATCCCCGTGCAAATATCAATATTGGAGCTTCTCAAGATCTCATCAGCCCACAAAGAGATCTTGGAAAAAAACCTAGTCGACACACCAATGCTAAATGATTTGGAATTCTGTGCTTTCTAGGCCATGGTGGGCCACCTAGTCGCTCCTCACTACTTATCCTTTTCAGATAATTATGATGTATCCCTCACTCATCCTCACAACGTAACCCTTCATATCAAAGCCTTGATTCATAAAAGTCGTGTCAAGCGCATCCTTACAGACGAAGGAACTAGACTGAATATTTGTACTTAAAACTTGTCCGTGCACTAGAATTCTTTGAAAATGAAATAGATCCAAGAAAGAAGATGACTATCAAAGAATATGATGATGAAGAGAGAGCTTCAAAAGGCTTGATTATATTGCCCATTTAGGTGGGTCCAATTCAGAAAAATGTGGTTTGTCAAGTTTTGGACAAGGATTTGACATATAATATACGCTTGGGTCATCCTTGGATCCATGAAATGTAGGGTGTGCCCTCAACATATCATTAGTTCTTGAAGTTTCCCTACAATGGCCAAGAAATCACTATTCTTGCTGATTCAAATAGTCCTCAACAATGCAATGCCCTTAAGGTTGTCCAGGATGTATTTGTGCCTCATAATCGTGAAGCTCCTAATTCCACTCCTGATATCTCCAACAGTTCTAGTCAAGCTAATCCTTTAGCCACATCCTCCCATGAATTCAAAGCGAAATTCCAAATCAAATATAAAGGTGTGGGTGAATACTCCATTGAACAATCCCTCTGCCTCTCACAGTTAATGTCACTAAAATCTTATGGTCAACCATTAACCTCGTCCCAAACATCATCACAAATAGTCACACTTTTTGATGGTAGATTCATAAAAGAAGGCACCCAAGTAGAGGAATATGATGACAACGATGTTTTGAATTGGATCGATATAAGGATAAAACTGATTCTCAAGCTACAACAACAAATATGCAAACCACTTAGTATGGAAAAGGATTCTTGATCTTGGAGAAGATGGGATAAGATAGACTTTGACCTATTGGAAAAAGAAAAGAGGGTATCATAGAACCTATCCAACCCGTCATAACCAATCCTAAATAAAAAACAGGGTTAGGATACAAAGAACATCAAAAAGATGAAGAAACAAAAGAAGACCTAAAGCAGAAGGTTGTTGAACAAATCGTATAGCTCCAAGCTAGTGACCACTATGAAACATATTCTAATGAATATGAGTGGGATTCATTTTCAAAAGAATCATGTCACGATAAGGATGCTTATGTAATACATAAGTATACTCCCACACTCGAGGAGGGACAAGGCTCAGGACTTAGACAACTTGAAGTAGGATCACAAAATATCGATAACTCGAGTGAAGATGATTAAAATCATAGCGATACAAATCATATAGAAGAGAGAAACATCGTAGACTTCGACTTGGCCATTGTATTGTTTGATGAAAACATTTCTATTAGGACACTTATGACATCTGACTTGAAACCATCTGACGACACCCTACCATTACTGCACCCTGAACTAATAGATTGGGACCAAACTGAACCTATCACTATCCCCACTTTTTGGAATGATGAGGCCATCGTAAAATTTCTTTGTGTTGTTAATCCTTAAATAATTCCCACCATTGAACATCATAGCAGAGCTTTACAGTAGGAGAGTGACAAGTTTCCTAGCTGCAAAATAAATGAAATAAAAGAAAAATCTGATGGTGAAAACCATTCTATGGAAGTATTAGATCAAGAAATAGTAAAAATAAAGAGTGCATCCAATGGTGAAACCCTCTTTGAGGTGCCAAAGGATGGGAAATTTGACACTCTCCCAGATCACTTTTAGGAAAGATCGAAAGTCCTAATTGAACCAACACAGTCCATCAATGTCTACAATACAAAAATAGTAAGAACTCTTCATCTGGCAGAATCATTGACAGATCTAGAAAAACCCAACTTTATCAAGTTCTTTGAAGAGAGACAAGTCAACTTTTCTTGGTTGTATGCAGATATGCCATGGATATATCCAAACCTCATCATGGACCATTTATGCCTTCCTTGAGGAATCAAACCTATCAAACAAAAGTTGAAAAAAATGCATCTACACATTGCCTTATTGGTGAAGGCTGAACTAAAGAAGTTATTGGATGTCGGATTCATAAAACCTTTTGACTATGTAGAGTGGATATCAAATATTGTGCCTATTTTGAAACCTGATGGAAGCATAAGGATTTTTACTAACTTTAGATATCTCAACAAGGATTTCCAAAAAGATGATTTCCCCTTGCCTAACATAGACATCATTGTGGACTTAACAACATGACATGGCATGTTATCACTGATGGACAAATTTTTTGGATATAACTAGGTCAAGATAGATCCTAAAGATCAAGATAAGACAACCATCACTTGCCCATGGGGAACCTTTTGCTGGAATGACATGCCCTTCGAGTTGAAAAATGTAAGGGCCACGTACCAAAGAGCTATAACAACCATATTCCATGACATGATGCATACTTTCATGGAAGACTATGTGGATGACTTGTTGGAAAAATCCTACACTAGAGAAGGACATTTGGAGATATTAGACAAAATTTTCACTCACTTGGAGAATTTTAATTTTTACCTCAATCCAAAGAAATGTGTATTTGGTGTAATGTCAACAAAGATACTTGGGTATATAGTGTCACAGAAAGGTATTGAAGTAGACCCCGCAAAGGTTAAATCTATAATGGAGATCCCTCCCCCGAAAAAAATCAAATAGTTAAGATCCGTCCAAGGTAGATTTCAGTCCATTAGAAGGTTCAGTTGACAATTGGCTGACAAGACTCATCCTTTCATTCATCTCTTGTAGAAGAATGTTTCTTTTCGATGGGACGAGAAGTGTGAAACAACTTTCAACCAACTAAAACAATTCTTAACAAGTCCACTTTTTCTAACAACTCCAATAAAAGGGAGGCCTCTTTTATTGTATATCGCCACTACTGACCGATCATTAGGAGCCTTGTTGGAGCAAGAAGATTCAATGGGGAAGGAGAGAGAAATTTATTACATCAGTAGAACCTTGAATGGGTATGAAATAAATTATACATTCATTGAGAAATCTTGCCTAGCTATAGTGTTTGTTACCCAACAATTGCGACATTATATGCTATCTCACATAGTCAAGGTCATAGATAAGATAGATCCACTAAAGTATCTCTTAACCAAAGAAAATCTATCAAGAAGACTGTCCAAGTGGGTAATTGTACTCAGTGAATTCGATATCCAATATGTCGATAGGGAAGCTATCAAAGGGAAGGCCATCATCGATCAACTAGCCGAGGCACCAATTCATGATGATCATCCTCTTAATATTGAGTTTCAAGATGTAGATGTCCTAATAGTAACAAAAAACAATTGGTTTTTTACTTTGATGGTTCCTTCACACAACATGGATCAGGAGTAGGGATACTATTCATCACTACCCTAGGGCACACCATTCCAAAATCCTATCGCTTGATTTTTCCTTGCACCAACAATACAGCCGAATATGAAGCACTCATTATTAGGATCAAGATAACTATGGAATGGAGAATTACAGAGCTCCAGGTTTATGGGGATTCTCAAATATTCATCAATCAGGTCAATAATGATTATCAAACCAAAAATGAAAAGTTGATGCCTTACAAGAGAATGATTGATGACTTCAAGAAGTAATTTTTTGACATCAAATTTGGTCAAATCCCAAGGAGTGAAAACAAAGCTGCCATCATGCTATGGCTACTATTTCTTCTTTGTTGCAAATTCTAGAAAAAAACATGATCACTATGAGTTCATGGTGGAGCAACTGTTTACCCCCACCTACGATGACTCTGAGTTCCAACTTATTTGCCACCTAGACGATGCCAATACCTCCATCTATGAAAATATCTACTCTTACCTTAATGATAATATCCTTCCTCTCGATCTTTCCTGCAACCAAAAAAAAAAATCATCTTCCAATCTGCTCGTCATACCCTTATAGCAGATATACTTTACCGACGAGGTCTTGATGGAACTCTCTTACGATGTCTAGAAAGCAATGAGTCTGAAACAAATTTATGAGAAGTCCATGAGGGTATTTGCGACACTCATTCAAGTAGTCTAACCCTTTCTAAGAAAATTCTTTGTCTGGGATATTACTAGCTAACTATGGAGAGATAATCCTTCCAGTTTTTCAAGACATGTCAAAAATGCCAGATTCAAGGTAATATTATCCATGCATCAGCACAAGAATTGAAACCTTTTGCATCAACTTGGCCATTTTTTCAATGGGGGTTAGATCTTGTCGGTAAAATTCACCCATCTTCATCCAATGGACACAAGTTCATGATTACAACCACAAAGTAATTAATGAAGTGGGTTGAAGCCATGCCTCTAATCACCATCACAAGGAAGCATATCTCATCATTTATCCTGAACTACATCATGTGTAGATATGGTATCCCTCAATCCATTGTCACTGACAATGGAAGACCTTTCAAGAATTAGGACACACAAGAACTCTATAATTTTTTTATATCCAACATCGGTTTTCTACACCCTACTACCCTCAAGGGAGTGACCAAGCTAAGGCCTCAAACAAAATAATATTGAAAATCTTAAAGAAAACCATCAATGATGCTGGACATGACTGTCATGTTCAATTGAACCCTAATTTGTGGGTCTATTGTACAAGCATACAAACACCCACGAGAGCCACACCATATGCACTTATTTATGGATCTAAAGCAGTATTCCCAATTGAGGTTGAGATACCATCACTTTGGGTATCCTTGAAAGGTCTCATTATAGATGAAGATTACCATGTGTCTAGACTCTAGGAGCTAGAGTTGTTGGATGAACATTGTTAGCTGGCACTAGACCACCTGAAAGTATATCAACAAAGAATTTCCAAAAGCTACAATCACAAATTCAAACCTAAGACATTTTGAGTAGGTGATCTGGTATTGAAAGAAAATCCTTGTAATCAACAAGACTAGGAAAAGAAAGGAAAATTTGAACCAAATTGGTTAGGTAATTTTGCTGTGGTATCAGTCTTTGGATCGAGGGCATATCAGTTATCTACACTCGAGGGGGTTCTGTTTGAAGAACCAATGAATAGCCTTCATATGAAAAAGTTCTACACCTGATGCATCTAGTGCATGTCAAAAGTCCTGAAAAAATCCTAAAAAGTAGAAAAAGTCCTAAAAATGGTCGCCCTGATGAAAACTTGGCAAACAAGTGTCTTGGTGACAACATAACAATAAAAAAAATCAAAAAAACAAAAAAAGAAAAAAATACGAAAAAATTGAAAAATAAAAAATGGTTGCCTTGATGAAAACTTGGCAAACATGTGTCTTGGTAATAGCAAAAAAAATCATAAAATATAAAAAATGCAATATAAACAAATGGTGAAAACCTTGTAAATAGGTGCTATTTGTGATGAGTCGACTTCTCTGTCTATTCGAGTATGTGTTGACCATTCACTTTTGCAATGACTATGCATTCATGCCTATCTTGCAAGAAGCTTCATGTCCATATTCAGCTAATGTGGTCGTCGCACCCTAGTTTGGTTCTCATTGTACATGCCCATAATAAATTTGGTTTGTTCTCACTGGGGGAAAAATCCTGATCTTACTGGGGGAAAATCACCGTTGAGCTTTACTCAATAGACAAACAATCAACAAACCACATCATCAAAAGTAACGATCGAAATAACCATCAAAATTTGAGCATCGAACAATCCAATCAATCATCCAAATCAAATCAAACATCAAATCAAATCATCTCATCACTGGCGAATCATCTTTTGAATCATGGTTGGATTACTTTAACGCAAGTGTTCAATTGATGTATCTTGATTGTTGGTATCATTTCTCAGGAGTACCTCGATGATGTCACAAACTAGAGGTGCTATGATCAAGAATGATATTTTTCTTTGTCTTTTTCTTGTGTTTCAATCATTACTACTATGCAAATTGTCATGGGACATGTTCTATAAGGTATCATTGATGACATTCTGAATTTTCATAAGACATGATTAACTCTTATTTGTTTACACAAGTGATACTCGGGTCATCTTGGTCTAATTATACCTAGATGCTTGTGTTATTTTGCACTATCAAATCTCAACGAACATTGTATGGAAGTTGTACTCAGGTCATCATGGTCTAAATTATGCCATTGATGTTTGTACTAACTTTCAACATAATAAAACACTCAATGATGACAATAAGCACAACAAACAAGATTGACAACATTGCATAGATAGAATTGATTTTTATTTTAGTCTGCATTTGCATTATAGATTTTCTAAGTTGCTCATTCTCAAGGCTGATGTTATTTCTTTCTATAGGATTGAGTATACTTGACATAACAAAAAAATCACTCACTTGCATTGAAATTTTCATTCCATATCATGCATTCATTATAAGCTAAAAAATTCCAAAAATAAAACATATCATCATCATTCATAATTCATTTCATACATCAAGGTCATAATAAATGCATCCTTTCATTCATCCATAATTCATCTACATATCCATTCATCATCCATAATAACATCATAAGTTCATTCAACATCATAATCCATTTTCATTCATAATCATAATTCATTTCACATACTTTACATAAGAAAATACCAAAAATACAAAAAAGTGCATTACATTTCGTTTGCATTCATGGTGGCATAACATAAAATCATACATTCATACATCTACATGTATCACATATGCATCCATAAACCATCCCTATCCATACTTATAATCATCCATCTATAGTCCATAATAAAACCATTTGCATCCATACATTGATATACATATGAAAATTTATTAAAATCATATTTCATATCATTTGCCTCCATACCATCCATCTCATAAACACATCATTCATAAATAGATCAAAGCAAGGAATCATCATCCATAATGCATCTATAACATAATCATATAGAACATGGCATAATCACATAGAACATAAATTAAATGCATCCATTCATAATAAACATCAACACATAAATCATCGAATGCCGTTGCATATCATATAACCTCATAAAAACATTTTAGGTATACAATGATATAAAATGAGAAAGTGATACATCAAAAATGTGGCACAAGGCCGAGTCTACACATCAAAGTAACAAATCAAGAATTTCCATGATATCCTGTAGTGCTGCCACCTGAGGTGGTAGGACTTTGTCCAACATCGCCTACCCCTGATGGTCTTGCCCCTACTAACCCTGACCCTGGTGGAGGTCTACTTGGTGGAAGTGGTTGTGTGACCCCTCTACTAGTGGTGTGAGAATGTGAATGCCTATATCTAGATCTAGCATAGCTGACTCGTTGCTCTGCTGGTATGACCTCATGGTACCTGACTCTATAATATTCTACCTCCTTGGCAGAATCTCTAACCTCTCTGACCAGATCGATAGTACCGGTACCTTGAGTTGTTTTCTGAATCTGATCCACCATTGCCACAACTTGCACCTCGTGCCTCCTCGCAACATCTCTCTCTATCATAAGAGTGGATACTTGGGCCTGCAGCTACACCATTTTCCCCTAAATCTGCACTTGTGCTGGAGCTTATGCCTAAATTTGAGCCTGGGCCTAGGCAAGCTATGCTTGAAGTGTCTGGATATGTGCCTACAATTTCTGCATTTGACCCTATAGCCTAGCTATTTGTGCCTGCTATCTCTAAGAGGGAATCCAAACTATCAGTGGTCGCTGCCTGCCTGGCCTTGATCTCTGCCTCTTGGGGATGACCCCAAAGTCTGGTCTATTTGTGCCTCCACCTCCACCATCACCACCCCATCTCCGAATCCCCCTCCTCCTCCATCCCCTCTATCATCACCTCCATCACCTCCAACCTCCCCCTCTGCCTCCTCACCACCTCCATCTCCTCCTTTGGGTTGCATGACGAGAACCAACTCTCCTCCCTACCGCAAGAATCGATGTAGGCTCATCGGGACTAGAAATTTGAGGAAAGGGGTGTGTATGAAAATAGTTGACGTAATCTGCTATCATCTGGGCATCCACAACCTTAGGATGATGCTACCAATATATCGGCTACATGTCATAGTACTCTGTACATGTTGCATCGTAATCAAGGGTCGACCCCCACTCTGGTATATCCTGCCTATGTCGCGCATAGTGTGCTACTCCGTGTGGAATTTCCTATATGCAACCATACTATTAGTGCACCCTTCCAAACATGAACCTATCAATGATGTAAGGCATCCTTCCTATCAGGTACCTATTGCAAAACATGTAGGGCATCTCTGCACCATCCTCTGCCCAGGCCTCACAATCAAGATACAACCCCCAGATCACTATGTCTAGGTCATTTAGGACCTGCCTCCAATACTCTAGCTTGCCCAACTTATGCTAGACAAGTGGCCTTATGTATCCAAAAACATATGGTCATCCTACTGGTTGAGCCCTGCCTTCCATTGGCCATGTGATCACTATGTGCTCCTAGGTCTAGAGCTATAATAATGTACAACCTATTGCGAGACTGCCCGCCTAAGGATAGACCACCTAGTGCAAGTCATTGTACAAATGTGCTAGAATGCATGATCCCCAAGCATACCTCATGCCATGAGAAATCATGCTATCCAAAATCTGCCCCAGCCCACTGAAAAGCCTTTCAACCTACGGTTGGGGTAGAGGAATCCACCAATGAATCCAAAAAGAATGTAGGGTAAAGCCCACCCTAAAGCAATCAAATCTCGCCACACAATCTCATAATTAATAAAATAATCATCATGGAAAATATGGCATATGGAATCTATACCTCCTTACTCCTCACGATCATAAACAACTAGCTCCCCAACAACTGGTATCCTCAATATCCGATAAACATCCTCCAAGGTCACTATCATCTCTCTTGTCAAAAAATGAAAAGTGTTGTGGTTGCTATGCCACCTCTCTACAAGTGCTATTAGTAGCCCCCAGTTAATCTGGTATTGGGGTATCTCTATCAATGAAGTAAGACCAAATTGATCAATGATCTTCCAGAGTCAGCTGTGGGATCATGTCCCATGTCCTTGGAAAGCACTCACAAACCTGAAAGTTCCCTAAGCCACCCTCCTAGAATAAAATTAAAGCATCAAGTCAAAAAGCAACCAATCAGCCTATCAATCAGCACATCATCTAATCAAATCAGCTCATGTGAGATTCTAATCAAATCTCGAGGAGCACCTATCCTTTTACTCAATTCTCATTTGTCATGAGATCGATCAATCAATCTATCCTTTCATCATTCCTCACCTATCATGAGGATGATCATCAATCAATCAATTAATTAACCTATCCTATTCATTGATCCTCACCTATCATGAGAATGATCATCAACCTATCAATCAACATCATCCTATCATCAATCATCAAAATCTAGGAGGAATTTATCAAAAACATCAATTTTGGCTGGATACGCTAAAACATAGTTTCTATGCATTGATTTACCCAATGTGCTAGAAAAAATGCTGGATGCATTGGAACAGAGTCCCAATGTGCCATTTCATTGATGCGTTGGAAAACAAATTGTATGCACCAGAATAGAGTCCCGATGTGCCATTTCCCAGATGTGTTATTTGATCAATCCTATGCGCGACTCTATCCTTTGGATTCGTTAAAAAACCCTATCCATTGAAGCGGATTTCGAATGTGCTAGTCTAGTTCTAGGGTCCTAACCTAAATAGATGCACTATTAGAGTACTTCTATGTGCTAAAATTCTATCCCTATGCGCTAAAACATGAAAATAATTCAAAATTTCAAAAGGAAATTAAGCGGCATAATTCAAATTTTGAAATTCAAAAAGAGGTTTTTGGGGTACGTACTAGAGGTCCATATGCAGTTGGATGCTAGTGGTGGTGAACTCGCTTGAATTTGTGTGTGTGCCATGGAATTATTTCCATATTTTCTCTCTAGGCTCTCATTTTTCAAAATGCTTAAGTTATAAATGAACCTATCTTTTACCCTTTTAACCCTTTTAAAGGTTAATTAAGGGGTAATTATGGTAGCATTTTATTTAATTTTTCAAAGGGGTCTTTTCATCAATTAATCAACAACATGGAAAAACTTTTCTAACTTTTGAGAGATAAATTAGGTCACCCTTATCAAAACTGTCGATCATCAACATATCAATGAAAAATCATTTAATCATCAATTTTTTCAAAAATCATCAAAAATTCAAAATTCCTGATTTATCTCTCGAGTGGGCATCCTTTTATCATCATTGTAAAATACGAGTCTAGGGCATGCCAAATTTTTTATATTGTAGTTAGGAAAATATATTCTTTGAAGCAATGTGTCTACGCACATCACTTCAAAGAGGGGAAAAATTTATGCACACAAAAATGGTCTAGAGCATATATTAATTAAATAATTGCTCTTTGATTAATATTATTAATTCCTCTACTATCATAAATAAATTGTTAAATTTATTTATATGGTTCATTATTCTAATTCTTCTTTTCCAAAAATTCACTTTCTTCCTAAATTAATTAAATGGACAAATTAAATCAATTTGTTATTTAATTGATTTTCCCTCTTCCACTTAAATTTGAATTTTTAAATTAAATTTTTAATTCAATTTAGGTACATTTCTACACATTTACTCTAACCACCTCCAACTCACTTGCCACCTCATCATGTGTCTCACAAAAATGAATTTTATAAATTGGAAAATATGAATTATTTTCGACAACTTTGAAACCAATTTGGAACTAATTGAGACACATGGCTCTTCCTTCTCTGTGATTCCCTTTAACACTTGGCAATTTGATTTGCTAAAGGGAACCATCTCCCTAATTCCCTCTAACCTTTTGATGCTCTGTCGTTGATGCCATAGGATCACAATCCTGACTGTCTGTTGTTGCCACATCACCTTGAGCCTCGGAAAAGCTATAAATAGGAATCTTTGACACAACTTTTAAACAAGTTGAATTTGATAATCTTATGCTACAAAATTTTAGTGCATTGTGAGAGAAATTTGAAGAGATTTGTAGCTTATTTTTGCATTTTTGTTCATATAGTGTTATAATGGAAATTTGGTTTTGGATAGCTTAGTTCATTTCATATTTTATATAGCATTTCCATTAGATCATCATCATTAATCTTAGTAGCATTTAGATTTTATTATCGTCTCATCATAGGATCATTTAGTCTTCAATCATCAAATATCTAAAATCCAAAAAATATAGGCATGTAGACTTCATCATAACATCTTGTATCTTAAGTTGTCAATCTTTGCAGGTTCATGTGCAACACTAATAAGATCTGAGAGCATGATTTTCTGAGATCCTTGCGATTAGTGAACCATGGAATGAATTAAGAGGATAGTCGTAGCTTTTAATTATGCTATTTATATTTCCTTTTATGTAATACATTGCATGAAGGTGTGTTTGATTTGGTTATACTGACATTAATTACATATTCCCTACACACATCATCTGTTTGGTGGGTCCAACACTACGTCTTCTCAACATGTTATGTATGTTTCCGTGTATGTTGTTATGCATGTTTTAATGCATTTTTGTATGTACAAAGGCATGTTTTTTTGGGAGACTAGTTGTGTTCATAGAGGGTCTTACAAAATTGTGTGGCTTGGAGGTTTCATAAATCATGCATTTATGTCCCTTTGTGTTTTCCAACCTGCAAGCATTTAGAGTTTTAATGGTTGCTGGGAAATAGTGGGTGTTTATAAAATGTCGCCTTTCATTGCATTCCTACTACCTAATTAACAAGAGCTTTTCAAGAAATTCTTACCTGTGCTCTCAACCACGTAACTTTGAATGTACATAATGGAATAAATGGAAAACCACATTGTGTTTTCCAACCTGCAAATTATATTGTGCATTTATTTTTAAATGATATGATGATATTGAACTTTTTTTTTCTGTATGTAAAAGTTGCTATAAATTGTGAAGGTGAATGAAGTTTAGTACATTCTTACTGCATACAAACTCTAAGGTTTTCATTAGAATCATGTTGTCTATATATACTTGCATGTTGGAAAATAGTATGTGTTATGAAACTTGCAATCCAAATACTGTTCTCAGCTTTGAGAGTGTCTTTCTGATTAGAGAATGCAGAAGTTTTGTTTTTAAGAAGTTGTTTACAAAAAAATTCTACCTTTTTCACATAGGAGTCTCATGTCTCCATCCAACTGATTCTCTTTTCTGCATTGACATCCTATTCTTCTTTCTTTTCATGTTATGTTTCTATGTATGCTTTTGTGTACAGTTTTATTCATTTTTGTATGTACATAGGTGTGTTTTATCAGCAAATTAGCTATTATTTTTTGGTCAATCAAGGTGATTAGCAAGGATTTTGTTGACTTGTTAACCCTTGTTCTTGCAATGATCTATATTTTTTCAATAGTCTATACAAGTAATGGTTCAGTTTACAATATCATTGAACAATGGTTACGATATCGATATGTCATTTAGATGTTCATTAAGAGACACATGATACAAACAAAAGTCTGATAGTGATACATGGTATCCTTCTATTTCTATCTTCTATACAATTATTGATTATTGTAATTTATGGTCTCTTTCATATGTTAGGAGGGATGAGTATTTTATATATCCGAGTGAACATTCAGTGCTTCGCAATTCCCACAGAATGGAAAATATAATTGCTGATGCATACTCCTAGTGTTAGCGATAGGTTAAATTGGAAATTAAATTCCCATTGTATAGTTTAATATGTTTGTTGATTGTCTATGGAAGCTAGAATTTTTCACTCACCACACCATATAAATTGTATATTGGTGAAATTTGGAATAAAAATAATTCTTTGTAGCACCAAATGTCTTTAATTTGCCAATTTAATCTATCGCTAACACTTGTCTTCCTTCTAGGTGGTTGATATATTTGAGGAAACAAAATTGAAGAAATCAACGACAGGTGGATTGAGAAGGACACTTTAGGAGACACAAATCTTCTCCACTATATGCAGGTGATTCTAGTTGTCATAGCTTGAATTGCAAGTGTACGGGTTAGTTAAACTTCCAAAATTTATTCTGCATGAAGAAGTTATGATTTTTTTTATAGATGATATGCTTACTGTGGTGAATGCAAAGAATTTCCAATTCAATTTTTTTATTCTTCATAAAAAAAATAGCTATGCATTTCATATGAAAATCCTACACGCAAACAAAATTTTTTATTTTTCCATCAATGAAAACCCTTTTTCTTTAACCCATATTCATTCAATTCTTTTCACAAAACCCATTTAACCGCTATTCAATGCTTCACAAAAACCAATTTAACTGTTGTGCTTCACAGTTCCTACAAAATGGAAAAATGGCATATACAATGGCAGATATACATACCTATTGGGTAACCATCATGCATGTTGAATTCCTTTCTCTCATTCGGCCTCCATTGTGTCACCTGCGCTCTTGATCAAATTGCAAAATGAAATGTTCCAAATGGCGACTTTTAGCTTTGCACATGCAACAAAAATGTAGACAAAACACACCTATGTACATAAAAAATGAAAAGTTTTTTACTTTGGTTTAGCCACCTAAAACTCCATTTTCCTCGCCCGTGCCTCCTCCCTCCCCACCCAGCAAAGTGGAAAAATGCAAATGTGGAAAATGGCAATGGTAGGTGCATTTTGTCTAGATTTTTCTCATTTCTTGCCGATCGTGTGTCCTTTTTTGGTGACGCCACCTAACGACACGCGGCTAGTAGTTTGTCAAGGTGATTTTTGTCCACCGTGTGGCATGGGGTATGGGGGTTATGATATCATATTACATACATAGGTGCTTTTTGTCTATGAGTTAGCTATCTCCGACTCCTAGACAAAAAGTACTTATGTACACACAGAAATTCATGAAAACATACATAATGACATACATGGTAACATAAATAGGATGAAGAGATGGGGTAGTGTGGGGCCCGCCATATAGATGATAGAAGTGATATAACCAACAACATAAGGAAACATCATGGTTAATATGTAAGAAGTAATGTTATTGGAAAACACTCTGTGTTGTGGGTTTTCTCATTCTGTAGGTTGAAAGTGAAAGGTTGGAGAGCAGGTGGGGGAGATGAAAAACCAATGGAATTGAGGTGAGGGGTTTGTAACCTATTGGGTTGTCACTTGTATAGGGTTTTAAAAAATTGTGTGGGTTGCAGATTTTGAAAAACCATTGTTTTGCAACCTGAAATTTTACACAACAGTATGAATACTTGTCTCAAAAATATTTTTCTATTTAGACTGTAGCAATGCAATGAAAGAAATTATTTTTAAACACCTAGTGTTTTCCAAATATGATGAAAACTCTATGATTGTGGGTTGGAAAACATAGTGGGATGTGAGTGCATGATTTATGAAACCTTCAACCCATGCAATGTTGTAAAATCTTGTATGGACAAAGCTAATCTCTTGAAAAAAAAAACCTATGTACATACAAAAATGCATAAAAGCATACATAACATGAGGCGATGGCATAGTGCAGGGCCCACCAAGATGGATGAGAAAAGTGATGAAATCGAAAGACAAGAGGAAACGTCATGGCGAGGAAAGTGAGGAGGTGTCCTCTTGCATTGAATTACGCTGACATTTTTTTTCCTTGTGTGAGAGGCTATCCATTCACTATGGGAGGGAAGGGTGTTGATGTGATTAAGACATGCATTTTAGATTGTAACAAGTATTGTTCTTGGAAAACACTTCGTGTTTTGGATTTTCTCATTCTACAGGGAGTTGCAGGTCGGGGATATATACGACTACCCAAATTCACTTGAGGGGTGAGTAACCAATTGGGTTGTTACTTGTAAAGGGTTTGAAAATAGTATTTGGGTTGCAGGGTTCATAACACCTAAGTTTTTTGAACCTGCAATTACACATAGACAATATGAATGTAATAAAAATGTTTTGGTGACTTACACTATGAGAACCCAATTGGTTGGTGACACCTTAGTTGATTTTGGATACTTTTATGTATCCCCCACCAACAATTATATTGACAGTATGAATATATTCAACAAACCTTACTTTCAACAAACATTCCATTTCAATATCGTCATACATTTGGAACAAAAATGCACATAATAGTTGCAGGATGGAAAACACAAAGGGTTGTGACTCACTTCTGAATTTTTGTTCAATGAGCACTTTTTGTTATGCAAACTATAACAAAACAATGTTTTGAAGTTCACCTTCATATTTTATGACAACCCTTACTTTGACCAAACATTCCATTTCAATATTTATTGATATGTTCGGAACACAAAATGCACATAACAGTTGCAAGATGGAAAACACACAGGGTTGTGACTCACTTCTCAATTATTGTTCAATGACCACTTTTTGTTATGTTATGTAGGCTATGACGATAATCGCTTGGTTGTGTGTTTTTAAATGTGCATTCTATTTATGTTAATATGAAATATACCGGTAGGCAATGCCACCTGAAGTCTTATTGTTTATGGTAGCTTGCTTATAAAAGAAAGAAAAAGGTCGACATTTAAATTGTTTGAGGTCAACTATTTTTGTCATCATGGATACTTTCCAATGAATAGTCATATTAAATACTATTTGTAACAGTAAAAATGGAATTTCTCTATCTTCATCTGTTTGCAAGAAAAAAAATGCTCACATTATTTACAGTGTTGGAAAACACAGTGTCCCCTATCAGTTATTTTCTTGTCAAAAGTTTTTGTTTCCTATGCACCAAGAATGTAATGAAGTCCACCTTAAATTTTTTTTTCTAATGATTGAAAAATTATATGCTTGCTGACAGTAGACATTGCAATAAATTTAGGAAATTTAACTGTCCCATAACACTTGCAAATTTTTTACATATTATAGGAAACCATGGGTGCGAACTTGGAAGGGGAAAGTGGAAGAAAGCAGAAGAAAGGGTAATACTGAAATCTTCTTTTTAATGTGTATTTTGATATTTTGAATGAATTGGTTGCATGTATTTGAATTTGATGTGACGTTTACATTCCTGGAATTAGAGTGCAAGGATGGACAAGGAAGTGGTGGACGCGAGAAATTTAGTGTCCATTTGGGATAGAAATATGTGCCTCGACAAGACAACAAGAAGAAAGGGTGTCTAGGGAGGAGATTTTGCACTTTCCCTTTTGAAGTTCTCATTTGTGGTTGGCTATAATATGTATCGTTGTAGTCACTTTTTGCTTTGATTTTAGAGTGTCTTTATGATTTCTTTTACAAAATTTCATTTTTGTTACAATTATTCTGATTTTAGTAGTATATTGGAGAACACACTTTCCCTAGTTCGTTCAGAGGAATTAAGTGGAAGAAAGGGTAATTTTGAAATATTCTTTTGAACATGTATTTTCATAATTTGAATGAATTCGTTGCATGCAGTTGAATTTGATGTGACATTAACATTCTTTATGTTGTAGGGTAAGGATGAACAAGGAAGTGGCAGGTGTGAAGATACATCAGTAATTAAATCAAGGCCTAATTTTATTGATTCTTGACACTACCCTACTCAGTTTCTCAATTTCCTACAAATTCAATGTAAGAAGCGAAAAAATCAGGCCTCGATTATTAGTGACATTTCTTGGTCTGTCTAATTTTTCCTTTTCCTTCTCATCTATTTTCAATTTTATTTCTCCTCCATAGGCTCATATAAATGTGTTATGAAAGTTATCTACATTTTTAGATAGGAATTTCATCTCCCCCCCTACTGATTCTCTTTCTTTGCGCTTAGATCTGATGTTTCCTTTTCCTTATATCCATATGTTAATTGTTGAATGTAGTCATTTATTCATGGGTTTCTTACAAGATGAAGGTGTTTAAAGTGCAATGGTCCAAGCAAAGGCTTCCTTGAACCCTTGTGTAAGTGGAATCACCCCACCGTTAGTGCCAAAGGACTTAAATAAGCCTATAAGATCTTATCTGACTGTCTCCACATTTGCACATAAAAGGCACTGTAGTAGAGGATGAGAGAGGATGGAAATATTCATTTTCCATTTAGTCTTTGATCATGTAATTATTGAACAAAATTTATGGTGTGGAATTACATAATCTTTGATCATGTAATTATTGAAAAATTATGGTGTGGAATTACATTATCTTTGATCATGTAATTATTGAACAATTATCATGTGGAATTATAGAACTGTAGTATGTTTGAAGACTATGGTCTTCTGCCAATAGTGGGATTGTGCGATTATTAGGTTGTATTGTTAATCTTGCCATCAAGGCTCCAATCCCTTTAGGGTTTAGTTTTGGAAAATTTATATTGGGAATGAGGTCCCCCATTTTTTGACCTCATCGGTTCATAGCTCCAGGTCAAAAGCGTTTACTCCTCTTAATTAAAAAAATATAAGACTATGTTCTTGTAGATTTCATGACACTTTTTGTTGCCATGTAAAATTTCATGAAAACAATGTCAAATGCCATCAAATAATGGTAGGAAATGCCACCTCAAGTCTTATTATTTATGGCAAACTTAAAAAATATAAGCACATGCAACTAGCACTTTCTGTTGTGCAGAATATAAAAAAATAATGTAGTTCAGTTGAGCTTCATATTTCTTAAGAATGCTTACTTTCAACAAACATTCCATTTCAATATCTGTTCATACGTTTCAAACAAAAAATGCACATAATAGTTGCAGGATGGAAAACACATTGGGTTGTGACTCACTTCTGAATTCTCATTCAATGAACACTTTCTTTTATGCACATTGTAACAAATTTTTTTTTTCAACTTCATCTCCATAGTTTATGACAACCCTTACTTTCAGAAAACACTCCATTTCAATATGTGTTATATGTTTTGAACACAAAATGCACATAACAATTGTATGATGGAAAACACACTGAGTTGTGACTCACTTCACAATTCTTGTTAAACAATGTAGTGAAGTTCATAACAACCCTTACTTTCAACAAATATTCCATTTCAATATCTATGCATACGTTTCAAACATAAAATGCACATAATAGGTTAAGGATGGAAAACACATTGGGTTGTGACTCACTTATGAATTCTCATTCAATGACCACTTTATTTTATGCAAACTGTAACAAAACAATTTTTTCAACTTCATCTCCATAGTTTATGACAATCCTTACTTTCAACAAACACTCCATTTCAATATGTGTTATATGTTTCAAACACAAAATGGACATAACAATTGTATGATGGAAAACACATTGGGTTGTGACTCACTTCACAATTCTTGCTAAACAATGTATTGAAGTTCATAACAACCTTTACTTTCAGCAAACATTCTATTTTAGTATCTGTTCATACATTTCAAACAAAAAATGCACATAATAGTTGCAGGATGGAAAACACACTGGGTTGTGACTCACTTCTAAATTCTCGTTCAATGATTTCTTTCTTTTATGCAAACTATAAAAAAACAATTTTTCCAACTTCACCTCCATAGTTTATGACAACCCTTACTTTCAGCAAACACTCCATTTCAATATGTGTTATATTTTTCAAACACAAAATACACATAACAGTTGTATGATGGAAAATGCACTGGGTTGTGACTCACTTCACAATTCTTGTTAAACAATGTATTGAAGCTTATAACAATCCTTACTTTCAAGAAACATTCCATTTCAATATCTATTCATACGTTTTGAATAGAAAATGCACATAATAGTTGCAGGATGGAAAACACACTAGGTTGTGACTCCTTGATTCTCGTTCAATGAACACTTTCTTTTATGCACACTGTAACAAAACCATTTTTTTCAAATTCACCTCCATAGTTTATGACAACCCTTACTTTTAGCAAACACTCCATTTTAAAATGTGTTAAATATGTTTCAAACACAAAATGCACATAACAATTGTATGATGGAAAAAACACTAGGTTGTGACTCACTTCACAATTCTTGTTAAATAATGTATTGAGGTTGATAACAACCCTTACTTTCAACAAACATTCCATTTCAATATTTGTTCATATGTTTTGAATATAAAATGCACATAATAGTTGCAGGATGGTAGGTTGTGACTCACTTCTTAATTCTCGTTCAATGACCACTTTCTTTTATGCATACTATAACAAAACAATGTTTTCAACTTCACCTCCATAGTTTATGACAACCTTTACTTTTAGCAAACACTCCATTTCAATATGTGTTGTATGTTTCGAACACAAAATGAACATAACAGTTGTATGATGGAAAAAACACACTGGGTTGTGACTCACTTCACAATTCTTGTTAAATAATGTATTTAAGTTCATAACAACCCTTACTTTCAACAAACATTCCATTTCAATATCTGTTCATACGTTTTGGATATAAAATGCACATAATAGTTGGAGGATGGAAAACACACTAGGTTGTGACTCACTTCTTAATTCTCATTCAATGACCACTTTCTTTTATGCACACTGTAACAAAACAATGTTTTCAACTTCACCTCCATAGTTTATGACAACCCTTACTTTCAGAAAACACTCCATTTCAATATGTGTTATATGTTTGAAACACAAAATGCACATAACAATTGTATGATGGAAAACACACTGGGTTGTGACTCACTTCACAATTCTTGTTAAATAATGTATTGAAGTTCATAACAACCCTTACTTTCAACAAACATTCCATTTCAATATCTATTCATATGTTTCAAATAGAAAATGCACATAATAGTTGCAGGATGGAAAACACACTGGGTTGTGACTGATTTCTGAATTCTCGTTCAATGATCGCTTTATTTTATGCACACTGTAACAAAACAATATTTTCCATTTCACCTCCATAGTTTATGACAGCCCTTACTTTAATGCAGTAGTGGATATGAAATAGTTAGGAAAGCTCCCACTTGAAATAGGATATCTACATACAGGAGTAATGATTATCTATTTAAACAAAATCCAAGGCCATAAAATTCACCTCCTTACCATTCACTTTGTCCAATACGAAGACCACTTGGCTAAAAAGCGTCCCCTTTGTGGATTTTGAATTGCTGCAAATTCATGCACTAGGAAATATAAATTAGATAGCTGGTTCAATTTCATCTTCATATGAAACAAGAGATAGTGGCAGCCTTCCATTTCCATCGCTCAACAATTTGGCTTGTGATTATTGAGTTGTGGAGGAAATTGTATGGGCTTGGATTTTGTTTAAAGGGATAATGGTTACTCCTATATGTAGATAACCTATTCGAAGTGGGAGCTTTCCTGTTTGTTCCATATCCACTACCACATCACACAAATTCCCTCCTCCACCAACCTCCAATGCAACTAATATTTATGCATCTTAAAATTTTATTAATTGTGCAACAAAACCTTTGAATTTTGACCTATGAACTGTGCAACAACACCTTTGACATTTGACATTTATCAGTTGTGCAACAAGACCTTTCACTTTTGACCTATCAGTAGTGAAACAACACCTTCCATTGTTGTCTTTGTTTTATAAAATTCCTATCTTTTAGATTGCAGCTCTCTTCAAACAACATTAAACTCCTCTTCTTTTCATGGTGACAAACTCTTCTTGTGTTTTAATTCATTTTTTAACTGGTTAATTATAGTGTTCGGTTGTTCTGCTCCACTTTGAGAATTTCCAATTATTATTTTTCCAGTGCGTTTATGATTAGAGAATGCAAATGTTTCTTTTCACAAGCTCGTTAGGGAGCTTCTCTACCTTTTTGGATAAGAACTTCATGCCTCCACCCAACTGATTCTATTTTTATGCACTTAGATCTAGTATTACCTTTTCCTTATCATCCACTTGCAATTGTATTTGTTCCATGGAATTGCTAACTGATAGAATGATTTCCTTCATTTGTTCAACTCCATTTAGAGCATCATGTCTCTATTTTGTTTATTTCACAAATTCATACACAATTTAGAAAACCTTTCGAGTTAATCCACTTCTGCATTTCCATTTTCCCCTTTCACATACTACACATGCTCCTTCCCTCCACTTCTCATGAGAAGGAACAACCTCTTCAATCAATACATTATCTATCTCATTTACTTTGGTCTACTTCTTTTCAAGTGTTTTTAGAGAAGATTCCTTTTTTTCACTACACTTTCTAATATGTCCTCGTATTTTTTTTATTACTGCCATGTCATACAATTCACATAACAAATATTTTTCGGATTGTGTCGGATTTCTTTCAGGCAAAGGGTTAGAGTTTTCAATGTATTGAATTCTTTGAAATGATAAAGGGACAAACATGTGGTAATGAATTTTTCATACTTATGGACATTTCAATATGATGTATATCTAACATATGTAATACAAAATATCTTTCATTCAATAGTAGTGTTTCAAAACAGTAGATCTGGTTATACAACTGTGCGTGGGTTGCTATTTTTTATAACACCCCGTGTTTTACAATATGTAGTTTTAGAAAATAGTATTCATGTATTAAACAATAATAAATATTAATAAAAAGTGATAAAAAATAGAGTAATAAACACTAATAAACAACAATACAAATTACCATTCATTCAACTATAGTGTTTGAAATAAGTAATACATAATAAAAGTCAAAGTTTTAGTTTCCATTTTTCATTTAACAAGCCTTTCCACATCCTAATCAGATTCACTCTTTACATTTTTGTGTTTATATTTGTGCCCTCATTGGAACAACAGGGGCATTTTGTGCCAAGCCACTCAATAACCCTTTCATCATTTGTCAGAACTGGTGCAGGGTGGTCAAGTAGTGTGTGGAGGGCAAGATACATCTCCTGTATGCCCACTTCAATGTGTGGATCAACAACATGACCATGCAATCATATTGCTTGGTCAAAAAAATGATCACCTTGATGCTCTATGCTATTGCTAAATATTTCTTGAGCACACCTCATATCTGAGGATATTTGAAGCAACAAACGTGGGAAGATGTCACCAATGAGGTCGAGACCCTGATCAACATCATATCTTTACAATGCTTCGTCAAGCTGTTCGTGATTGACCACATGGATCCAAACATATTTTGCACAGAGAATTTGAACTAGAATATAGTTTGTTAGCAGGTCCATGGAGTTTGACAGGAACCCACAAGCTACATCAGCCTCGGAATAGGGGAGTATAGGTTCGGTGGGCTCTGAAAATCTACCAAACTTGTGAATCACATCCTCACACATCTGAAAATTTAATTTGAAAGCACGACATAACCTCTCTATACTAAATGGAATGCCATTGTCTTCTTGATTTTCATGGGGAACTTGCCCGATGTGAATTTTGAAGTTCAACATTTTTAGTTTTACTATCAAAAAGAAAAAAAGGGAAAAAAATTCAGTAACAAATAGCGTTGTAGGCATCTATATAAAAACTGTTATTTACTTCCAACTACTGATTCAACCACTTGTTGAGAAAACAAGTAAATATCACAATATATTTATGAAAACAAAAGCTCTTAGTTACATGAATCTTGTTTTGTAAAACTATAGATTGGAAAACACAAGGTGTTATGAAAACTGCAAGCCACTCACAGTTGTATAACCATATCAACTATTTTCAAACACTATTGTTGAATGAAATATATTTTGTAGAACATATGTTTGATGTTATTCATATTGAAATGTCCATATACATGAAAAATTGATTACCACATGTTTATCCCTTTATCATTTCAAAGTATTCAGTACATTGAAAACTCTATCCCTTTGCCTAAAAGAAACCCAACAGAATCCGAAAAATATTTGTTATGAGAATTGTATGACATGGTAGTAATAAAAAAAATATGTGGACATATTGGAAAGTGTGTATTGAAAAAAAGGAATCTGCTCTAAAACACTTGAAAAGAAGTAGACCAAAGTAAATGGGATAGATAATGTATTAACTGAAGAGGTTGTTCATTCTCCCAAGAAGTGGAGGAAGGAGCATGTGCACTATGTGCAAGGGGAAAATGGCAATGAAGAAGTGGATTAAATTGAAAGGTTTTCTATTGTGTATGAATTTGTACAATCAAAGAAATAGAGATATAATGCTCTAAGTGGAGTTGTCTATCAGTTAGCGATTCCATGGAACAAATACAATTTCAAATGGATGATAAGGAAAAGGCAATACCAGATCTAAGTGCATAAAAACATAATCAATTTGGTGGAGGCATGAAAGTCTTATTCGAAAAGTCAGAGAAGCTCCCTAACAAGCTTGTGAAAAGAAACATCTGCATAATCTAATCATAAACACACTGCAAAAACAATACTTGGAAATTCTCAAAGTGGAGTAGAACAACCAAACACTATAATTAACCAATTAGAAAAGGAATTAAAACAAAAGAAGATGCTTTCACGGTGAAAAGAAGATGAGCTTAATGCTATTCGAAGAGAGCTGCAATCTAAAAGGCAGGAATTTGATAAAACAAAGAAAATAATGGAAGGTGTTGTTGCACAACTGATAGGTCAAAAGTGAAAGGTCTTATTGCACAACTGGTAAACGTCAAATGTCAAAGGTGTTGTTTCACAATTCATAGGTCAAAAGTCAAAGGTGTTGTTACACAACTGATAAAAGTTTAAGATGCCACAATAATAGCTGCATTGGAGGTTGGTGGAGGAGGGAATTTGTGTAATGTGGTAGTGGATACAAAACAAATAGGAAAGCTCCCACTTTGAATATGACATCTACATACAGGAGTAACCATTATCCCTTTAAACAAAATTCAAGCCCATACCATTTCCTCCACAACTCAAAAATCACCTACCAAATTGTTGAGCAATGGAAACGCAAGGCTGCCACTATCTCTTGTTGCATATGAAGATGAAATTGAACCAGCTATCCAATTTGTATTTCCTAGTGCATGAGTTTGTAGTAATTTAGATGCTACAAAGGGGACGCTTTTCAATAAGGTGGTCTTCGTATTGGCTTAAGAAAATGGTGAGGAGGTGAGTTGTATGGGATTGGATTTTGTTTAAAGAGATAATCAACTTGTGGGTATGTGCAGGATCATCATGGAAAAAACAGGCCCTTAAGTGGCGATGAAAATTCAGAAAATCCGAGTTAAGCAATTTGATGTAAAAATTTGAATAAGTTATCTATATTATTTCAAAATAATGTAAGAATAAAATTTGTAGCAAATTGAATGTAGTTTCTAAAATACTAGGTATTTTTTTTTTAAAGAAATCTATTTGGTGAAAATTTGAAATTTCAATGCAGAAGTACTTATATTTTAGGGAAAAAATAAGTAGGTGTCTGTCTGACCACCCTAACCACAATAAAATCATAATATTTTTTTATGCAATTTTAGATATAAGTAGAGGATTCATGTCCCAATGTGATGCATATTTTTTTTGTAATTTTTTTCCAAGTAAATAATTAATTATGAATTTTTTATTACAATTTTTAAAAAATATAAAAAATTGTATGTCTGACCACCTTAACTTGGTCAAAAATTCATGAAATTCAATATATTTTTTTTTAATCCTATAGTATGTGAAGCATAGAATGTGACACATGTTTCAAATTCAAAAAATGTGACACCGTTTGAAAGTTATAGATATTTTTCAATTAGTCTATCAATAAGGACTTTAGTTGTAATTTAAATAGAAAATGAATAATAATTATTTATTAAATTCAAAGTAAAGCATAATTTATATTGGCGGAAAGTTGAGAATCTCCTTTAAAAACCCTTTTCATTTCATCAATTTTGGGTTAAAAAAAGTCGTCAGCCATATGGGCCATCATATCACTTACATATCGCCACTTTTTGGCCCGTCATGATCTTGCACATACCCTTGTTTCCCATCAAAAGGCAATGCAAGATTCTTAGAAGCATCTACTGACATCCCCCACTGTGTTTTCAAAGGTTTGCAATTATTCAGTGCATTTTTATTTATCATCATATCACGATTTTGAAACCCAAATTTTAGTTCACCGAGGAGTTGTAATAAATGTTTTAGGTGAGTTTCATGAAATTATTAAGGTCTAAAAAAAAGAGTTTCATGAGAACCATTCTGTCTACTGATAATTGCAAGTTGGAAAAAACTGGGTGAAATACAAAATACAACCCACTATTTTTTCCTTCCTGTAATATGAAGGTGGACTAAATACATTATTATAGCGCACAAAATAGAAAGTGATCATTACAACAAGCCATTTTATTGTCATACCGATTATTTGTGTTTGTGCATTTGTCAAACATCGAGAGATACCTTTGAAGAACATAGTAATATAGAATGTATATATATGCTTGGAGGTGTGTATGATATTCCATAGTGGGATGGGGTATTCAAGATCTAAATCTTAATCAAGCGAGAAAAAACATAAACCTACCATTCAAACTTATACCCAACTCATGTCACCGTCCATGTCATCCTTTTCATCCATTGACAAGGGAGCCCAAAATGTCTTCCATGTTGAACCAACATCTGTCCATCCTATTTCACCAAAGGAACACCAAAAGTCAGCCTGTAAGGAATACAATACCTGATGCAAAATTCTATTTCACAAAATGGTAGTTGTAGTCTTCTAGTTCCACCCACTTTCAACTCATCCATCCCATGTTTATCCAGCTCATCCATTCCATGTTTTTCCACCTTCATAGCACCTATAGAAAGTCGACCATGTCACACACTTGATATCATAGATGCCCCTTTTATGTGAAGATCAAAATACTCCCTCTCATGATCCCAGTTCATCTCATCATTCCATTCCATGTCATGATTCCATACCATCTCATGATTGAAGTATGTCAACTCCATACCATAATCATCATGTATAAATTCATTAAAAAAATATTTCCATCCATTCAATAAGTCAAGACCCCCAAGGTATAAGAATTTCCCTCACATCTCATGATAATCCTAAAATTTCACAAGATCCCATTCATAAATTACAAACATATAAGCTTGGTTCATCCACCTTTATAAAAGCTAGTTTTCCCCTATAATACTACATGACTTCATGAGTTCCATTTACCTGGACACCCTAATATTAAAACATGTAATTTCTTACGGTCTTGGTTGCATACCTCCTTGTTAAGATGTTGGTAGCTCTTTCAAACACAAGAGGCCTCCCTTTACATCAATACATCCACCTCCTCCATTATATTCACCATCTATTGTTGGACCATATCCACGAACCCTTCCACCCATCATGAGCCAATATGTTCCTAATGCATATCCGTAGGTGCCATTTCAAGAACAACAATTCCACATACCCTTGAATTCATTCCAACACCTTCCACTTCAAAATCCTCTCATTTCATAAAATCCCTCTATGGTCTATCCAAGAAATTAGGATACCAAACAAGAAATGCATAAATCGAAGAATCCACTTAAGCCTAAATATAATCATGTATCAATAAAAAGACATTCCCAAAAAAATAAAAAATATTCTCCAAAAGCAAAACACTTCCAAAAAAATGGAAGGTGCCTATTAAGAAAAAATGAAAGGTCTATAAGGAAAAAATCAGAAGTGGAAACAATGTGGGTTCCAAAACAAGCAAAAAAATGCATGCATTCAAAATAAAAAAATCAAAATCGGTATCCCTACTTGCTAATCCAAAAGACTCCATTATTCCACCATCATCCATCCCTCCATTATCCATCCTCCAAATCCGTTTTTCATCCTTATATGCCCAACTTTATTATCCCAACCCACTCTTAATTGTTCAATTTTTACAACCCTTCAAGGTGTGTGCCAATGTTTTTATTTCCCACATTCCCTCCTAAAAAATCCATTCCATACTTCCATTCAAGCTTCATCCCCCATTCCATAGATTTAACCCAATCCTTTGCATGAATCCTTAACCCCCTTTTGCCTACCCCTATCCATTCCATTATCTTTACCAATTTTCCTACCAACATCTTTAACTGGGAACATGTTAGCCATGGTCTATAAGAAACATTTAGTTAGTGGGGTACTATGTTCCACAAAGAGACAATTGATTCCTCCATTCATATCCATACACCTTCATCAACTTCCATTTCGATGGCCATTCATATCCATTCATATCCACTAGCTTTCACATCCATACACGTACCCTTGCTTGTACACTTGGGGGGAAGACTTTTCCATTCACACGATACATTATTGATTATGCTATTTCCACTTAGCCATCATATTCCTTCATTTATATTCTATGCTATCCACGTTATCCATCAATCCACCTTTCTTTGATCTTGCATAAAGTATTGGGGCAAAATAGCAAGAAATTTTAATCTAATGCATGCTTTATACCATGTGTGTCTTCCATCATCCATATCACTTGTCGTCCATGTCATATTTCCTTCCATGTCCATTTGTCTTCCGTATCCATGTAATTTTGTTATAACTTGTCATACCTCTTACCATGGGGGCATGTTATTACTTTGACATTCCATCTTTGGAGTCCTCCATAGGTCATCTACTTCTCCTTTGTATAAGATAAAACATTTTGAGTTCCCTTGTCATTGGTTCCCTCCACCCATAGAATTCCATATCTTGATACATCTATCTTCATCCTCCATATAGGGTGTATTCTTACATGTCCTATCATTAACCCATATCATTGATCCCTATCCATCCATATGTCCTTTGGTTTTCAGCTTGACTAAGGAATAAGATCTTGTTTATCATTATCATTTAAATTCTTATTTATCATTGCATTATAATTGTCATGAGTAACACATTTAAAGAAACCATAAAGTCTTTAGCATACTAAAACATTGGGCTTTACCAAGTCACAATCCACTATGTTTTCCATCCTACAATGTTTTAGTGCATTGATCCTTATCATATACATTAACATTTCCATTTTTCATTATCACGATCTTGCATATTTATCATTTTCATATTGCATGCATGAAAAATTGTGCTTTATCTTAACTCTTGTCTGTTGTCTCCATCAATATCATTATCTTCTTATATATTTTCTTTTCTTTTCACACTCTAAGGAAGCTTGAGAATCTCTACACCTCATTGTGTACGAAGGAGAGTGAGGAAAGGGGCATGAGTCTTTCTTATGTGTGTGTATCGAGTCAGTTGAACCTATGATGATTACAAAAAGAATAACTGATAACAAAGGGGAAATTGTTCCACTCTATGATGAAACAAATGTTCACTTCCTACCCTTTCCATTCCATTCATTTCCATATCCAGCCTTCCATATCCTTTCCTCCCACATCGAATACATTTCATAAGCTATTTATACGCTTTCCTTGCATCACATCAATGCATTGCGTTCCTTTCTTCTTTGGATCCACCTAGGTCATTCATATTTATAAATCTTACATATAATTTTCTATCTACAACTCAAAAATGATGAATTGATAACATTTACATTCCATTCATTTGCATATCCATCCTTTCATATCCTTTCCTCCCATACCAAATACTTTTCATAAGCCATTTATATGCTTTTCCTGCATCTAATAAATGTGTCGCAATCCTTTCTTCATTGCACCCACCCAAGTCATTCATATTTCTAAATCTTGCATATCATTATCTATCTACAACTCAAACATACCTTCATCTATCATAAAAAGATTCACACCATACTATATGAAGAACAATACGAAGGAAATAACAAGGTTATGCAATCAAAGACTGAGGGAAACACCCATATCAAGAGTACATGTTTAACATGTGTTTGTTTCATCTCATGCATGCATTATCTTCTAGCTCTTAGACACAATTGAACTTTAGAGTTGGTGTTTACAAATATCAAGTGTTCACATGCTCATATAGAAGTCTAAAATATGTATCTTCTTGCTTGAAAAGTGCTAATAAAGTGTTCTTAGTTATTGTGACTAACAAATGTATGAGTTACAATGTTGTGAACATCTACTTGTATACTTGAAATAGACATGCCTTATGTATACTTCAACATTTTTCAAACATGTCTACACTGATGTTGTTTGTATTTGATGTCAAAAGGTGTCTGATGCCAGCTACATGTAGACTGAGTTGCTTCATTTTGTTCCCGTAGATTGGTTTCAAAGAGATTATTCATTCATTTGGTGATCTACAACCAAAATGGTTGTTGATATTCATGTCAAAGTCCTATTTCACTCATTACTTGTTCACATGGTGTTGGTGCAAAAGGTATTGATAGTTGTTGCAAAAGTTTGACAGAGTTGTTTCATGAAAAATTTAGAGGTATTGAGCAAGTACTCATTACACATTTATCATTCACATTTTATTCTTGATGGCTAATACATTTTGATGTTGTGACTCTATGGTATTATGTGGATAGGTTTTTGGCATAAAGACATGATTGGTGCTTGTTGATGAGATCTTCATGCTTCTCCAAGGATCTAAACCAATGTTGAAATAAGTTTTACATCAAAGGTATATGGTCACAATGAAAGGTTACATATCAATTACATGTTTCGAAGCCCATTAAGCTTGTTTGAAGTTGTTTTGTGTTCTTTCAATTCTTGCAAGTTTGTTCTTAAACCGTATATGAGGTTCATTATGCAAAGTTTATAACAGGTTTACTCCTATCTACAAATGTTCAGTATGATTGATTGTAATTAAAATGCCTTTAAGGGGTACTTGATTGAGTTCATGTGATTGGATTTTTCAGGCTCCATAGATAGATTTACTATGTTCAATGATTTACTATTATGATTTGATAGATTTTTTGCAAGAATTTTTACCTTGTTCAAAAGCACCTATTATATGATTTTAGCCATAGCAGCAAGGCACTCAACTATTTGATTAAATGATTTGGTAGACATGTATGAAAATTGTGGTAACATAGACAAGGCAATGAACTATTTCATAAAATTCCTCAAAAAAATTTGGTCTCATGCTGATGGAATGCCATGAAAATCCATATAGCAGAAAGGCAACAATATGGATTGTCATGGCATTCCATTGCCACGTGACCACATTTCTTTTAGGAATTTTATCAGTCACTTCATTGTCTTCTCTATGTTGTTGCGTACCATTATGATTTGGTAGATTTTTTAGAAGTATGTGTAGCTTGTTCAAAAGAACCTATTTTAGGCTTTTAGCCATAGCAACAAGGCAGTGAATAGTTTGATAGAATGCTTTGGTAGACATGTATGAAAAATATGGTAGCATAGTGAACTGTTTCATATAATGCCTCAAAGAAATGTGGTCCCCTGGTGAAGGAATCTAATAAAAATATGGATTGTCATGGCAAACCTTCACCAAGGGACCACATTTCTTTGAGGCATTATATGAAATAGTGCACTATGCTACCACATTTTTCATACATGTCTACCAAAGCATTCTATCAAACTGTTCACTACCTTGCTACTATGGCTAAAAGCCTAAAACAAGTTTTTTTGAACAAGCTATGCATGCTTCAAAAAAATCTATCAAAACATAATAGTCAATATAGATTATCATCACTTCGAACACCATGGCTAAATAGTAAATAGGGATTATTGAAAAAATGTATCAAAGCATAATTGTAAATATGGATTGTCATTGCATTCCAAGACCATCATCTAGGAATGCCATGACAAGCCATAGACAAACAATAGAAGCAGTTCATTGCCAAGACTATGGCTTGTCATGGCATTCCAATAACCATGGTGTTGCAAAGCCATGAGATTCCATATTTAATATTATGCTTTGATAGTAAACACCTATTATTTTCCAGCAAGCATATACACGCATAATACGATTGGAAGTTGGAAAAAACAGTGTGAGCTGAGTATATGTATGCCAAAACACACTAGCAACCCATAGATAAGAAATCATACACATAAATAGTTCATTTCCTTGTCTATGGCTTTCCATGGCATTCCAATCACCATGGTGTTGCAATGCCATGACAATCCATATTTACTATTATTCTTTGGTAGTAAACACTCGATGTTTTCCAATAATCCTACACATGTAAAATATGATCGCAAGTTGGAAAAAATAGCGTGAGTTGAGTATATGTCTACCAAAACATATTGGCAACCCATAGATAAGAAATCATACACAAAAATAGTTCATTGCCTTCTCTCATAAATTGACCTATATATAGTATTGTCCAGCTTATGCTGTACAATATGCAATCAACCAATCAGGTTGACTAAGATCCATTCATGGCATCTATGATTGTCCTAATGCAATGCAAATCCATCGTAAGTTAAAAAAGTTATAGTGTACAAAGTAGAAAATTTGACCTCTTAGGACTTGAAATAATACCCTTATGATACTAGTCACAAAAATACCCATTAACTTTGTGCTATGCCTTAGGTTGGAGATGTCAAACACTAAGCCTCCATGATTCTTGTTTAGAACTGCAAGTTGCCTTAGACTGAATCTACTTGGATAATTCTTTTTTGTATTCAGGGATGTTTGAACAAATCCAATTATCAATGATTCAAGGACATACACCATACTATCAACCAGGTGGCTAATCAATTAGATATCAAAGCCGCTACTAGAACCTACATAGCTGAACGCTTTGATTGGGTACTATTCAATCGAGACTCTTTCGGTTTACAATTTTCTCTTGCTTCAGTTCCATTTGGTATGTGATTTATTGTCATTTCTATTTTTATTTTTCCCTTCTTTGGAGGGCTAATATTTATCTTAATTAGATGGCTTCTATGTAGTTGTACTAGTTATGGCTATTGTTTTCTCATAGCCCCCAAAAAAGAATAAAAATTCAATACAACAAAAATATTGAAGTGCACAACAAAGAACACACTTCTAACAATAATTATGGTATGATGCATGAAAGCTTACACAATACAATTTGTAATGGATTATCATTCTTAGCTTTAATGAAACCATAGACCATAAATATATACAACACTCTAAAGTAAATGGTAAAATACATATAAGATAATGGATAGTGTAATTGCAAGTTGGAAAATATAGTATGAGGTGAGTATATATCTGCCAAAACACAATGACATGCCATATATAAGCAATCATACATACAAATAGTTGATTTCCTTATCTATGGCTTATCATGTCATTCTAATCACCATGGTCTTGGGATACCATGAAAATATAGATCTACTATTATGCTTTGATAGTAAACAAATAATGTTTTCCAACAACCATATACATGCAAACTGATTGGATGTTAGAAAACATAGTATACGGTGACTATATGTCTCCCAAAACACAATGGAATGCCATATATAAGAAATCATACATAGAAATAGTTCATTGCCTTGTCTATGGCTTGTGATGTCATCCCAATCACCATGGTGTTGGAATGCCATGCAAATCCAAATCTACTATTATGCTTTCATAGTAAACACATGATGTTTTCCAACAACCATATACATGCATAATGTGATTGGAAATTGGAAAACATAGTGTGTGGTGAGTACATGTTTGCCAAAACACAATGTCATGCCATAGATAAGAAATCATACATACAAACAGTTCATTTCCTTGTCTATGGCTTGCCATCTCATTCCAATCACCGCGGTGTTGGAATGCCATGACAATCCAGATCTACTATTATCCTTCGATAGTAAACATACAATGTTTTCCAACAACCATATACATGCATTCTATAATTGCAAGTTGGAAAAAATAGTGTGATGTGAGTATATGTCTCCCAAACCACAATGGCAAGCCATAGATAAGAAATCATAATTACAAACAGTTCATTGCCTTGTCTATGGCTTGTCACGACATTCTAATCACCATGAAACCACATTTCTTTGAGGCAATTTTCAAACTGTTCACTACCTTGTCTTTGTTGTTGGTTACTAATATGCTTTCATAGACAAGGTAGTGAACTGTTTGAAAAAATGCCTCAAACAAATGTGGTCTCTTGGAATTCAATGACAAACAAATGCAATTTGTAGCTGTAGTTATCACTCTAGTATGAATGAATTAATATATTTGACAATAGTATTTGGCTGCATAGGTGGAGTTACCTATAGTTGTGGATATAGTTTCACAATATATTGTTCATACCTCTACTAAAGATGACAATATATATATGCAAGACAAACTGCATTGCTTGTTAACTAAGGTGTTTCCCACTTTCTAACAAAAATTGGCTAAGGGCTCTCCATCTACAAATATCACTCTAACTATCTGCAAGCCTTTAGGGAGGAACTAAAAGGAGAAAAAAAGAACAATCCCGACAAGGGAAAAAGAAAAGAGATTGTAATTGAACTGATGGAAGGTCAAAGTAGTAGGGATCCTGGGCTTTTAGTGGATGAGATGGCTGCAACATAGACAGTGGTGACACGTGGAGACTCAGACAATACAATACAGTCCCTCTAGGAATCAACCTTGGAAAAAAAATCATCTTTTTTTGGTTATAAATGGTAATAGGTCTAGTACATATGTTACATAGATGTACAACCTTATAAAACTACACATATGTAACTACATGCTATAGGTATTTATGTACATATTTTGTATATAGTACTTGGAACAATGTTAATATGAGATGACAAATTTGTTATATCAGGGGCAGTGTGGGGATATGTATATTTTGTAACTAGGGCAATATGATGTTATAGCATATGCAAGGCTTCCTAGAGGCTTGATACTAATGCAATTACTTAGATGCACTATGTAATGATCTCTCTATACTTAATAAAAAAAAAATATCTGTAATTATTGTGTAAAAATAGTGTCAGATGAGAATGTCTTCCAAAACATAGTGGAAATCCATAGATAGCCAATCCCACATAGAAACAGTTCATTTGCTTGTATATGGCTTAGCATGAAATTGTATTGACCATTATACCACATTTCTTTCATCCATTTTCCCAAATAGTTCACTACCTTGCCTCTTCTATTGCTTACTATTATGCTTTCATACACAAGGTAGTGAACTATTTTGAAAAATACCTCAAACAAATGCGCTCTCATGGAATTCCATAACAAATAAATACAATTGGCAGTTGTAATTATCACTCTACAATGAATAATTTAATATAATTCAATATAGTACTTGGTTGTGTAGGTGGAGTTCCCTATAGTTGTGGATATAGCTTTTACCTATGCAATGTGAACTAAATGCATAACTGCTTTTAGGTTGACTATGTAAAAATCCTATATTGTAATTTAAATTTTGTCATCTATCTATGAGAATCTACTTATTAGTTGTGCAATGTGAAGTAATGATTTTAGTTTGAAATATGTGCAATGGAATGAAATGGAAAACATAGGCTATTTATAAAACCACAAGCCACATCACAACATATCCAAACCATCATGGTTTTCAAGACTCTATATGTATGTGTGCATTACAAATAGAAAGAACACCAATTTATTGAAATTATCACCAATAATGAGTAAACTTGATCAAAGTGGTGAAACACTGTGTTAATGATTCTTGGGAAACAATGCCTTTCATTACATTCTTAGGGTCTAAATAACAAAATCTTGTAAGGACATTCATTTTCTTTTCTAAAATTCTAAGATGCAAAACACTGGGTTTTACAAAACCCTAAACCCACTTGAAGTTTAAAAACAATTTACAGTTAAAAAACCTCATAAAAATTTTAAAACCCTTTACAACTAACAAACCAAATGATTAGAAACCCCTCAACTCACTTTTTGCAGTCTCCCCTGTCTCTGCAACCTTTCACTTTCAACCTACAAAATGAAAGAGAAGAATACACATTGTGAAATGTTGTTGGAAACAATGGGTGTTTCTAAATCCACATTTCATTACATTCCTACAGATTTAATAAAAAAATATTTTGAAGACATTCATATTTTTTCTAATATTCCTATGGTTTTAACAACAACACAGCTATAAATCAGAATTTGATTACATTCCTACGGTTTTAACAACACATGAAGCAATATGAAAATGCATGAAACAATACATAAAAACTTTCAACATTCAATACAGTCAGTTAGAAACATCTCACCTCAAGTTGGTTGGTCCTCTCCCCTACTTGTGATGCACCCTTGCTCTCCAATGTTTCAATTTCAACCTTTAGAATGATAAGACCCAAAGCACAACGTGTTTCCCAACTGTCTTCCAAGAACAGTACCCATTACAATTTAAATTGTGTGTCTTAATCACATCTTCCCACGCTTAACAATTAGCTTCTCCCACAAGGAAAAATTCCGACGTAATTCAGTGACGGGACACCTCATCGCTTCCCATGTCATTTCCTTCCATTTTCAGTTCTTTCACTTCTATCATCTATCTGGTAGGCCCCGCACTATGCCATCTCTTCATATAATGCATGTTACCATGTATGTCGCTATGTATGTTTTCATGCATTTTTGTATGCACATAGGTCACTTTTGTCTTGGAGTTAGTAAGCTCTGAGATAGGGGAGAGGAGTCATCAGTGGTGTGGGGTCTTATAGTGGATTTCGGTAATATCAATTTGTAAACAAGTTTTTATTCATAAAGTCAACACAAGTAGACAAATCATTGTATTATCAAAAATTGTATAATAATCGGTTTATATTTGTCCCAAACACAAATAGACATTCATAAAATTAAATGTATGAGAGTATTCAAAGCACACACATCTGACACCACCATCTTACAAGCCAATTTTTTTGTTAATGGTCTATAATATTTAAACATGCAGCTAAATATAAAATTAGTATAACCCATACTCCCCTTAAATATCACCACTTGCATTACATCACTGCTAATATCTTCATAGATCCCATGCCATGAGAACAAGTAAGATCCAAGTGTCCCAACACCAAATCCAATCAGACCCACCCCCTATCCAACTTGCCTAACAACACAACACTCAAAGGAAAATTCCAGTGCACAACTACTAGTGCATTCTCCAATTTTTCCACCTGCAACCCCAAAAACAATGGTGTTAAAGTCACCAAAATCGCTTGAGAAGAAAAAAAGGATAGCACACCATAAATATATACAAATTATACAATTGAAGGCACCAGATTAATTTTCAAATTTGAAAAAGAAGGACAAGAAATTAAAGACTCCATACCAAACCAACATTGAATATATAAAGAGATTTTCAAATTCAAAAATGCATTACTCAATCTTTGCCAATTTCCATTTAGCAACTCTCACTTTCATATTTAGTTCTACATTTTTCTGGAGGTAGATGAAGAAAGACCAGAGGCAACAATAGCAACACACTACCAAGTTATAGATATTCTACTGCTACTAACTCTTTATGCTCATAAATGCTAATCTATTGTATGCTATGCATATGTGTTTCACAAAACTGTAAATATTTGGGTTTTCACCTTGATGTTATTTACATTGTGTTTTTGATTTATATTCTTTATGCCTTAGAATGCAAATATGTTGTATGTGATGTCATTTTTTGTCTTAATAACCTATAACTCAATATTTGGGGGTTCAACTTAAACTATTTATAAATGTCAAGCTATTTTAGTTTAAATTCTAGGTTTTTTTATATTTTGCATACTTGAGAATATAAATCAGTTGTATGGACTATAAATTTTTGTCACTATAGACACTTAAAAATGTCTTGAATGGTATTACACACTTGATTATGATATACTAACATCATTTCCTCCTGAAATCTATCTTCTTTTCACTTGTTTAATTAAATAAGCCTAGTTATTTAATTAAATGCATCATTTTCATCTATTAATCTAATTAGTTAATTCCTACTCCCCCACACTAACATTTCACCCTGTTTAATTAAATAATGTAAATTAAATAATTTAAACCCTAAGTCCTCTTATTTAATTAAATAAACTTAAACTATTTAATTAAATATCATATTTGCATCCCCCTTTTCATTAAATATATCAATAATTTAATGAATATCCTCACATTCCTCATCTTGTAGATTAAAATTTAGTTTTAATTGCTAATTTCCCCTTCCATCCACTTGCATAGGAATATTCTCCTATTTGGTTCCAAAAAGGGAATGATTTCTTTCAAACAAACTTTGTAACAAACTTTCAAAGTTGTTACAATGTGTGTGTTTCAATCATTCTCATTCCTTTATCTTTCCTTGATCCATGTGATTTTTTATTCTCATCCATTGATGAGAATCCTTGATTCAATATTGACCATTGATAGATCAAATAAATGTAGCCCTTGATTTTTCATTTTCTCTCCTATAAATACATCACTATTTGGAGAGAAATGGATCCATCTTTTGATAGAAAAGTTATGTTGTTGAAATTCATGTTCAATTGCATCCATATTGAGCATTTGTTAGAATTTTAGATTAATATCCATATATATTAGCTTAAGCATCCATTAATGACTTCTATATTAGCTTATTTTGCATCTATTTTAGCATACATTTATATCTATGTCTTGCATCTTTGAACTTTGTTTACATTTAGCATAGATTGAATCCTTTTTATCAAGTATTTTAGCATTTAGCATTCATTTCCATCATGTTAAACTAGTTTTGTACCACGTTTCATTCATATCTCATTGGTTTCATCGATTTTCATCAATAAAATCGATTGAAACAAGCTCATATTATCCAAGGGATTGGAAAAGGGTCGCCATTCCACATCAATGTGACACCACTCCCCCAACAGGATAAGATTCAAAGGTCTTAGAATATATTTTTCTTATGTTTTCATGTTGATTTCATGTTAGTTTAATAAGTTCTTGTTATTTGAAATTTCAAATATCTCATTGGGATGATTGCTTAGGTGACTAAATATGATTTAAATTCATTTGGATCTATTGTATTTAGTTCACAATATGACTTTGGTTACATTTTGGTTCTAGAAGGAGGGCTATACTAATCGAATTTGATGAATTTCTCTTTAGATTCTTGTGTTCTTGATTTGCATATATAGCGACGCTTTTTGAGACTACAACGATGCCATTGTCAGGCATCGCCATATAGCAACGCCTTTGCAATAATTACAATGATGCTTAATTAAATCTAGTGATGCCTATTAAATCTAGCAAAAATATTACTTTTTGAATTTATTATAAATTTGAAAATAATGACACCATTGATATAGCGACACCATTTTTGTCTCTATTTTTTGTAGAGCGACACTTTCCAACTTTCACTAGAGTGACACCCATGAATTATAGTGATGCCTTTGTGAATTATAGCTACGCCTTTGTGTTCAATGATTCTTTCTACTGGTAAACAAAATAGAGAGTTAATTTTGGCATGTGCTCTAAATTTTTGATTTCATATGCTCTCTTATATTGTACTAACATCTGACTTTTATTTTTGAGGCTAACTAGTTTTGCAGATTTAGAAACATTTAAAGTGAAGGAGCATACTATCATTAATCCATTCATTGTACAAAGTGTTTTTACACTTATGGGATAGTTACAACCCATCATATTCTGCTTTGATTTATGCTTTAGGACCAACTAAACTTCCATTAGATTTAAAATTCACTTTTAAAGTTGGTTAAAAATTGGACCCCTACATCCTCATTTTGCAATATTGGCTTAAAATTGAACAAAACAAACACATATTGCCATTTATGCTTAAAATGAAATCATTTTTATTTGAGGGATTAAAATGAATGAGTGTTTTCTATGCTTGTGTGTACTTGTAGTTTGTATCCAATCCCCTTGCATTTCATGCGATCTTAGGTGAAGAGAAACACTCAAGTATACTTTCATTGCTTGTGTACACTTGTAGTATGTATCCACTCCCCTTGTACTTCATGTGATATTGGGTGAAGATAAATACTCAAGTGTACTTTCATGCTTTATATCACCCTTAGGAGAGGACTTCCTATGAGATACATCCTACAACATAAAAATCATAGGCAAGTTATTGAAGCACGTTTACCGATGGTCTATATCAAAGGTTGGGAAATCATGAGAAAGTACCTTCAATTCTGAGGCATCAATGTACCACACCTAATCCCACACCTTAAGTTGAATGGGAACAGTTAAAGAGCCTTAAGTGGCTAGTGGATGATAGTTAAACAATGGGTGTTCTTGGTTTTCTGTCATTAAAAACCTTTTTTTGTAGTAGCCAACTTTTTCCTTCCAAAGCGTTCTTTAAAGTGGCGCATTGGAATTTATTTCCAAGTTACTTGCCATGCCCGATTTTGGTTGAAGTGTAGAGATTAAGAGTTCATTCTTAATATACCTCTACACTTTTCCCTAGTTTGCATGTAAAATTATCTATTCTACTATAAAGGGCATGAGGCAAGCCCGCCAAGAATTTGAGCTAGGAATGTTATTGCTTGTGAGTCATGTTTGACACATTATTTGGTTCCAAAATAACTTAGACACACATCAATTTTTTTATCAAATTTCAAACCCTTTGGATCAAGTATGGATACCTTTTGAAGACTCCTAATATAACTTCTTGTCCCTAAGGATTTTATCCTTAGAGGCTTTTAAAAGTTGGGGTTATATCTAAATCCACACTTTCCAAAGTTAACATAGGGAAATATGGCCTTAGCTTCATGATTTTCACATAATGAACTTTGTGAAATGAAGGTTGCTTCGACATAGATATTTTTAGTTTGAAAATTCTAAGCAAGACATTATATGTGGTAAAATAAACTTCATTAATCCAAGATTAAATCAAATGAACACCCCACATAGATGTATGTTTGAACTTTGAGTCTCCAAAAAAATAAAATCAAGACAAGAAAAGTATTGCAAAAACATTTAAGTCCAAAATAATTGAGTTATATTGTCAAAATAATTGAGTTCTATTTTACCAAAATCATTGAGTTCTTAGGGTTTTATCACTTTAGAGGTATAGCATGTTTCTCACTACCTTGGTCTTGCAAAACAAAGGTTAATTTTAGGTTAAAATTTCATCCATCTCCACACATTTTAAATCTCACTTCACCAAACAAACTTTAAAAACTTTTGGACGCATCAACATTTTGGAATTAGAAATTTATCAAACCAATCCCCTAACTTAGATACTTTGTGTGTGAAATGGATCATTTTCCATACACTTAGTTAAGTTAGTTGTAACATTTATGGACTATTTTATCTTAAAGCTCACGAGTCTACCTTAAAGATTTACAAGTCCATTGACACCTTTATCCATGGCATCAAAACAATCAAACCTATAGTCAAAAGTGTTGTCCAAAAGTTTATAAAGTTCATCCCTCATATCATTCATCCTTATTATCATCAATTCACATCATTGGTCCAAAACAAGTTAGAGGGTCCCTTTTACAAAAAAATGAGTCAACTAGAGAGTTTCAACATTACAAATATCAACATACCTCTCCCATAGGTGACCCATAATTGTTTGCAAGAATGGGAAGAATGAAGGTGTTGTCATTGATGTCAACTGGTCAATTGGTTATCAAGTGGTTGTTGTTGTCATTAATGTCATGTTTACAGGTTATTGGTTGTATTTGTTGAGGATAATGAGAAAATTATATTGAAGGAAGATTATAGGTGTTCAGTGGTTGCTCCAGGATTTTCTCGTATGTTTGTATGGTTCAGATATATTGATCATGATTGTTGGAAGTTGCTATATCTAAATTTTTGGCTATTGATTCATTATACAATGTGAGTTATGTTCACCAATTGTGAACTATGGTTTTATATGTGTTTGGTTGAGGTCTGAGAGAAATGTCATTGGTCTACATTTCTCTTTGGTAAAGTCTTATGACTTGCAGTTCTAGTGTTGAGTTTTTTTATTGTATTGAAGATAATTTTAGTATTCGAAAGGTTCGTGCTTAATTGTTCTATGTGTTTTACACTAGTTTGGATGACCTTGTGTTGAAAAATATCTTTAGAGTTGATGAAGTGTGTTTGACCTATTTAGGTCCTTATCAAGTGTGTTTTTGGGTCACCCTCATTATAATTCTACCCTAGGATGCTTTTTCATTGACCTTATTTGAATTTAATGTTGGATGACTGAATTTGGATATGTTTCGAAGTTTAAGATGGTATAAATATAGAATGGGTTAGTGGTGAGAAGAGGAATGCAATAGAAAGAGAGATAAGTGCAAATAAATATAGTAGATAGATGTGAGATTGATGCTAATCAGTGAGTGTGTGTGATGCAAGTTTGGCATATCAGTGTGAAGCCTAAGTGCTGATTTTTCAGATGTAGTGAGCAGAAGGTATACTCTATCATTCATGCATGTTTGCAAGTGGTTGAAAAAATTATGGTGTAATTATCTATTGAATTGAGATTGTCTACTCTTTGTAACATATCTCTTCTATCTTCTTTGTATCTTTGTGACAGTGAGCCCTCTGGGTTGTTATCCTTGTTGGATAGTGAGTCTTGATTCAAAAATTGAGTCCTTTTTTTGGTAGTGAGCCTCTTGTTATCGGTTTTGATATTCTGTATAGTGTGAGTTAATCATCACCATGGTTTTTTTCTTATTGGGTTTTCCACGTAAATCTGGTGTTGATGTGTTTTTGTGATGGTTTTCAGTTTCTTCACTTGCATTTAATGTTTAATTATTTAACCAGTGTTAAGTATTAGTTTTGGTGAGTGAATTAAGGTTTAAATCTATGAAAAATATGTCACTGATTCACCCCTCTCAGTTGTCTTGTTCAACAATTGGTATCAGATTTTGGCTCCTTGGTGAAGAGCTTAACTGCTTGAGGAAGGTCCGGGATGGCTTGAAAATTGAGTTATGATTATCCAAGGTTTGAAGGAACTAATTATGCTATCTAAAAAAAATTGATGGAAGAGTATCTAGAATATTTTGGATATGATGTGGAGAAATATTACAAGAATCCTTACACTCCTCTTGCTAATGGTTCGAGTACGACTCATGAGATCAAAGCACATGAACCAAATAATAAGGTGAAGTACATTTTGAAGAATAGTCCAGTAGATTCTGAGTTGATTAAGGTTTAGAATCTAAAGATTTCTGAGGAAGTTTGGGATGCTTTGGAAAGGGCACATGAAGATGATAAAAGAGTCAAAGAGACAAAATTGTAGAATTTGGACATAGTTTGGTCTTCTACATATGTCTGAAGATGAGAATTTTAAAGCTTATGCATAGAGATTGGATGAGATAGTAGCCAAAATGTGAGGAATTGGTGCTAATTTAGATGAAACCAAAATTGTAAAGAATATCTTTAGAACTCTCCCTGATGCTTACAGTGAGAAGGTGTGTGCTATTGAACAAAGTATAGATTATAATACCTAAACTAAATATCCATTGTTGGGATTTTTGAAATCTTATGAGATGATGAATCTGAATATGAGGAATGGATGCAAATCAAAGAATTATTTTAAAACTAAAAAATTTAAAGATCCAAATGAAGAAAATCTTGATGAAATAGAAGCTAACTTTGTGACAAAGATGATGAAAGGCTCCAATAAGTATGAAGGTAAGTTACCCTTTAAATGGTTTAGTTGTGGAGACATAGGTCATTATGTTGCAAAATGTCCAAAAAGAGCTAGGAGGAATAAACAAAGATATGAGAAAGAAAAATGGGAAATAAGATCAAAAGAGCTTATTATGTGAATGATAACGATAGTATATCGGATGATGATTCTGATTATGAAGAACTTGATGACAATGAATGCTTGTTCTTGGCTATAGAGGGTGAACCTACTTTTGCTAATTTTGAAAAATAGTTGAAAGAAAGCTCTCTAGAGAAGGAGAAAAATGAAGGTACTGTTATCTAAGCCCTACATGCTAAGCAAGAAAATAAATATTGGGTTGTTGACAATTGTTGCTCACATCACATGACTAGTGATAAAATTAAGTTTTTTAAACTTGAAAAATATGATGGAGGCTTGGTTATGTTTGGAGATGATATTGGTGCTAAAATTTGTGGGATAGGTTAAGTAAGTTTTGATGACAAGCATAATACTGATGGTGTCTACTATGTTATGGGTTTAATGAATAATATTTTGAGTGTTGGATAGATGTGTAGTAAGGGATATGATCTTGTGTTTAAGTATGAGAGACATGAGATCTAGAAAGGATTCAAAACACTAATTGTTGTAGGAAAGAAATTTGAAGGAAATATCTATCAACTTAAGGGTGCTGATGGAAAATGGTTTATAACTCAGATTAATGATAGTTGGTTGTGGCATCAGATAATGTGTCACATTAATTTTGATAACTTGGAAAGGATTAGTATTGTTCAGGTCGTGAGATATTTACCAAGGACTATAAAGCCTATAAATTCTATTTGGAAAAATTGTTAGTTTGGAAAGCAAGCAAGAAGTCAGTACAAATCAAAGGATCAATCTACTACTAAATTACTAGATTTAATTCATATAGATCTCTATGGTCCTACAAGAGTGATAAGCCTACAAGGTGAAAGGTACTTTATGCTTTTGATTGATGATTATTCCAGATGTACATGCGTTACATTTCTTAGAGAAAAATCAAATGCATTAGATAGACTCAAGACATTCAAAGCTATGGTTGAAAATGAAGTGAATTTGAGGATAAAATGCTTAAAGTCAGACAAAGGTGGATAATTCACCTCCCATGAGTTTAATATGTTTTTTTAAGTGTGGAATAAAGAAAAAATTATCTACTTCAAGAACTCCTCAACAAAATGGAGTTGTTGAAAGAAATAAAAAAATAGTTCAAGAGGTCACTAGATCAATGATTACTGAGGCTAGTTTACCAGAAGTTTATTGGAGAGAAGCTATTCACACTACTGTTTATGTATTCAATCAAGTTAAAGCAAGAGAAAATAGTACAAAGACCCCATATGAGCTTGTTGGATGATGTGGTTGTGTTGATGATATGTGGTTGTCATTGATGTCAACACTATTAGCATTAATGATTCTGAAGGCTATATATGTTGAGGATATTGATAAAATTAGAATGAATATGTTGCAGGCAGTTTGTGAAGCTGTGCTAATTTAAATGGTGGAAAGTTGTGTATGTTGATAATCAGAAGTCGTGCATATAAGGGTTTTTTTTTGAGACTATCTAGTATGTTGTCTAAATTTTTTAGTGGTACACATCAAGATTGGAGAAAGTTATGAGTTTCTGAGTTCCTACAATTATTCTATTACTGTAGCAGGTGTTTCTAGAAGAAGAGTATGAAATTATGGTAAATTGAGTTGTTGTGTATGTTGCTATAATTTTCAGTGATATTTCTAGATCATGCTCTGTCATTGTGGTATGTTCGTGTTGATCGATGTGCTCGTGATCAAAGATTTTCCTTTGTGTGTTCAAATTTTTTATGTTCTTGACCGACATGATGGTGGTAGCATGTTGCGGATCCTTATGGATTAATATTTTATTGTTTGTCATGTTCAAGGATGTTGATTTAGGTATTCATTATGATGTGATTGACTTAGGTTGGTGTGCATTGAGATTTATTCATTAATTGGGTCGACAGTTTGTAATCTATTCTTTATTTGTGGCCAACAGAGTTGTTGATGTAAATTCATGTAGCAGATATATAAGAGAGATTTTTTCTTCTTTTGAAGTGTGTGTGTGTGGTGTTTATGCTAGATGAATGTATGTGAAATGTGCGAATAAATATTAGATCATTTGATTTTAGAGCAGAGTGTGAAGAAGATTGAGAGAAGTGTGAAGAAGTGTTTTTTTGCCTAACTGGATCTATCATTAGGCTTTTGTAGAAGCTAATTTCTCAGTTCAACCTTATCAGATGGATTTAATCTAATTTTTATATGTAAGGTAATGAGTCTTCCCTTTGAGTAGTGAGCTCTTGGCAGTGTTCCTGAATGCATGTGCATTCCCTATTCATTTTTCATTATACTTTTAACAGGGTATAATATTGTAGACTAACATCCACCGTGGTTTTTCCCCTAACAAAATTTCCACGTATAAAATCTTGGTGTTCATGTGTTTCTGATGTGTTGTTGATTTATGCTTCTGTTGTTAATTATCAGATCTAAGATTAAAGGTTAATTAAGGCTAAATAAGTTTAAATTCTGTAACAACTGATTAACCCCCCCTCTCAGTTGTCTATCCTTGTTTTTCCAACAATTTGTATTAGATTTGGTTCCTCTAAAGAAGTTTAATAGCTTTAGGTGATCCAAGATGGCATCATATAAGAAGGATAGTCCTAGATTCAATGGCACAAATTAATCTCTATGGAAGGTTAGAATGGAGTGTCATTTGAAGTACATTGGTGAACCCTTCTAGAAGATTACAAAGAACATATATAATATTCCTTAGAATGGTCCCACTACTCTTAATGAGATCAAAGAAGCTGAAAATAATATCAGGGCTATAGAAGCATTGCTAAGTTCTTTGACAGATTCAAAGATGAAAAATGTGATAGGTCTGAAGAAATCACATGAGATCTGGAATAAATTGGAGACATTATATGAAGGAGATGCACAAGTGAAGATTGCTAAGCTAACAATTCTAAAAGAAAAGTGGGAGAACTTGAAGATGAAAAAATTGCTGCTTTCATGCAAAAGGTAAGTGAACTAGTGATGGGTATCAAGTGTGCCGGTGGTGTTATGGAAGAAGATGAGATTGTGGCTAAAGTGCTAAGATCAATGTTGCCTCTTACAAAATGAAAGCTCATTTTATTGAAGAGATCATAATAGTAAAAAATGTGTCAAGAGACATGTTGATTGGTAAAATTGGCTCCTTTGAGTTGAGTGAATTTGGTGAGTCTACTCCTAAGATAAAATATGCATTTAAAGCTACTATGTCTGGAAAAAGCCAACATAGATATGATTTGAGAGAAAGTTCCAGAAATACATTCAAGTATGAAGATGAGATGAGATAGATTGAAGATGAAGAAAGAGAGCTCGAAGAACTAGAAGCATTTATGGTGAAAATAGAATCCAAAGGACATGTTAAGTAGAAAGGAAATATTCCTATTAAATGTTTCTCTTGCAGTAAAATAGGTCATTTTGCATAAAGGTCAACTGAAAGAGTTTCTAAGTATAAACATGAAAAGTATAGATTTCAAAAGAAATGTTATTATGCTGAAGAAGGTGTTACTAATGATGAATTTGATAAAGAAACTAGAAATTAAGATGGATGAGTATTCATTTATATCAAGGAAAATGGTACGGTGTCCACTAAATCTACTAATAATCAAAATATTGAGAAATCTCTTGCATCTAGAATTGATGAAAAGGATGTATGGGTGATTGATAGCGAATGCTCACATCATATGAATGGTGACAAAAGCAAGTTTCTAAGCTTGGAAAAGTATGATAGTGGTGTTGTAATATTTTGAGATAACAATGCTGGTGTGATTTGTGGTAGAGGCACTATTTCTCTTGGTGGTAAATGTGATACTAATGATGTTATTTATGTTGAAGGATTGAAGCATAACTTGTTGAGTGTTGGATAGATGGTAGACAAGGGATAGAATCTTTATTTCAAAGATAGTAAGTGTAGGCTATTTGGAAGCTCTAGAAATTTAATTGCTTCAGGTACAAAGACAAGAGGTAATATTTTTCACCTAAGTGTTGCTTGTGAAAGTTGCTTAATTTCTCAAGTTGATGTAAGCTGGTTATGGAATAGGAGGTTGTGTCATGTGAATTTTGATAACATTGTCAAAGTAAGCTCCACTCAAGCAGTCATAGATCTACCTAAGTTAGTTAAGCCTACTAACACTATGTGCAAGGAATGTCATATTGGAAAGAAGACAATAATTTATTTTAGGAGAAAACAACATCATTCAAATGGAGTGTTGGAGTTGGTTCATACTAATCTATGTGGTCCATCCAGAATCAGAAGTATACAAGGATAAAGGTACTTTATGTTGATTATTGATGATTACTCTAGGATGATATGGGTTTCTTTCTTGAGAGAAAAACATGAAGCACTAGAAAATTTCAAATGTTTCAAGGCTTTGGTAGAAAATGAGATAGGTTTGAAGGTAAAATCCTTAAGATCAGACAGAGGTGGTGAATTCACTTCCTGAGAGTTCAATTCATTTTGTGAAGAGCATGGAATCAAAAGATAGTTATCTTCTCCCCAAACCCCTCAAAAAAACAAAGTTTTTGAAAGGAAGAACATAACAATTCTAGATGTTGCTAGAACTATGATGTTGGAAGGTAATGTTTCTCCTATCTACTAGAGAGAAGTTGTAAGCACTGTTGTATACACTATCAACCAGGTAAATGTTAATGGTAAATATGGTAAGGCCCCTTTTGATTTATGTTTTGGTTATAAGCCTATAGTTAAGTATTTCAAAATCTTTGGAAGTAGATGTTATATTAAGAGAGATGAAGATATTGGAAAGTTTGATGCTAGAAGTGATGAAGGAATATTTCTAGGTTACTCTACTAAGAGAAAATCCTATTAGCGCTACAATAGAAGATTGAAGAAAATGGTTGAAAGTGCAAATGTCAGAGTTGATGAAGAAACTGTTAGATCATCCAAATACTATGGATATGATTTAGATGACTAAAAGGATAGTAATGAGAATGGAAATAATGCACAGACAAATAATCAAGTTCAAATTGTTCTGGTGAATCAAGAGAATCATAAAGAAGAAGCTAGTGGAAGTGCAAAAGAGAGAACAAAAGAACCAGAAGTTAGAGAGAATCCAAAAGTTCCAAGGTATGTAAAGCTAAATCACTCCAAGAATGAGTAGGAGACAAGAACAAAGGTGTGTAGACTAGAAGAAGAATTGTAGATGAATATTGTCTGATTTCCAAGACTGAGCCTAGTAATGTCAATGAAGCATGTAAAGATGAATATTGGATGGAATAAATGAAGGAAGAACTGATGCAGATAGAGAAAAATGATACATGGACCCTTGTTTCCAGACCTCGGGATAAAAATGTGATTGGAACCAAATGGGTCTTTCGAAATAAGTTGAATGAACAAGTTGAAGTTGTTAGAAATAAAGCAAGATTGGTATGTAAAAGATACTCACAAATGGAAGGTATTGATTTTGAGAAACCTTTGCCCCTATTGCCAGAATTGAAGCTGTAAGGTTATTTATTGCTTATGCTACTTTCAAAAATTACAAAGTCTATAAAATGGATGTGAATTTGACATTTATTAATGGTGAATTGGAAGAAGAATTTTATGTTGAGCAACCAAATGGATTTCAACTAATTGATGAAAAAGACACGGTTTTCCAATTAAAGAAAGCACTATATGGACTCAAAAAATCCCTTAGATCTTGGTATGCAAGACTGGATAAATCCTTGTTGAAGTTGGGATTCAATAAAGGTACTGTTGACAACAATCTGTATTTCAAGATGGATCAAGATAAAGAGTTGATTATTGAAGTTTTTTTTTATGACATTATTTTTGAAGGTGATGATGACTTATGTATGAAGTTTGCTGATGAAATGAAAAGTGAGTTTGATATTTCAATGATAGGAGAGATGAAATTATTTTTAGGATTGCAAATAACTTAGTTAGATGATGGAATTTTCATATCTAAGTCCAAATATGTAAAAGAGTTACTTAAAAAGTTTGGCATGGAAGATTCAAAACTAGTTGGTACACCCATGGTAATCAGATGCAAGTTAACACATAATGATGATTCTCTTAAGGCTAATAAAACAAGGTACAGGTCAATGATTGGTGGATTTCTATATTTGACTTAAACTAGAAAAGAAGCTATGAATGATGTGTGCATGGTTGCTAGATATCAATCTGATCCAAAGGAATCACATGTGACTACAAAAAAGAGGATTTTCAGATACTTGAAAGGAATAGTTGATTTTGGTCTGTGGTATCCTAAGGATGATGATCTTACTTTGAATGCCTTTAAAAATGTAGATTGGGTAGGAGATGTAGATTACAAGAAAAGTATAAGTGGTGGTGCATCATTCTTAGGGAAGAAGTTGGTGTCTTGGCTAAGTAAAAAGCAGAATTCCATTTCCTTATCTACTATTGAAGCAGAATATATTGTTGCTGCAAACAATTGCACTCAAGTATTATGGATGAAAAAAATGTTGAGAGACAGAATTGAGTACAATGAGCCTATTTATATATTATATGACAATTCAAGTGCCATAAAAATTTCCAAGAATCCTGTGTTACACTCAAAGACAAAACACATATCTATCAAGTATCACTTTTTGAGAGACAAAGTGAGCGATAAAGAAGTCAGATTGGAATAGGTTCCACTAAGGAAAAAATTGCAGATATCTTTACTAAATCATTACCTAAGGATACTTTTGAGTATCTTAGAGGAAAGTTATGGGTGATGTAACCTCCTAATTTGAACTAAGATGCAAGTCTTTGCATCAATTCGTGCACTTACAGTCAAATATTATTTCAAATTGATGTTGTGGTGGCTGCTACTCAGGGGGAGTAGTTAGATGATTCAGATACATGGTTCAGATTTTGTGTACCTTTTACATTGATGTCAAAGGGGGAGAAGTGTAATGTGAAAAAAATTGTACGATAAGGGGGATAATTGTAAAAGAAAGAGGGAGAAGAGTACTATGTGAAGAGCTAGTTGTGTTGATGGTATTTTTCACATCCATGTGTTGCCATGAATTCCAAAGAAGGAATTTTTGGATGATGTGGTTATGTTGCTGATATGTGGTTGTCTTTGATGTCAACACTATTAGAATTGATGATTCTGAAGGCTATATATGTTGAGGATATTGAGAAAATTAGAATAAATATGTTACAAGCAGTCTGCGAAGCTGTGTTGATCTGAATGGTGGAAAGTTGTGTATGTTGATAATCATAAGTCATGCATCAAAGGGTTTTTTTTAGACTATCTAGTATGTTGTTTGGAATTTTTAGTGGTACACATCAAGATTGGGGAAAGTTCTGAGTTTCTGAGTTCCTACAATTATTTTGTTATTGTAGAAGGTGTTTTTGGAAGAAGAGAATACAATTCTAGTAAATTGAGTTGTTGTGTATGTTTTTGTAATGTTCAGTGATGTTTCTAGATCATTCTCTATCATTGTGGTATGTCCACGTTGATTGATGTGCTTGTGATTGAAGATTTTCCTTTGTGTGTTCAAAGTTTTCATGTTCTTGGTCGACATGATGGGGGTAGTGTGTTGTAGATCCTTATGGATAAATATTTTATTATTTGTCATGTTCGAGGATGTTGATTTAGGTATTCATTATGATGTGACCAACTTAGGTTGGTGCACTTTGAGATTTGTTCATGAATTGGGCTGAAATTTTGTAATTTATTCTTTATTTGTGGCTGACAGAGTTGTTGATGTAAATTCATGTAGCAGATATATAAGAGCAATTGTTTCTTAATTTTGAAGTGTGTGTGTGTGATGTGTATGCTTGGTGAATGTGAAATGTGTGAATAAAGATAAGATAATTTTAGAGAAGAGAAGAGTGTGAAGAAGATTGAGCAAAGTGTGAAGAAGTGTTTCTATGCATAACCAGAACTATCATCAAGATATTTTAGAAGCTAATTTCTTAGTTCAACCTCATCAAATGGATTTAATCTGATTTTTCTATGTAAGGTAGTAAGTCTTCCGTTTGAGCAATGAGCTCTAGGTAGCGTGCCTAAATGCATGTGCATTCCCTATTCATTTTTCATTATACATTTAATAGGGTATAATCTTGTGGACAAACATCCACCGTGTTTTTTAACCTAATAGGGTTTCCATGTATAAAATCTGGGTGTTCATGTGTTTCTGATGTGTTGCTGATTTATGCTTCCACTATTAACTATAATATCTAAGATGAAAGGTTGATTAAGGTTGAATAAGTTTAAATTCTATAACAAATGATTCACCCCTCCCCCCCCCCCTCCCCCCCCTCTGAGTTGTTTATCCTTGTATTTCCAATAGAGCTATGACATGGAAGAATTCCTATTGTTAAGTATTTCAAGGTATTTGGAAGCAAATTTTATATCAGAAGAGATGAAGAAACTTTAGGAAAATTTGATGTAAGAAGTGATGATGGCATTTTTCTTAGATATTCTACTAAAAACAAAGCATATAGAAGTTAATAAAATACCGAGGAAGATTGTAGAAAGTGCAAATGTCAAGGTTGATGAAACAATGAATAATTCAATTGATGTTGATGGATATGTATCTGATGAACTTGATTGTGTAAGAATTGAAGAGGTTGTGGAAGAACAAGAAAAGGATGAGAAAGTGAAGTAGAATGAACATAATGAAAGAGAAGAAGAAGCTCTGGTGGTGTCTCCTAATACATATAGATATGTGCAGAAGAATCATTCAAAAAGTTAGATTATTGGAGATAAGACTAAAGGAGTATTGACTAGAAGTAGAGCTATTTTTGAAGTAAATATGTGTTTATTTTCTGAGATTGAATCAAAAACTATAAGTGAAGCATGTAAATATGAACATTAGATGGAAGCTATGAAAGAACTTATGTAGATTGAGAAGAATCAAACTTGGGAATTGGTCCCAAGACTGAAAAATAAAAATATTATTGGATTGTGTGATAAGGGAAAATCACCAGGATTGCTTAATGCCCTCAGATCATGAGTATGCAATATTAGCCTGTAATTATTTTGACATCAAAAATTTGAAGATTGTGATTATCAAAAATAGAATTGAAAAGCTTCTTTTATAGAATCTTCATAGATTTTAAACTCAAGATTGATTTGAATTCAAATGGTCTAGATCGAGTGTGAGGATCTAATTGCATAATTAAGTGAATTGATTCATTAGATTGATTGGATAGTTAGCTGAAAGAGTGTGTGAGTCAAAAGGAGACAACAAATCAATCAGGTGAGTGAATTGAGAGAGATTGTTAGTCAAAAGTGGAGAGAATTATACATGAGATATTTAATTGAAAATGAAGGAGACATGTGCTCAAATAAAAGAATTAATTATTAAATAATTAATTCCTTTCTTTGTGGAAGAAGTTGTGTGTACGTGATTAAATATTTGAATGGATTATTTAATTTATGGATAAAATTTAGGTGAGAAGATAAAATAATTAATTAAACAAATAATCATTTATTTAATTAAATGTGGGAGAATATGATTTAATTTAAATGACTTAATTAAATAAATTTAGGAAATTTATTTAATTAATTAAAAGAAGATATTAGAATTAAATGAAATAATTAAATAAATTTAGGAAACTTATTTAATTAATCAAAATAAGAGATTATAATTAATTAGCGATGCAAATAAGATAAATTAATGTAATTAACTTAATTAATCAAATTTAGAAGAATAATGAAATGAATTAATTAAAATGGTTAAAAATATTTAATTAATTAGAGGAATTAAGATATTAATTCATAATTAAAGGAATAAAATCATTTAATCATTTTGCGGGTATCTTGAATTGATGATGAAAAATGCAGTCGCAGGGCTAAGCCATTTTTCAATGTCTACAATTTTCCCCTCTTTGACATAATGTCATTTCAATATTTATTTCAAAGAATAAAGAATAACATGCCCCAATATGAAATAGGTAAAGGTATGCCCCCTCGGGAAAATTGATGAATTTTTGAAAAATTCAAAAAAAATTGGAAATTGTCCTGATTAGGTAATTAGATAGCTAGAAGTTTGATGGTGGTGAAAGAAATAAATTTTGGCGAGGTTTAGTACATGAAATGGTTATTGGAAGTGTCAAAATACAGCGTCTAGTACATTAGGGTTCAAAGAAAACCCTAAAAAACCCCTAGGTATATATAGAAATTGGGTAAAAAGTGAATTGTTTTTCACCCTTGAAGATTGAAAACTTGTGACCTTGCTTTTGAGCACTCTTGCAAAATGTCTCTCATTCCCTACTTCAAGCACTATAGATATCACATCAGAACCTTCTGATGGCCAATCAATGTAGGAGAGCCAGTATGCACCCCAAACCCAACCTTTAAAATTTTAATTTTCATGCATTTCTAGGCTTTGAAATTTTGTTTTCCATATGTGTCATTTCCTATGCACCACAAATACATTCATATGCAACACATTATTTTGCAATATGGCACATTTTCTAAAACACATGGGGGTCTATTTTGTATTTTTTGTAAATCAATACATATGCATGTTTTCGAACCACATTTTTATTATTAAGTCACATATGCTAAATAGGGTGACACATCTATTTTATTAAGTCGCATATGATAGGGATAATGACACATTTGATTTACTTCTTCACATTTGTTAATGGAATGACGTATTTGTATTATGCACTACATTTGTTAAATAAAATGACACATTTTCCTATCAATTTTTTTGAGCTTGTGAAGTGAAAATTTTTCTTCGTCTTTTGAATGATGCACATTTATTAGCCTCATGTTTTTGATGCATGATATTGTGTTGTGCATTTGTAGGTTATTTTGGATCCGATATGCACTCGGTAGTATAGACCAACCACTTATAGATTGCGGGTCCAGTTGACCAGTGCAGAGAAATGTTTGATATGGCATCTTAGACTTCACCATGTGACGTTTATGCCCAACATTCAAGAAAACCAAAGGATGCCCACTACACTCACTAAGAGATGAAATTCAAAGAATTCCTCTTTCCATTTTCCCACAAGAGAGGTGATAATTACATTGGAGGATGTGTATAGGATACTCAGATTACTGATCAGTTGTGAGATGGTCCACTATGATATTGAGAGGGGTTATAGTGAGATCACCTAATATTGTGTACGAGGATGTTAAAAAAATTGGTATCGAGCACTACGAGATCAAATGGAATGTTCTTGCAGAGAGATACAAATAGATTGATAGTGTGCTATGTACTCTTATCATTGGGATTATACTACCCAACCATCGAGGGCATGGATTTCCTATGGGCTGGGGAGAGATGTTAGTAGGGATGTTGAAGAGATAGGTTTTGTATGCATGGGGCCCCTATCTATTGGAGATGTTGTACTTCCATTCTCATGACATAGCTTATAGGGAGGCACAATCCATGAGTTGTGGGACCCCTTTGTTGATGATCTGGGCATGGGAGCACATCACTATTTTCTATCCACTAGTCATTCATTAGCTAGATGACCTATCACTGTATGTATTTCAGTATGTCGAGACCATTACACAGGAACATGTTGGAGATAATGGATATTGGAGGCATGCGATTGATACCCTTGCATAGTTTATTTGAAGGCCATACATTGGCTATGCATAGTGGCGGGATAAGGATCGACACTTGTCTTTTTGTCGTTAGACACATTATCTGATTAGGAGGACCGTTTCTACTATACATATCATTGAGAGACACTTACCAAAAAGAGTGCTTTGATAATTTGGTGAGATTTAGGATGAGTTGCGCGGCTGAGCTGAGTTTTCTAGATCTTCTAGGGAGGTTCCTCTATGGGGGAACATGATTCTCATAGTGATGACTTAGAAAAATATTGATGCACTACATTTAGTGCACTGGGCATGAAGGGGTGGGCCAATACATGCTGGTATGACACTAGCCTATGATACCTAGTGGGCATAACATAGACCTGTGACATACACAGATCTTGATCAATTAGTGCCTATAGAGCATTGAGGTATAGACCCATGGGGTTTGCATGATGGCAAAGGGGGTGGTCTTGGTGGTTGATGTGGTAGAGGTGGAGGTGATGATTGTAGAGGTGGAGGTGATGATGGTAGAGGAGGAGGTGGGAGGGGTGGTCGACAAGGTTGACGAGGAAATAGAGGCTGAGGTAGATTATTTTCATTCATCTGTGAGGGTGAGGGGAAGAGAGAGGAGGAGGTTGTTGGTGAGGAGGCCATTGGTGGAGAGGAGGAGGATGTTGGGGATTCCTTGGTGTTATTATAGGTAGGATACCAGGATGTGGAGGAATTTATAGAGGAGGAGATGGGAGATGAGGAGAGAGAGCTCCAAGACTAGATTGTGGATGAGGGGGAGAGACCAGTGTAGGAGGAGGAGGGTCTCATAGATTAGCGGCTGGACGATTTGAGGGCCAAGGTATCATCTTTGGAGGAGTAGGTTAGGGTTGTGTCCACAAAGAGAGATGAGATATGTTTGGAGAGGGATAGTGCCTATCTAGAGAGGGATTAGGAGGTGGCGCAAAGGCTGAGGTTTTGAAAATTCTTCACTCTTTATAATGGACTAGTTATAGCTATGGCTCGGGAGTTGGTCAGAGATGGTGAGCAAGAGCAATACTACATGAATTTTTATGAGGAGGTACCTCATAAGAGATGATCCCCCAATGATTTATAAGTGCTCAACAATAGATCACATAGCCAATAGTCCTAGAGTAGATCCCAAAGCAATGGTGGTGTCTTAGGACCTTGCAAGTTAGGACCTTAAGGTAGGCCCCCATCCATAGAACGATCTATAGGCACTCCCAGTTAGTCACCTCCTCATTCTCCTCATCAGAGTAGAGGGAGTTTAGCATAAGAATATGTTCTTATATTGTAGACACTGTATTAAGATTATAGAGCCTACAAGATCCATTTTTTGATATACATCTTGGATATTATACTGTGACACATTTTGATATATATATGCGATGCATTTTTGGTGGCGATTTATATGATGTGTTTGTTTATGTGATGCACTGATGATTCATGATTATTTGATGATGACTATGTATTTTTTTAATTATGATTGATGCACTTGATTAATGATGTAATGGATGCATGTGAGCTATGATATATAGTCATTGCATGCATTGTGTTATCTATATATATCATGTTATTCAAATGTATATGATAATGTTTTGATGTTTTTTATTTCCTTATGCAAAATGTATGCAAGGTGTATGTTTCTCTAATGTTATAATGAATGCAGGTGATTTTTGTGTATCACAATACACCATCCCATTGGGATGGAAGAATAATTCTATCTTGAAGGTGATTTATGTTAGTTTGAAATAAATATATGTCATCACTTTTCTGTCATTATACTAAGCATTTGCATTTTAATCATCATTAGGTAGTTTATTGCAACAAACAAGAAACACCAGGATATGAGGTAGACCAATGGTGTGCAATGCCATGCTTTTTCCAAAAAAAATAGTCATAGACAAGGATTGTCATGACTCATATTGAGGAACCCAATTGTTCCCATTATTTTTGTTGAGACAAACCACAAACAACAATCCAGATAAACTGTGTCATGAAACATTGTCGCTCCACTAAATCTTGTTGCCAGGACATCCTTGAGATGGCTAGTGACATGAAATTTTTGAAAATATAAGACAATCATCATGATACATCATTTCTCCTCTAAATCCTGTTACAAGGACATCCTTGAGGTGGCTAGTGACATGAAAAATTCAAAAAGATAAGACAATTAGTCAAAAAGAAAGATATATCCATCTAACATTGTCACTCCTCTAAATCCATCATAGGACATCGTCGAGGTGGATAAGTACATGGTTATATAAAATAATTTAAAAATAAATGAAAATGTTTGTCAAGACATGTGTGCCATATCTTTGTTTGTTTTCCAAGGTTGAGTTGGTGATGACAGGGTGGATTGGTCATTCTTTAGGAAGGACTCATCCTAAATAAGATTGAAATGTCGAGTTTGATTATTGCTAGGGTCAGGATTCAAGAAGGAAACATCCTGAATAGATGAAATGATAGGGTCTGAATTCAAGGACACATCTTGAAGACTCACAATTGACACGAAAGAGTCTGACATCAAGAAGGACACATCTTGAAGACTCTTACGTGCTTGACTTGATTAACTTGATGTTGATTCAGGAAAGACATGTCTTGAATAAAGTGGCTTGATAGAAAAGATTTTGACGTCAATAAGGACACATCTTGGAGACCCTTAGATGATTGATTTAATAAATTTGATGTTGATTCAAGAAATGAACATCCCAAATAAATTGTTTTACAAAAAAGAGTTTGATGTCAAGGACACATCTTGAAGACCCTTAAATGATTGATTTGATAGATTTGATGTTGATTTAGGAAATACATATCTTGAATAAATTGTTTGATAGAAAAGAGTTTGATGCCAAGAAGGAAACATATTGAATACCCTTAAATGATTGATTGATAGATTTGATAGACTAATTTTCAACTGGTTGGATTGTGTGTCATTTTTGACATTGTGTTCGAGTCATTTGTTGTATGAACAATGTTTTCGAGATGTTTAAAAAAAAATTTGTTTTCAAAATTTCCAATGTTTTCATCTTTTCCATGATTTTGACCAAGAACCTAACCTAAGGACCTATCCTAAGGGCCTCAGCGGTTGATAAAATATTAGCCTTGGATACGTTATACACATAGATACCTTGTAGTTTGACATGACTTTGACCAACATGATTGATTTAAAAAAGATTTGTTCATTGGAAGACATCTGACTTAAGTGATAGTGAATGTAATGAACCCTAATAGAACGACCTAATGTATCCTTAGTGGCTCATCGATTGATGGCCTTGCATATGTTATACATGCATAGACCTCACAGTTTGACACAACCCAACTTTTCTTTATTTGGCAAAGAGTAATTCATGATTTTATTGTGTTTTATTTGAGAAATCTAGAAGGAACTAACCTAATGCCTCAAGGGCACATCGATAGATGGCCTTGCCTATGTCTATTCATAGAGGCAATGCAGTTCAACAATGAAAATGATTGACACAACAAACATTGAATTTTTTTTTGTAGTTTTCTTATTATTTGGATGGTTTGGGGATTTTGGAATTTTTCGAATGCTTTTTTAATTTTTGAGATGTTTTTTGAATGCTTTTTTTGTGTGTTTTTGACATGTTTTTTGAATGTTTTTGTGTTTTCCAAGTGTGTTAGGTCCTGAAGATCTAGAGGTTCACTCCACCAAGAATGGTTTTTAGGTATTTTCCCCTAGTTAGGTATTGTGTGGGATTGGATGGTAAGAGGGATTTTTTGCAGTATGTTGCGAGTGTCAACCATTCTCAATCCATAGGACTAGCAACTACTATTATTGTGGGTGTCGTGGAATGAAGGAGGGATAGTTATATTACTATGGGTGAAGGTGAAAATACCCTTTGAAGTGATAATAGACAAGGAAGCAAAGATTATCTACACATGGTGTCTATTTGATAGGTTTTCACCATGGTACTTATCCAAAGTGCCATTGAGATGGTTTTAACTGTTGGATAGATTATTTCTCTTTACTACTTTTTTAATTTTTTCCATTTTTTCATTTGTTTTTGTAAATTGTGGTTTTGACTGAGCTCTCTATGTAAGATGGGGAAAATGAAATAGCATAGATAAAGTGACAGCCAACACAAATCTAAGCTATTAACCTCATCCAAACAAGAGAAACAATGAAAGCATAAGGAGAATAAAAGCATCAAATCACAATAATCCCCATGCTTGAACTTGAATCACTTCTCTTGCCTCTCCTATTTCCCCTTTTGTAATTTTTCCCTTTTATTTTAAAGTAGACCTGTGGAAATACATGCAAATAGTAAGTAAAAATTTGGAGATAAAATGGCTGTTAAATTGAAAATGGAGGAGAAAGGTTTATTTTATAGGAAACCTTTCGAATATACGACTGAGATTAATCCTCTACAAGGATTACAAGATCAATGGATTAGAATGAATGAGATAGAGGTTACAAAACGGAAGGTTGAGATTGAGATTCTAGAAAGATGCTTAGATCAACAGTTAAAATTTGATGCAACCAAAATATTCCATGCATGGAAAAGATATGACGTTGATGACTATGACACTTGATGACTATGACATCAATGAAGGCAATCACATGGATTAATGACAAGGAATATTTGACCAAAAGAGGGGCATAAATAATTTTATTTAAATTATTTATTCGAAAATGGAGGAGAGAGACAATTGACAAATAATTTCTTTATTTCAAATTATTTATTTGGATGAAATGAAAAAGGAGATTTAATTAAATTCATAAATTTAGTTAAAGGAGGAGATATAAATTAGACATGGATAATTTTAAATTATTTAATTATTTATTGAAAAGGGAGGAATGACATATAATAAAATAAGTTCATCAATTATTTAATTATAAAAGAATAAAGGGTCAATTAATTATTATCTAACTATGGATGCAAGACAAATAATTAAATAAATAATTTATTTAATTATTGGAGAAAGAGATATATTAGTGACACAATTAAATAGTTTTAATTGATCAGGATAGAAATGAGAAGGTGAATCAATTAAATAATTAAAAAATATTTAATTAATAAAGGAATATGATCGAACATTATTGAATAATTATCATTATTCAGTTATCGAAGGACGACAACCATGAAAATTGATGCTTGTAGACTTAGGACATTTTTCAGTGTCTACACTTTGCCCCTCTTTGACATAATGCAGTTCATTGCATTGTGTAAAAGAAATTTAATTCTAAAATATGCCCCAATGTAAAGAGAGAGGGGAAGGATGACCAAGAGGGTTGTGGTATGCCCCCTCGAGAGGACAAGCGGGTTCAAAGAACACTAATACGCTCTCAAAAATGGATGATAAGACTAGAGGATGAAGGATATAATAAATGTTAGCATGGTGAAAATGGATGTTAGAATGGAAAAGGACAAAGACTATGGAATATTAGGTGGGAAATGAAAAGGAAGATGAAGATGGAAAGTTAGATGGTGAAAGAAGATAGATAAGAAATGATAAGGGAACCAACTTTCATGCTTACATTTTTATATTTATCATCATTAGGCATCAAAAATGTCACAAATGGACCACAAACACCATGGTATGACATAAACCAAGGTGTGAAGGTGACCATTTATGAGAGACAAGTAGCTCAAAAGACAGAGCCAAAAGACAAGGAATGCCCCAAGTCATACTAAGGACCCAATTGTCCTAGTCATTTTTCCACAACAAACCACAAACAAAAAACAAAGAAAAGATTTCATGATCCATCATCGTCCCTATAAATCCATTGATAGGACATCCTTGAGGAGACTAGTAACATGACCCAAAACCAATTGAAAATATAATAAAATCAAGACCAACAAAGTGTTTGCCAAGATAGTGTTTTCGAGTGATAATGATGATTGTTTGTTTGATTGATTAGGTTGATAAGGATTGATTGATAAGTTGACAAGGATCAATTGATAAATTGACAAAGGTTTGATTAATATTTTTTACCAAATTATGATGATAGGTTGAAAATGGTTGATCTATTGATTGTGCCTGACCTCAGGAAGGACACATCTTGAATAAGGCAAAATTGATTGATAAAATACAAGATTGATTTATAATGGTTGTGCCTGACCTCAGGAAGGACACATCTTGACTAAGGAAAAATTGATTGGAAAGGTTGACAAGAATTATTGTTTTATTTTTTAGGAAATATTGATTGATATGACCAAGCGATGTGATGATACCGAATTTCAGGGAAGACATATCCTATTTAAGGCAAGGAACACACTTGATAAAGTTGACCAAGTGACAAGTGTTTATGAGGCACCTATCTTCAAGAAAGACATATCCTGCGTAAGGTGAATGACCAAATTGAAAAAGTCTAATCTCAGGAAGGAAACATCTTGATAAGAGACAAGAGATAAGACTGAATGAGACAAATGACATAATGCCACATTCTAGCTGAATGACTAGGTTGATGGATGATAAGATAATTGATTGACAAAGGATTTCATTCATTTGTTGTTTCATGATTTAGTTTGAATGATGATTACCTTCAGTCCAAGAACATGACTCAACTCAATGAAACCTAAAGGACCTGACCTAGGGGGCCTCAAGGGATCATTGAAAGATGGCCTTGCCTATGTAGCAGTGTGCAGAGACCTCGTAGTTTGACACGACTTGAATTTGTCTTGTTTGGAAAAATATTGAGTCATGATTTTATTTGGACAACTGAAAGGGATTAACCTAATGCCTCGAGGGCCAATTTAAGATGACCCTTGCCTACATAGAAAATTTGTAGAGGAAACATAGTTCGACCACTCCAACAAGATTGACTTAGACTCTATTTTTAGGATTTTCGAAGCTTTTCGATATTTTTGGATTTGGAGGATTTTATGATTTTTTTTGGATTTTGATGTTTTATGATTTTTTTTGGATTTTGATGTATCATGATTTTTTTGGATTTTGATGTTTTAAATGGATGATACCATGTATTATTTCTCATGAATATTTAATTCAAGGAATTTCCCCCAGTCAGGTATAGGACCGGTTTACTATGCACAAGGGGAAGCAGTGAAAGCGACGGGGGGGGGGGGGTTTATGAAAGTGAAGGATGCTAAATGTCGATGGTATTTAGTCCATGGAATAATGAGGCAGACATGCATAAGGATCCAAGGAAAAACACAATCTTGCCCCTAATCAAGTTGAAAACCAATTGATATGTGATGATGATGAAAACTTTGTTTGATATGGGAAGGAAACATCCCTAAAAAACATGAGGATTAGGAAAGAAATATCCCATTGATGATGTAGGAGTTGAGAAAATACAACACCACAAACCCCGAAGATCACCTGCATGCAAATAACCTGTCACAAAAGAAGAGATGGAGACAAACAAGCAAGGGTTCTCTGAAAACTAAAAATGTATATATCAGAGAGAATGAGAGAATGAATTGATGTGAAATACAATGGGATCAATCCTTATAAAAAGGAGATCATGCAAACCCTAATAAAACCCTAATAGGAAAAACCCTAATAGAAGCCCTAATAGGATAACATTTAATAATTAATATAATTATTAAATGTCACTTTATTCAAACTAACGTGAAATCTTAAGAAGGGAATAAAGGTAACTTAATCAACATAATTAAGTTAAAACCTTTACTCTAACAGATGATAATGTAACTAAAGGATTAAGGTTTGCAGAAAGGCTGGGAAAAAAGCCAATGAATGTTTTGGATGATGCGCTAGGATGAATAGAAATATTGCATGGATTGGGTTTGTTGAATTTGAAATGACTAATCTTAGGACTAGATTGGATTATGGAGGGAACTTGGATAAGTGAATTAGAATCCTTAAATCGATGACAAGGGAAACCAAGTCCACCAATAGGTATGAAAGCATAATGGATTGATTTTTGCAAAAGATAGGAGACATGAGGATTATTGGCTGAAAGAATTATAATAGGATCTCCAAGGACTATGTTGCATAGTAATAATTTATTTTCTCTAAGATATGGATTTCGATAAATTGCATGAAGGAAATGACATGATATTTCATGGGTAGTGTATGACCAAAGAATAGACATGTCAAGAATTTTTCCAAAGCATGATTTATGTTTGTACCCCATTTCTTATTAAGATCACGGTAGGTGGGAAAATATTTGGAGATAATATGGATTGGATGGATAGATGGAAATGTTACGAGAAGGGCATGGAAGATGAGACAAATTTTCCCCAAGTGTAATGGTCCAAATAGATAATTGTTGTTACACATGATGCTTGTTTTCCAGGTTTTCATCATGGTACTTTAAAAATGGTTTTCACTATTTGGATGAAATTTATCTCTTCAAATTTTCTTTCTTTTTCTCTTTTTTTTTTTCATGATGTCACACAAGACGCCTGTTTTCCAAGTTTTCATCAAGGTGACAATTTTTTTTAATTTTTTAATATCGACTTGATGTTTTGAATGACCGCTGATTGTTTTGAATCTTTTGATGGTGTTGATCTAAATACTAGTGTCATGATGTGTCAATAATGACCTTTATGGATTAGTTTTCTTGTCATGATCATAACATCTGCATATAACTGATTGATTTCATTGTGATCCTTGTTGAAACTAGAGTTGGCCTTATCAGAAAATGAACATTACAATAGAATGCCATGAGAGTCCTTACAATAAAGAGTTGTTGCCAAGATGTGATAGATTTGTGACATGGAATTTTTGGACTTTAGGTGAGATTTAGGGTTATGGATTTTGATGGTAGATGTGGAAGGATTGTTTGGACGTTTAGATGAATCACTTTTTATTTTCCAAACTTGAGATGTTGAATGGTAGAGTTTAGAATTTTGATTGGGATAAAATTTGGAACCAACACTTTTATATGTCTTGCTTGATGACCATTTTGAAGGAGGTGGACATTTATTATATGTGGGAGTCCTCTTTTCTTATGGCTCCACATTTTGATTGAATTTTGGATTTGGAATATTTTCGTTTCTTGATCCATTTTTCTTTGGGATCCATTTTAACTTCATTTGTCCACTTGTATTTTTGTTTGATTCAATGACCTTTGAAATTTGATTTTGAACTTTGGATATGTGATTTAATTTTTTTTTTTGCTGGTTCCAAATGGAAGATTTATTCATGTTGGAATGACAGTTTATGGTATGGATGGAAGGAGTGTTGGCAACAACCTTATGGAAAGGACTACTCATGGCTCCCATTTTGATGTTTGTATTAGATAAAGTTTCTCCCAATATCGAGGAGGTACCACTAACATCATTTGATTCTTTGATTGAAGAATAACCAAGACCTTGATGTCTAGGATTTGCATAAAATTGTACTAGTTCTATAATGCCTTGCTCATGTAGGCCTAGTCCTTTTCCTTGATACTGCATGCTCTGAAAAATTCTATTTATGATGGAGTATTTGTTGTTTTGAAAGAAATATGTGAAACCATGATTCTGTATGTGGAAGTCGCTGCTTGGAATCTCCTCATCTACAAGAAAGATTGCTTTGAAAAAGGTGGATGATCCTAATTGATAGGATGTTTTGGATTTATCATTCATCATGCTCATTTCTTCTTGATCATTCAACATGTTAATTTGATCTATGGTAGATTTTGTATCTTCTTATTTGATGTGATCAATGGTAGATTCTCTATGTTCTCTTTGATCCATAGTTTCTTTTTTATGCTCTTCTTTGAATTGATCAATAGTATCTTATTTATGCTCTTCTTTGATGTTATCCATATCATTCATTTGATTATCTATCTGTCCAAAGGAGGTAAGTGTCCCATTTTGGGAAATGGAGGTGTTTGGAGTTTGGATAGGACCAACTTCAAATGTTTGATCATGGATGGTATAAAGGTCGATGAGAGGATCATTCTGGATTTCTTGTTCAATGGTAGGATCTTGGTAAAAAATTGGTGTATCTTAGACAACATGGTTGTGAATGGACTCTTGAACAAGAATAGGTGTATTTTGGATGCCATGATTATCTAGAAGAACTTATTAGATGGAATTAAGGATGGGGTAATGATATGGACTACTTAGATCTTGATATGAAGGTGAAGCTATGATGTCATGCTTTGGACTTTATTTTTGACATGTATCCTCAAGTTTATAAAATGGAATTTTATTTTGGACAACGATATGATTTTCTTTGATAGACCTGGGATTTTGACATGGCAATAATGCAGCTTCAATAGAAAGATATTTTTTGGTATTGGGAGGCAATGGAGAACATTATGGTGACAAATGGTTGGATGGTGTAGTTTCAAAAATGTGATTGGATTTCCTAGCTTTGTTTTCATTTAGGAGTCAAACAAGTTCCTTTGCTAGTTGTCCTTGGAGAGCATTAATTAATGTGCTTTTATTGGATGGTATTGTAGTTTGGGATAGAGTGGATGGTAATGGGTTAGTGGATGATGGATTAGGATAAGATGTCGAGGATTGGAATCGACTAGTGGATGATGGATTATGATAGGATGTGAATGATTGGAATGGACTAGTGGAAGGTTGGTTTCCCTTGTAAAGGTTAGGATACAAATGATTAATGAACATTTGTTAGGGATTAATGGTATGGATTGTGTCAAGTGACTCTTGATAGTGAGGGTAGATAGATGAAGGATTAGAGCTTATGGATTGTTGGTAAGAAGGGTATGTGAGTGGTTGGTATTGATGATTAAGGATTGATTGGTATTCAACTTGACTACAAAAAAGATCAAGGTAAAGTGAAGACATGGTCATGAATTTTGATTAGGATGGATAAGGAAAATGTAGTGAGGACCATACAAAACTTGTGACCTTTGGATGACAATGCAAGGTGCCAATGAAAAATAGGTATGAAATTATGCTTTTTTTTGTGATTGTAAAGGATATAAGGATACAAAGTGCTAATGTACCTAAGTCCGAGATTAAGGAATGGTGGAATGATAATGACCTTATGACCAAAGGATATGATATGCAAGGGTGATGATGACCAAAGGATATATTTTTTTTTTGATTTTTGGGATAATATAGGGATGTGGAGTGATAATGAAAGGATAATAATGACCTTATAAACAAAGGATATGGCATGCAAATGAAGCTAAATGCTAAATGATGCAAGATGGTATGGGACTAAGATATGTTTTTGTGACTTTTTTTGGATTATTAGGATATGAGGATGCAAGATGATCATGCAAGGATAATGTTGACTTTGAGACCAAAGGATGAAGCTAAATGAAGCTAAATGAAACTAATGGATGCAGAGGATATCAAAGGTGGACTAATTAACGACGAAAAATAATGAAAAGGAGACCAAATGATGCCAAATTAATGATCAAGGGTAGTGATGCAACTAAGGCTAAGGTGAAATGAAACTATGTTTTTTGTGTTTTTGAGATACAAGGATACAAAGTGAAAGTGCAATTTAAGTCCAAGACTAAGGATTGATAGAATGATAATGAAGCTATGGTCAAAGGGTATGATATGAATGATAATACTAAGATTATGAATTCTAGAATTTGAGTCAAAGAATGGCAACCAAACTAATGTAGGTCCAAGATAACAAACTCAAATGTCATTGAATTTTGTGATGACCAAGATGATGGATTTGACAAGGTGAGTCTAAACTAGGACACAAGTTTGAGACCCAAATTTTTGACCAAGATGGTAAAGAAAAAGGTCAATAAATTAAAATATGGAGGTCAATGACAAGTCAGATAACTAACCAAGGATTGTCCAAAGGCTTGATAATTCTTCTATGTCTGAAATATAGAAGGTATGTGCAACCTAAAACCTAAGTTTAATTATGCAAGGAAAAGTTGACCTAAGGTGCAATCTAAAATGTAATACAAACCTAAATGAAGATGTGGAATGGATTGGGAAAGCTTTCCAAGTCTCTAGTTTGGAAGTCAAGATCACAATCAAGATGAGTTGGATTAGTTTTGGACAATGATTTTTGAAACTTTGGTGATTAGTCTGATGTGGTTTTGTTTCAAGAAGCTATGGTTCACAAAGAGTTATTTTGAAAATTTGATGTTTTGGACTAGTTTTGAGTGGATTCTTGACTGAGTTTGATGAATTTTGATTGGAAAACATAGAATATGGTCACAAGAACTTTTTTTTGGTCTATTTTTGGATGTGAAAAGGTTTTATTTCAAGATATAAAGCATGAATCCTATGGTTGGCAATGGAAATATTTGCTAAATTCCCACTTGGATTAACTAACCACACTTATTCTTAGTGGATGACTTCTAAGATTGGCCACATTGGCTCCCCCAACATGGCACTCACTTCTTAGGTGAACCAAGCTTTGAGTTCTCATGAATCTCCCATGATGAACTCTTCATCTCTACTAAGAACTGTAAGTATGTGGGATGACTTTGGAGGTCCGACCTCTTGCACCAACAAATGGAAGGATTTGGCTACTACAAACAAGAGGTGTCTAGTAAGGGAATCTGGTTCAGGGGGTACTATGATAAAATCCCTCAGGAGGTCTCCCTACCCTTAGAAGAAGGGGGTTATATATCATAAAGATACTGGGGGAGAGCTATCACATACCACATCTCGTTGATTGCAAACTTTCCTTGCAATCACAAATTTTTATAGTAGTTCAAAAGGACTTGAATTTATCCCGTTACTGCTTAGGGTCATCCCTTGGGGTGAGTAATTTTTCCCACCAAGGTAGGCCCTTCTAATAGGTGAAGGCAAAAATAGATGGGTTTGGCTTTCTGATCACCAAGTTTGCATAAGGTGAGAGCATAATACCTACCGTCCTTCAAACAATAAAACAATCGTTCATTACCCCCTAATTTAATCTATGTGAGAAAGACAATAATTCATTTGAGAGCACAAAATGAAGTGTTATCTACACTAAAAGACAGTCGGTTGATTCTAAACCTTTCTTATCATTTAAAAATACTTTGTTAATTTTAACCTGATGCCGTGAAATGCAAGTTTATTTTAACACCCATGAGTGAAAAATGTAGATTGTTCTTATTTTTAAGCCTTATGAATGTGGAAGATGCAATTTGTTGATCATTTTAAATCCATGAATGGAAAATGCAATTTGTTGTTCATTTTAAGCTCATGAATGAAATATGCAATTTTTTGTAATTTTTAAGACCAAATGAGTGACATGCAAATTGTGGTTCATTTTATCCTCATGAGTGTAAATGCAATTTGTTGTAAATTTTAAAACTAATGAATGAAATGAAATTTTAGCTCTCCAAACAGTGTGTTGCAAAACACACAAAATATTTCTTATCCAAAACAAGCCAAAAATCTTGCAAAACCACAAGTTAAATCTTCTTGATGAAAGACACACACTGAAAACAAAAAATCAGTAAACCAAAAAAAAACTTGAATAAAAACAACAAACTAAAATAGTCAAAACTTTAATAAAATTTTGAACTGTAAAAATCTATGGAAAGCTAAGACATAGACCTTCAAAACCCAAACTTTTTTTGGTAAAATCCTGCACAACAAAATTGTTATAAACAAAAGAAAATTTGGATCTTAACAACTAAATCTTAAAAAGCTACAAGCACTAAAACGGCCATAAATTTCTCAAAACATATTGAAATTTCAAACCGTTTGAAGTTCTAAAAAGTTAAAAGTGAGACCTAAAAAACCTAGATAAGAATTTTGTAATATTTCATGTTCCCATTTTTATGTGCTCAATATAAGATGATGGGATTTTACGAGAATTCTTGGCTGCAACCTGTAAAACAACAAAAATAAACAAGAAAACAAACAAATTTCTCTGCAAAATTGTAAGATTCATGTTAGTTTCACTAATGTAAGATGGGGAAAATCAAATAGCATAGATAAAGTGATAGCCAACACAAATCTAAGCTATTAACCTCATGCAAACAAGAGAAAACAATGAAAGCATAAGGAAAATAAAAGCATCAAATCACAATACTCCCCATGCTTGAACTTGAATCACTTCTCTCGTCTCTCCTATTTATCCTTTTGTAGAATTTTCCCTTAGATTTTGAAGTAGACTTGTGCAAATACCTACAAATAGTAAGTAGAAAGTTGGAGATAAAATGGTTGTTAAATTGAAAATGGAGGAGAAAGGTTGCTTTTATAGATAGCCTTTTGAATAAATGACTGAGATTAATCCTCTAGAATGATTCCAAGATCAATGGATGAGAATGAATGAGATGATGGTTACGAAATGGATGGTTGAGATTGAGATTCGAGAAATATGCTTAGATCAACAGTTGAAAATTGATGCAACTAGAATATGGCATGCATGGAAAAGATATGATGCTCAAAACTATGACACCCGATGACTATGACAACAATGAAGGCAATGAAAGGGATTAATGACAAGACATCGTTGACCAAAAGAGGTGCATAAATAATTTATTTTAAATTATTTATTCGAAAATGGAGGAGAGGGACAAGTGGAAAATAAATAATTTATTTCAAATAATTTATTTGGAGGAAATGAAAAAAGGAGATTTAATTAAATTCATAAATTTAATTAAATGAGGAGATAGAAATTAGACATGGATAATTAAATTATTTAATTATTTATTCAAAATGGAGGAATGACACATAGTTAAATAATTTCATAAATTATTTAATTATAGAGGAATAAAGAGTCAATTAATTATTATCTCACCATGGATGCAAGACAAATAATTAAATAAATAGTTTATTTAATTATTGGAGAAAGGGATATATTAGCAACACAATTAAATACTTTTGATTGATCAGGATAGAAATGAGAAGGTGAATCAATTAAATAATTAAAAATTATTTAATTAATAGAGGAATATGATCAAACATAATTATATAGATTTTTATTGTTTTTGAAATAATTATAGTCCAATCATATGAAATATTTTTAGGGGAAGCTCTCGAAAAAATATATGCAACTTGGTCGTGCATGTGAAACTTACTTTGTAAGGGTGTCCTTAGGCACCTGTGGAGAAGGCTCAACCCTCCTCCACCCCTCTTGATAATTTATTTAGTACGACCTGTACCTCTCTAGCGGCTTTGTTGCTTACGTTTTTCCCTAGTGTGGTGTGGGTGTGACGGGATTCTCCCATTTGCAATCAAAAAATTGTGCCAAGGTATGTGTGAAGGTCTTGAGGGATTTTGCATCAATGATGGAGGGGGATACAAATCCCCCCGATAAACCTTTAAATGATTCTACCACCGGAGGCTCTTCCAAACAAGATGTTAAGTTTTCCAGGGACATTGTGGCAGGTGAGCGCACGAGGCTTCCTCAAGGTGCAAGATTTGTGGCGGACTTGGGTAATCCATTCTTAGAAAATGGCCTCAAGGGAAAAGGTAAGCAGTCATTGCTTCCTCTCTTGAAGTCTATTTTGTTCCCAAATGATTCTTTTCTCAATGAAATTTCATAGGAGGATGTTAAACTTTCCAATTCTACAATTTTCTTTGTTGTCGTTGATCTTGATAGGGTCCCGACTAGGGAACATATGGATGAATGGTTTAATAATGTAAGGGAAAAGAAACTAGGGTTTCATTTTTACTACTATACAATGGTGAAAAAAGGGCTTTTTATGGTTTTCTTTAATAACCCTAAATATCAGCAAGAAGTGATTAATAACGAATTATGGATGGTTGGAAAACTAACTTTCGATGCCCTGTCATGGCACCCAAAGGCCTTAGAAGAGGAGGTCCTAGCTCTATCCAGCTCTAGATGGTTGGTAATAAAAAATATTCCCCCTCAGATCTAAAAATTTATCCCTCTGATTCTTGAACCATTTGGCAAGGTCCTGAGAACAGATAAGACCAATACCCCTCTCCCCCATCTGGACGCGAGGGTCTTGGTCTCCCTAACACCCAGGTTGGATCTCCCATAGGTCCTCGAAATTAAAATCAAAACACCAAGCATTTCCTATGTTGTGGAAACCCTCAGAGGATTAAATGCATGTTATCTCTATCATAGAGAGGGACACATTAGAAGGAACTTCCCGCTAATAAAAAACAAGAATAACAAGGCCTCAATATTTCGAAATAATTCTGCAATTAGCAACCCTCTTCCAGAGGGAGGGAAGGAATTAAAATCCTTGAGAAGGGTTAAAGATAGTGGCCACTCACAAGATTCTAATAAACAAAAAAAGAAGAGCATCTCCTCTAAAGAAAACCACAACAGAAATAAAGAAAGCCTGAACAATTTAACTCAGGCATTGAACAATTCGGTGTCGGAGAATATTTTAGAGGGAATGAGTAATAATAACAGTGAGGAGGGAAAATTTCTGCCCCAGGTAAATGAAGTTAAAGAACCTCCTAATAATGGCAGACTTAACATGCAACAACTAGCAATTCAAAAAATCAGACAAACAAAGAGAACCAAAGAAACTAGTTCCAACCCCGGAAAAGTGATGTACTCATTTAATGAATTTTTTTTCAAAGAATATAACTTTGCTAGAATGAAAGAGGAAGTTCAAAGGCTGAAAACCCACGATCAGTCTGGAAATTGGCCCTCCAAATTTTTTTGAGTGAGCCTCAAAACACCTAATGATAATCGTGAATCACTAATTTCTCTCAATGAAGATAATAGAAGTGAGATACCCCAACCATTGGGGGCTGAGATAGTCTCAAAACTAACTCTTGAGTGCAAGGATATGGCTTGTACTCCTGAAACTGATAAGATTGTTGAAAATCATATTGCAAAACTGGCATTGACAACATTTAGCCCACTTGATGGAGTGATTAGTTTGGATGGTTTGCCTCCTAATCGGGCATGGATTCTACAAATGACATAGGTTTAATCTCCACCAAGGAGACCACTGATAGAGAGGGTCTTCCTATTGAGGTCCTAGTAAAAAAAACTAGGAGGTATAGAAAGAAGAAAGGCTTGGATGCCTCAAGAGGGTAGGAGGAGAAGGAAACTAACCTCTTTTTTAAGGAAAAAATAAAGAAACTAAGTGGTGTATTACCCCCACTTGATGCCAAAATAATTGAGATAAAAAAAAAACTTCCTAAATTCTTTGATAATTTTAGATGTGATAAAAGCAACCTAGTCAATGAGAAGTGCACTAGAAATTAATTGCCTCTCTTGGAATGTCACGGGTCTGGAGACCCCTGGCAGGAAACATATGGTTAGAAGGATGGTAGCTCAAAAAAAGGAGAAGGGCTTTGTGATGTTGCAAGAAGTTAAATTTATAGGATTTACCCTTGAGACTAGTCTTAAGGTAATTTGGAAGGAGGCCTCCCAGCTGGTGACTGATCATGATTAGGGGAAGGGAGGAGCCGCCATCCTAATAAGTAATAAATGGAGCTAGTTTGTAGTTAATTCTGGAATCTCTCCCTGCAACAGGGTTGTTTGGGAAATCATTAAAAAGAATCAAGTATGCTTTGGTATCTGCTTAGTCTATGCTCCTGATGATTACAGGGATAGGGCCGGGCTTTGGAATTGGATGCTCAATCTTCAATACATCCCCTAGATTCTTGGGGGTGACTTTAACTTTGTTGAAAAAGAAAAGGACAAATTTGGTGGGGCACCTGGAAAGATATTGAGAAATTTCATTGGCTAAGGTTAAATGCTAAGCTATAACTTGAGGATCCCATTGAAGGGCAAAAGGAGTGTAAGGATATCTAGTTCACCTAGTCGAATTTCCAGAAGAATGGTAGGAGATTTTTATGCAGGATTGATATATTCTTTTTAAATAAGGCCTTCTTTGCAACTTCTCTTATTAGGGATGGTTGTAAGGTGGAGGTTACTCTGTATACCCTCTCTAACCATCACCCAATAAGAGCCAAGTTTATTCTTAATACTTGTGGATCGGTTAATTCGATCCCTAGAGAAAGCTTGTGGCTCAAAAATAGCCTCTTTAATGATGAGGATGCTAAAAATTCTATATCCTCACTTAGATCCATCAATAAATGGCTTCACAAATATTTATCTCCCATTGAGTAGTAGGATTTAAATATTAAAGGATGGAAGACTCGAGCTTCCAAACTATAGGAAGAAAAAAATCCAAAGATAGGAGAAAAAAGAAAACACTCTACAAGATATTATTTTCAAAGCTGAATTTGAGGCCCAAAAAAATCCTGATGATAATGGCCTTATTGATAGCCTCACCATGGCCAGAGACAATCTTAGGAGATTTCAAGCTAGTAAGGTTAAAGGTCTGAAAATTAGAGCCAAAATGAATTGGCTGGAAAATGGGGACAAAGGAACCAAATTATTCTTTAGAGTTCTAAAGGAGAAACAAGCCAAAGAACTGATTGATCAGATAAATGACAAGGGAAATATTCTTGTGGAGCAGGAAGAAATTAGTAAGCAGTTTTTTCTATTTTATCAAGACCTATTCACCTCTAGAGGGGGAAATGAGTCTTTTTTTAGAGCTAGGGATTACATTAAGGGGATCATACCTAAAAGGATTGATGTTGGAGAAACAACAACACTTAATGCAGAAATCTCCAAGGAGGAGAATAGAAGGGCTATCCTCTCCCTTAAAAATGACAAGTCTCCAAGACTTGATGGTCTACCGGTTGAGTTCTATAAAACATTTAAAGATTGGACCTGTGAATATCTACTCATGGTCTACAAAGAATCCTTTGAAAAGGATCCATTGGTAAATATATCAATAGAGTGATCATAAAGTTAATCCCCAAAGAGGGGGACATTGCCCTAGTCAAGAATTGGAGGCCCATCACCCTCTTGAATGTGTCATATAAAATAATGGAAAAATCCATGGTGGAAATGTTGGATAATATCTAGACTCACATCATCAATCTAACTCAAACTGGATTCATTAAGGGGAGATACATCTTGGAAAACCTTGTGACAAGCTGGGAGGCCATGAACTGGGCAAAAAACTCTAGACAAAAAGCAACAATGTTGCTTTTATACTTTGAAAAAGCCTATGATAGGATAGAATGGGACTTTGTGTTTCTTGTCTTGGAGGCATTTGTCTTCCCAAGAAACTTCAGAACCATGGTTAGGACACTTTTTCAGGATACTTATGCTCAAGTGGAGGTTAATGGGTCTCTTTCATAAAAGTTCCTTCTTGGGAGATCAATAAGGCAAGTGTGCCCTCTTGCACCTACCCTCTTTGTTATAGACTTTGATGCACTTCACTATATCTTAATAGACAACATAATGAACCCAAGGGTAAGAGGTTTGAGGTTACTGGATTCAAATGAACTTATCAATATTTAGTTTGTGGATGATACATCTATCTTTTTACAGTTAGAGGAGGAGAATTTTATAGTTCTAATGAAGAAGCTTGAGATTTTTTGTTTGGCTTCAGGAGAAAAGCTTGCTCCTGAAAATTATTACCTCCTTGGGTGGGAAGATAAACCACTTGAGTGGAGTGCTATGTATGGCTTCCAATGGGGAGGCCCCCACAAGATTGTAAGATACCTATGTATCCCCTTTGTTGTTGAGCCAAATCTGAATGTGGTGTTGGATTAGGGATAAGATTGGAAAGAAAATAACAAGATGGAATAAATAATACCTCTCCTTTGCTAGGAGATTTCAGATTTGTCAAAAAATCCTATCCTCTTATAGTATCTATTTTTCATCTGGTTGGTTCTTCTGCTCTTATCAAATCAATGATATCCAAAAAAGAATGAGATTTTATGTGGTCTGATGGTAAAGGGAAGCAGAAAAAAAATACAATGAAATGGGAATGGTGCACAATCTCAAAATATCAAGGTGGGCTTGGTTTAAAGGATCTTAGGATTCAAGGTATTTCCTTGGCAACCAAATGGGTGATTGGTGCCCTAGATGGAGAGGAACTGTGGAAAGTACTAATAAAAAACAACATTGCTAATGCAGTGCCAAAGCATGCCAAATTATGGAAACTTCTCCCCTTTAGTGATGTTCTTAGTGGTGAGTGGCCTATGTCACCTATTGGATCCAATTTCTTTAAGACCATTTGGAAAGCATGGGAAATTTTCAAGAACCTTTCTAACTATCACTTCACCAAGGGAGGCAATAAGGTCATCTATGCTAGTAGGTCTCTTTGGTGGAATTTGAAGTATAATGGGAAACCTCTTGCACTAATCCAAGGCTTCTCTATGAAAAATTGGGCCCTAAAAGGGGTAGGTTGCTTTAATGACATTCTGAAAGAAGGTAATCTAAAAGGATGGAATGAACTATAGGAAACATATAACATTCCTCAAAGAAATTGGAGAACCTACACGATGTTGAGAGAAACCTGTGGCTCTCTCAATTTCCTTGTTGAAACTATAGATGACTCCCTCCAATATAAAGATTTCTTATGGCACAATGGAAGTAAAATTATGAATTCTAAGGTCAAAGAGGTATATAATATGCTAATAGAATAGGTTTACATCACTGATCACATGAACAAATCATGGAAAATGAACCTAACCAGGGAACAATGGCATAAAATATTTTGTAAAAATTGGAAGAAAGAATTGGAGGCCAAAAAGGTCTATTTTAGATGGCTCTTGACCCTTTAGAGACTCCCTCATAAAACTAAAATGGATGAGATTGATATTTTCTCTTTATGTAGAAAGCATGAATCTATAACTCATATATTCTTTGATTGTATATTTTCTAAAGAAATCTAGAACATGTTCAATATCTTGCATAATGCTTGGGGAAATAATGGGGGTTTGTTCTTTGGTAATATACTCTTCCTTCCTCAGAATTGCAAGTTAAGAAAAGTTGGTCTCTTATTCTAGCACATCCTCTCAACAAAAAATTTGTGGGCAATTTGGAAAGCTTGGAATGAAGACAAATTTAAAAATAGGAGGAGATTGCTTACTGAGTCCTATAAAGGTCTCATGTTTTATAATATTGCTATGCAGGTATTTTTTACAGTGGAGATCTTGAAGGAAAGATTATGGAAGTACTTAGAAAACAGGGAATTATCTATTGATATCCTAGAATCTAGGTATGGGAATATGTTGAAAAATGTGTACCCAAGGGAAAAAATATTCCTCAAGGGACTTCAGGCTTTCAGAGAGGAACTCAAGGAAGAACAAAAGAATAATTTAGGCCCAAGCAAAGAAATAGAAGTGGTTATTGTTCTCATGGAGCATCAAAGGCCGTATCTTCCCTCTTAAGAAGACTTGGCAACAATAGAGACCTTGCTTGGCATGAGGGTTGGGACCTGGGAGGTGTAAAACTCCAGTTGGCAGTAGCTTTTTTCTGTGTAAATCCTTTTTTGATTATCAGTGATTGTTTATATAGGAAATGGTATATATATATAGCTTATTGTTGATTATATGATGTAACTAATGCTGAACTAGTATTGGTGTTGTAACTAAGTTGGCTTCCTCTTTTTTGGCCATTGTTAATACATTGTAATGGGGTAATATAGGTCTGATATGGGATTATTTTTTTATATCATGTATGGGGGATTTTTTTTATCATTGTAATGGGGGTATGATAGAGCTGATCCAATGATAATATCTTGGATTTTTTGAACTGTATCTACTGATTCTGCTATAATCAATACAAAAAACATAATTGAATAATTAAAATTATATAGTTATCGAAAGATGATGACCATGAAAAATGACATTCGTAGACTTAGGACATTTTTCAGTGTCTACACTCTGAAGCTATGTGTACAACTTGTGTAGGTGAAAGTTGTTTATAGGCTCAGATAATGGTTTTTCCTCTAGAGTAGACAACTGATATGCATCAAAATTGAAGGAAGTTGTGATGACATAAAGGCCTAGCCAGTTAGGCTCAAACTTACCAGGTTTATCTCATTCTACCTGGTTTTTGGGATTCTGCATTAGTACTAGGTCGCCGATCTAGAAATGTTTGACTAGGACCCTCTTATTATAACTTCTACAAAGATGGTTCTGATATGCTTGTAAGTGGTTCAATGCTTTCTATCTTCACTCATCTAGTAATTCCAGCTCATGCAACCTACATATCCTATACTCTTCTTCATTGATTAACCCTTTCATGGAAAATAAAAGAGAGGGTACTTCAACTTCAATTGGGAGAATAGCCTCTAAACCAAAGACTAAGGAAAATGGCGTGTTCCCAATGGGAGTACGAATTCTAGTTTGATATGCCCATAAGGTAGGGTTGAATTGGATGTACCACTCATGGCCAATACCATTTATGATTTTCTTAAGGATTTTAATGATGGTTTTATTGGATGCCTCGGCTTGACCATTTCCCTATGAGTAGTAGGGATTGGAAAAATGATGTTGGATGTGGAATTATTCACATAGTTCATGAATGTCTTAGTTTTTAAAGGGAAAAACATTGTGATTATGAACTATGGAATACCGTAGAAAAAATTGATATAGTTAAGAATGAAATTTGCAATTTGGATGTTGGTGATGTAGGTAAGGGGGATGGCCTCTACCCATTTGGTAAAGTATTCTGTGGTGTTTATAATGAATTTATGGCCATTTGATGAAGTCGGGTAAATTTTTCCCACGAGGTTGAGTCCCCATTGAGCAAAGGGCCAAGGTGAAGTGATGGGCCTTAATTCCTATGTTGTAGCATAAATGAGATTACTATGAACCTAACATTATTTGCATATTTTGACAAATTAGTATGCCTCATGTTCCATAGTTAGCCAATGGTATCGCAACCGCATAATATTTTTGGCTAAAGTAGGACCACTGGTATGGGCACCAAAATTTCCTTCATGCACTTTACATAAGGTTGTTTATGCTTTCGTGTTATAAGACATTGAATTAGGGCATTATCAAAGGTTTGTTGATACAAGGTATCCCAGATGATGGCATAACAAGAGACTTTTCAGATAAAGTTCTTATGTTGGTTACTCAATAAGTTGTCAGGTAAAATCTAGGAATGGAGGTAATGATAAGTGTCTAGGTACCAAGGTGACTCAGGACCAACAAGCTCACAAACCATTTCATATTCTAGGATGTCGAAGGCTGGGACCAATAGCTGTTCCACTAAGAACTCATATTGTGATGTGTTGTTAGGTATGTCCAAGAGCGATCCAATGGTTTCCATGGCATCTACTGCTTTGTTTTGTATGTGGGGTATTTGACAAAAGGTGATGTTGAAAAAGTAAATCTTGAAGTTTTTAGCCATTTTCTTATAGGGATTCAATTTCTCATCCTTTGTATCATAGTCATTATTGACCTAATTTATGACTAACTGTGAATCTCTGAAGACCTGTATACTTTTGATAATCCACCTGACCATCATATGAAATCTCATTAATAGGGCCTCATATTTTGTAGTATTATTTGTACAAGGGAATTTTATTTTGAATGATTTCGGTATTGTGTCACCTTGTGGGGTGACAAACAATACCCCAACATATGACCCATGATTGGTATAGGAGCCATCAAAGTACATCCTCCATACATTACTTGTCTCAACAATGAAGAGTGACTCATCTAGAAAATCAACAATGAGTGGAAGTTCTACTTGGGTTGGTGTGTCTTCTAGTTTATTTTCTATTACTTGTCCTTTGATTTCCTTGTGCTTGACATATTGGATGTCGTATTAACTAAGGACCATGACCCATTTTTCTAATTTAATGGTGCTCTACTAAGAAGATACTTGAGTGGATCAATTTTTTCTTCTAGCTTTGTTTGATGGTTCAACATGTAATGCCTTAACTTTTGTAATGCAAATAACACTACAAGGCAGACCCATTCGATAGGAGTGTAGTTGATTTTATACCCCACTGAGATCCTACTAATATAGTAGATTTCTCTTTCCTTTTCCTTGTGGTTATTTTTTTAGCAAGTAGTGCCCCCAATGTTGTCATGGTTGTAGATACATATAATATGAGGGGATTCCCATCTATTGGTGGCATCAACATAGGCATTGTTAGGAGATACTCTTTTATCTATTGAAAGGATTCCTAGAATTTCTTGGTCCATATGAAAGGGATCCCTTTATGTAACAGGTACTGAAACTTATGGAATTTGTTAGTGAGTTGAGCAATGAATCTCTTAATAGATTGTAGTCTCCCTTGTAATGTTCTTAATTGATTGATATTATTTGGCAGAGGAATTTTGATGATGGCTTTCACCTTGTCGAGATCAACTTCTATGCCTCTATCCAAGACAATGTATCCCAATAATTTTTTGGATTTTACCCCAAAGACACTTCTTTGGGTTTAGACGAATCTTGTATTTTTTTAGTCATTGAAAGAAATTTTCTATAACCTTTAGATGATTAGCTCTAGTTAAGGACTTTAATAGGAGATCATCCACATAATCCTCCATTTGGGTATGCATTGATCATGAAATATTGTAGTCATTGCCCGCTCGTATGTAGCTACTACATATTTTTCAACCCAAACAACATGATGTTCCAACAATAAGTATCTTAGGGATAAATGAAAGTTACTTTACATTGGTCTTCTAGAGCAATACAAATTTGATTATAGCTAGAGAAACCATCAACAAGGGACAACGTCTCATATCCTGTTGTGAGATCCATGATCATGTTGATGCTGAGGAGAGGAAAGTCATCCTTAGGGCACACCTTATTTAAATCTCTAAAGCTAGTACATATGCAGATTAATCCATTTGGTTTTGTGATAGGTACCATATTGGAGATCCATTTTGCATAGTCAATAAACCTAATGAAGCCAACATCCAAGAGTTTCTTTAGTTCTATGTTGATCAAAAAATCAATTTGTGGATGCATTTTATGAAGTTTTTTCTTTATCAGTTTAGCAGCTGGATTCAATGGAAAATGATGTAAGACTAGCTCATGGTCCAACCCAAGCATGTCAATGTATGACTAGGCAAAATTACCCTTGTGTTGTGTGAAGAATGCTTGGAAGTTGGGTTTTTCTTCTTTTATCAAGGAAGTTGTTAGTAACACTATTTTAGGATCTTCAAGTGCTCCAATATTGACCTCTTGTGTATCTTCAATTAGCATTGGTGATTGTTCTTGTGTGATGGGGAGAAAGTTCAACCCTCCATCCTTAAGCGCTTTAGGGAGGTTTTCACCTTCAAATACGTCCTTTGTTTTTACTTTTTCATGATTAGAGGGCGTCTCATGGTTTTCACCCAAAGACCTTTCCATTTTCTCTTTATTATTATTTTTGCAATTGGAGGGTGATGCAGTCTCCCCAAAGTATGTTGCCACATCAAGTTCTTTAGTGAGGCCAAATTTATGGTCTCCCTATGGAATTCCTTCTCTCAGTCGCATGAACTCAACAATAGCTTTGTTGTTCTAAAAGGTATCCAAAAAAATAGGACCTTGTTGGTCCTAGTCAACCAGTTGTGGGTAGACTAGGGAAATTCCATCATTAGTATTTGAAAATTGTGGGGAAGCACCTGATAAGGTAAGGATTGAGGTATTTTCTTAGATGTTGAAATTCATACAGTTGGTTACCCTAAGGATAGGTGTGTTTGGATCATGGAAAATGTTATCTAGTTTGTAAGTGCTAGAGGCATAGGATTCCCATTCCTAGTTATTATAATCATTATCATCATAAAATTCATTATCAAAATCCTTTGATGTATTGATACATTCAGAAGAACATACTTCCTTATTTGAAGGAAATTTGGTTTTAGTGGAACCCAAATTCAATGGCTTCCACCCTAACCCAAGATTCTTCCCCCATTTAGTAGGTATATAGGGTTTTCTTCTTTCATTTTGGTTTATGCCTAACCGACTGGTGCCATCATAACCTTTGTCTTACATCATTAGAAACCCATTACCATATTGTTGTATTGGAAGTGATGTCACCTCTTCTTTATAGATCTAGTTAGATACATACTCAATATCTTCCTTACCAAGGTCCCGCCATTTTATGAAAGTAGTTTTAGGAGGTACATGAATCAGGACCTTAGGTTCGATGTTGTAACATTGATTTCCTTATTTCTTTGGTGATTTTGGCATCGTGGTAATCCAAAATGCAGTGTTCATGTTGTATTCTTCACATCCCTTTCTTTGGATCTAGATTTTAGGGTCTAGGGATTTGGCAATGGAAGAATAGGATGTGGAGGCAGATGATTGAGTGGCATTAGATGTCTTGTAGAGTGTTGATGGGTTAATGTATTTGGCCGAATTTGATGTTGAGGATTCACAGTTAAGTGGTACCTGACATTCTGAGACTCCTCGTAGGTTAGTGCAATACTCAAAGGGATTAGGATCACCTTGGATTGTAATCTTGGTGTCGTTGTAGGGAAAATTTTGGCATTGATGATACATGGAGGGAACAACCTCCATGGAATGAATCCATGGTCAACCAAGGAGAATATTATAAGGGATTTCCATATCCAATACTTGGAAAGTCATATCCAACATTATGGGTCCCACTCAAAGTGGAATTTTCTGTTATGCCTACGGTTCGTTCATCATCATCATAAAATTTTATGACTAAGCTCTTTGTCTTATCCACACATCCTTTAGAGAAACCTAGTGTCTTAACCAATTTTAGGGAACAAACATTCAATCCTACTCCAACGTCTAATGAGACTCGTTTGATTATATTTTGATGGATGAAGGCTTTAATGTGTAGTGAGTCATTATGGTTCATCTTTTGGGTTGAGTAGTATTTTTTAGAGAAGGTAACATGGTGAGAGATCGCTAGGAATCCAACCATGGCTTGAAATTGATGAATGTTGAGGTTGTCTGGGACATCGATCTCTTTAAGAATTTTATCCAGGATGGCCCTATGCTTGGGTGATGTGTGTAGCAGATCTAGTATGGATATTTGTGTTGGGGTTTTTCTTATCTGATCTAGCAATTTAAAATAGCCTTGAGCTTGGGACTACTTGGGAGGTGAAGGGCTAGGTATGGTTATTTTAGTTATGCAAGTGTTTACAACACACTCTAGGGTCTTTTTGATGATAGTGATGTTGATATGTTCATCTGTAGCTTGAAGATGGAGGATTTTGGAGTAACTATAGTTAGTAGCTATATAAATGGCCAAGCTATTGTTATTAGTACCTAAATCAAAGGCTTTCCCTGAACCATGATCTTGAAGAGGATTATTGTAGATTGTCTGATCTTTATTGGAAGTGTGTTGTTGCTGTCCCTCTACCTCGATTACTTTGTCTTTGATAAGGTCCTGAATAATATTTTTAGTTGTCTACAAGCGGATGTTTTATGTCCTTTAACTTAGTGGGATTAAAAAAAAGAGTCATCATCCCACCAAGAGGGTTTAAATTCAGACATAAAAGGTGTGGGTTCCTGTAGTTGTATGACACCTGATTGAACACATTTTTTCAGTATGGACTCAATGGGTTCTTCGAGGGGAGTGTATTCACATTTAATGTATTTCCTAGGTGGTCTCAATTGTCCTAGTCCTTGACTATTTCGTATGGAATTTTCTATTGGTGTAGGGGTTTATGGTGTAGTTGTTGATGCTCCAGATCCTCTTAGAGTGACAACAAGACCAGTGTTGTTTACTACTTTGGTATCCCCAGCCCCGTCATTTGTGACATTTTTGTTTCGAGACTAGTATTTTTTGTGTCATTGAACATATGTTGATTGTTTGTACTGTTAGAGAACTTAAGGGTGCCCTTAGTGACAAGTGATTTCTCAATCATTGTTCCTTTTTCAACTAGGTCTACAAAGTGGGCATAAAAATGAACTTGCAAGGGATCCTTTAAAGCATATAGGAGGTTTTCAACAAATATGTCCACCTTTTTTTTCTTAGGGATCTATATATGGCATCGAATCACCAAGTTTCTCCATCTCTGGAACTATTTGATAATTGACTCTCCCTCTTCTTGTTTTGAGGTACAAAAAGTAGGTAATGTGATCATTTTCGATGTTAAAGGCATAGTTATCTAATTTTTTTTTGGCTAACTCGGACCATGTGCATATGGCTCTAGGTAATCATGAAAACCACTCAAGTGCATGACCCATAAGAGTTCTAGGAAATAACCTCATCAAGTATGTATGTTATGATGCAATGTCAATGCAAGCCATGCTGAATTCTTTAATGTGCTCTATTGGGTTTGTCCCTTTGTACTTTGGAAAGTTTGGGATTGTGTATCCTTGTGGAAAAGGAGGAATGTAGATATTCCTATCAAAGGGATACAGATGCAGGTCCTGCATGTAGGATTTTTTGGTTGTTACTTGCATGTTCTCATTTTTTTTTGGAAAGCAAGCATTTATGTAGTTAAAGCATCCACCTGTGGGTTTGGTATGTCACTTATATTATTGGGTCCCACATTTTTCATAGATACTTGATAGGTGTATGGAGGTGTATATTTTTGTACCTAGGGTATATGTGTATATGAGGGGTTCATGTTGGGTTGTGCTTGTGTTATAACTTGTGGGTTGTGAAGGGATACCTTGTTGTGATGTGTTTGATGTAAAGGTATTTGATTTAAATCCTGGTTGTGCTGGATTCCCTTGAGGTGATGCATGTGTAACTTTTTTTCCTTTTGGAGTAATATTTTGGCAAATAACATAAATATATGTGGTACCCTTGACATTAATCATGGTTATGGGTCTTGAACCTGAAAATCTTATTCTCTTGCATCCATTATGATTGTTTAAGGAGGCATTAATAGTGTTTGTTGACATCCAAAATTGGTTAGTGCATGTTGGTTGTGTTGTTGACTGTCTAATAGGGGTTGATGTTGATTGGGTCGCAACTTGTGTCATGGACTGTGGAAAAATGATGGTATAGGTGGAGCTGTAGAGGGCATCCCAAAAGTGGGAGTAGTGTGGATCACTAAAACACTCTGTGTAGCTCATCTCAAAGGTATATTGAGGTTTACCTGAGGTGTAATGTTCTGTGGAATATGTGTTGTAGTTCTCTGGTTTTGGTTTGAGACATTTCTAGGTGAAGGCACCACTTGTAGCATGTTTATGTCAAATCCAAGTGGTAATTTAACCCCATCCTCTAGGAGTTTGGCTAAAAATATCTCAGGGTCAAGCATGATGAGATCATCGACAAATTTAGCCACCTCAAGATCCTGGGCTATTGCCTCAAGTTCCTCAATAGTGATATGACCTTGGTTGTATCTCATGAGGAAATTTTAAAATGGGTTACCATATGGGTTAGATTTTAGAGGTTGTTGTGATGTTGACCCAATGTGTGTGGTATTGATATTGAGTTGGGGAAATGTAGGAACGATGTTCATTTTTCTAGTGGGATTGTAAAGGTCGTCACATTGTCGTGAAGGGTCCATTTCTAATCATCTATTTTGTAATCTGGTTTGGACCATAGGATAGGAATTTCTCAAAGGAGGGTGATGCGTAAATGTATAAACCATAGGTTATGCAACTACCTAAGCTGGTTTTTTTTTGTAACTTTTTGGAATACAAGGTATGACCTAAGATAACATCTAAAATGTAAATATCTAGGAGGTGAAAATTAATCTATGTTTTTGGTATTTTTTTGGCATAAATTATGACATGCAATAACTAAGGTATAATGAAAAATATATGTCAATACCTTTGGATAACTAAGGGATGAGTCACTAACTAACCAAGTTTGATGCAAGGTTCCAAATAGGATTTCTAATGATGTTTTAGGATCAATATCAGAAAAACTAAGTGACAGGTTGACTAGGTGGAATTCAAACTAGCCTAGTGAGTTTGAAGTATTCCACTAAGATGAAAAAGGATAAGTTGTAAAATGATATGTTAAGGGAAATCGTATTTGAATCAATGTTTTCAATCAAGGTAAGATATTTAATCTACCCTAAATTCTACAATGTATTATTGACAAGGATTTCCCTAATTATGTTAAGGATGATCTAAGTAATGCAAGGATGAAACTATCTAGGAAAACTAAGGATGAACCTAAATATGAGCAAGTCACAGGTCTGGATCAGGTTTAAAATAGAGAGCAGATCAGATAATGAAATCCTATAGTAAATATTTTGAGTTTTTCGTTTGTTAATTGTAATATTTTCTATGATAGGAAGATGTGTTGTTCCAGACTACAACTGCAATTCAAAAGATTAGATGTGCCACAATAGTTCATGGATGTGGTTTAAAGTATCAGATACATTTTACTAGTAAAATTATCTAATTGGGAAAATTGAGGATAAACCTAAACATGAACAAGTCTTAGGTCTAGATCCAATTTTCAGTAGAGGGTAGATTAGATATTGAGATCCTATAAGGTTTCTTCTAAGTTTTCATTCTGTTAATTGTAATATTTTTCATGACAAACAGATGCATCGTTCTAGATTGCAAATGTGGTTTAGAAGATCAGGTACATCATAGAAGCTCACAGATGTTGTTTAAAAAGTAATATGTGTTGCAGGTTTTGGCAATTGTGACTCAGAAAATCAAATGCAAGTTTTTGTGTGATAGATGCATTGAACAATGAATTGGTCCTAAGTTTTGATAGTCAAATGCGAACTAGGAAAACAAATGCAAGTTTTTGTGTTACAGATGTGTTGAACAATGAACTTGTCCTAAGTTTTGACACATTTTCTAACTTTTTTAGGATTGAATTTTAGATGTTTTTGTTTGATCAAATTTGAGGGAACACACATGTAAGACATGTCAAGAAAAGTGTTTGAAATAAATAAATAGATAATTACAATCTTAAGGCTGGAAAGAAAAATATCCACTAGACTCCCTCTTAGAGTTTCCTCCAACCACACTATCTAGAGTGGATGACTTAGGATCTTGGTAGCACAGGCTCCCCTTATAGTGTACCCACTTCTCGGGCTTACCAAGATCCAGATTCCCACATGAACAAGGAATTTGTCATCTCTACTACTAGACTACGTGTAAATGTGGGTTGTCTTGGGAACAACCATTCTTGCACCAGTAGATAGAAGGTTTTTGGAAAATATAAACAAATATTTTTTAGTTAGTGCACCCGTTCAGGTGGCCACACATAAGGAAAGATTAGCTCTAATAAGGAGGTTTCCTAGCTTATAGAGGTTACTGTCTATAGGTTTTAATGTACCACACGGGTATTGAGGGAATCACTTGTTTGTAGGAGCACCTATAATGTTGAGATTTCCTCAACATTCAACTTTATATATCAGTTGGTAGTAGCTTGGATTTAGCTTATTATCGATTGGGTCGTTCCCTTGGGGTGAGTAATTTTTCCCACCAAGGCAGGCCCTCTAATAGGTAAACATAAAAGTGGATGGGTTTGGCTTTCTGATCATCGAGGTTTCCCAAGGTGAGAGCATATGAGCCTACCAACCTTCCCAAGCATAGATAATAGTAATAAATCAACCTTAATTAAACAAAAAAGCCCTATGTGAAGACTCAAATCAGGGTTAATTAGCTGAATAATTAATAAAAGAAATCCTGTGTGAAGACTCAAAACATCAAAGAAAATAAGATAAGATAGGATTTTTAGACTATTTTCTTTGACAATCATCCTACAAAACCACACATTAGAAGTTTGAAAGTTTTTATTTGGTCTTCTATCAATCATCCTATAAAAACTAGGTTAAATCCATCAAATCACATGTTGTAAACTCTAAATTAGTCATAATAAACTGTAATCATTAAAATCAAAACTCAGAATTTTAGAAAATAAAATAAAATAAAATTTACCAGTCAAATGCATTGTAGGAAGCCATAGATGCATCACGTGAAGTCAGATATGAAGTTTCCCTCTTCAATTGTGGTTCATGATGTCATATGTGTCATTTTTTGCATTAGATGCATCGATTTGTACTTGTTCCTACAAAAATCAAAATTTCTATGAATTTTTTTCGACGTCTGTTACTTCACATCTACTTTAGTAAAATGTGATAAGGGAAAATAACTAGGAAGAAAGAAATCATAATAATGAAAACAATCAAAAATTTCCTAGATCATATTATGATCCCCAAATCGATAATGAAATGCAATGGAACAAAGGAAATCACTTAAAAATTTAAAAATATCACCTAATTCCAGTGCTTGCTTGACTCATCTCCATTATTCTTCTCAACTTTTCTTTGGATTTCTCAACGTCCTCAAATTACGAGTATGCAATATTAGCCTGTAAGTATTTTGACAACAAAACTTTGAAGATTGTGATTATTGAAAATAGAATTGAAAAGCTTCTTTAATAGAATCTTCATAGATTTGATGGTCGAAATTGATTTGAATTCTAATGGTCTTGATCGAGTGTGAGGATCTGATTGCATAGTTAAGGGACTTGATTGATTAGATTGATTGGATAGCTAGCTAAAATAGTGCATGAGTCAAAAGGAGGTGATAGATCAATTAGGTGAGTGAACTGAGAGAGAGTGTTAATTAGAATTGGAGAGAATTATACACGAGATATTTACTTGAAAATGTAAGAGACATGTGCTCAAATAGAAGAATTAATTACTTTCTTTGTGGAAGAAGTTGTGTGTACATGATTAAATAGTTGAATGAACTATTTAATTTATGGAGGCAATTTAGGTGAGAAGATAGAATAATTAATTAAGAAAATAATTATTTATTTAATTAAATGTGGGGGAATATGATTTAATTTAAATGACTTTTTTAAATAACTTTAGGAAACTTATTTAATTAATTAAAAGAAGAGATTAGAATTAATTAGAGGAATTAAAATATTAAGCTATAATTAAATGAATAAAATCATTTAATCATTTTTTGGGTATCTTGAATTGATGATGAAAAATTTAGTTGGAGGCCTAAGTCATTTTTTAAGTGTCTATAGATTGAAGTGGGTATTCAGAAACAAGTTGAATGAGAATGGAGAAGTGTTAGAAACAAAAAGAGGATTTTGTGTAAATTTTACTCACAAGTAGAAGGCATACATTTCTAGGAGACCTTTACTTTGGTAGAAAGAATGGAAGCTAAAAGGATGTTCTTAGCATTTTTTGCTCATAAATATTTCAAGGTCTATTAGATGGATGTCAAGTCTGAATTTTTGAATGGTGATCTAGAAGAAGAGGTCTACATGGAACAAACAGAAGGATTTTAGTTGTCAAATGAACCAGATATGGTTTGAAAATTGAAGAAAGGTTGATATAGATTGAAGCAAGCTCCTAGAGCTTGGTATGTGAGGTGAGACATGTATCTTATTCAATAAGGTTTCAATAAAGGTACGATAGATAGCAATCTATACTTTAAGATTGAAAATGACAAAATATCGATTGTAGTTATATATGTTGATGACATTAGTTTTGGAGGAAATGAAAATATGTGTAAGATGTTTGCAAAAGAGATACACAAAGAGTTTTAAATTTCTATGTTTGGAGAGATGAATTTCTTTGTTGGGCTATAGATTAATCAAATAGAGAAATGAATTTTTATTTCACAATCTAAGTATGTGAAATAGATGTTGAGGAAGTTTGGGATGGATGGTTCCAAAAAGGTATGTACTCCTATGGTGTCTGGTTGCAAACTAGGTAAAGATGATGATTCACCTAAGGTTGATCAGAGCAAGTATAGATATATGATTGGTGGACTATTGTATTTGACTACTACAAGAATGAATATTATGCATGATGTCTATCTTGTGGCTACATTTCAAGAAGATCCTAAGGAGATGCATGTTGTTTCTATTAAAATAATTTTGAGATATTTGAATGACACTCTAGATTATGGGTTATGGTATCCTAGATATACTGACTTTAATTTAAGTGCCTATAAAAATGTAGATTAGGTTGGATGTGTAGATGAGAAAAAGAGTACCAGTGGTGGTGCATTATTTCTTGGTTGTAGATTGGTGGCATGACTGAGTAAAAAGAAAGACCCAACCTCCTTTTCTATCATTGAAGATGAGTATATTGCTACTGCATCTTGATGTATACAAGTTCTATGGATGAAACAAACATTGAAAGATATCACAATGGTGTATGGTGATCTTATTTCTATCTTCTATGATAATACAAGTGTAATTAACATTTCAAACAATCCAGTGATGCACCCGACGATGAAGAAAATAACTATTAGGTATCATTTATTGATAGATAAGGTCATGGAGAATGAAGTAAAACTTAAATATGTTCTGGAAAAAGGATTAGATTGCTGATATATTCACAAAGGCTCTTCTGAAAGATACTTTTGAGTATCTTCGGGAGAAGCTAGGGATAATTTCCCCTCCTTTCTTGAACTAGATGCATATGGATATGCATCAATCCGGTGGATCTACAAATCTATCTTTCTTCTGGATTGATGTTTTGGTGGCTACCTCTCAAGGGGATTAGGTAGTGTTAGGTGTTGTCATTGTGAAGTATTTTGTTTTTAATGTCAAAGGGGAAATAAATGTATTATTCCTTTTCCATTGATGTCAAAGGGGAAGAGGAAGAATGTGAGAAAAATGAGAAGAAAAAAAAAAGAGGAAGAATATACAATATTATCTACTAAGGGGGAGAAAACAGAAATAAAATTCTTGAGAAGTGTATTCAAAGCTAGTATGTTGTCTTTGATGGGTTTTTACATCATGTGTTGTCATCAATGAGAAAGGGGGAGATTGTTGCAAGAATGAGAAGAACGAAGGTGTTGTAATTGATATCAACTATTCAATTGGTTATCAACTAGCTACTATTGTCATTAATTTTATGGTTACAGGTTATTGGTTGTATATGTTGAGGATATTGAGAAAATTGTATTCAAGGAAGATTATAGGTGTTTAGTGGTTGTTTCAGTTTTTTCTCTGGGATTTTCTCCTATATTTGTGTGGTTCATATATGTTGACCATGATTGTTGGAAGCTACTATATCTAGATTTTTGGCAGATAATTCATTATATAGTGTGAGTTATGTTCACCAGTTGTGAACTATGGTTTTCTATGTTTTTGGTTGAGGTTTGTGAGAAATGTTGCTGGTTCATATTTCTCTTTGGTAAAGTATTATGACTTGTGGTTCTTGAGTTGAGTTGTTTTGATTGTATTGAAGATAATTTTAGTATTTGGAAGGTTCGTACTTAATAGTTATGTGTTTTACACTGGTTTGACCGACCTTGTGTTGGACACTATCTTCAAAGTTGATGAAGTGTGTTGGATATATTTGGTTCCTTATCAAGCATGTTTTTGGGTTTCCCTCATTCTAATGCCACCCTAGGATTCTTTTTCATTGACCTAATTTGAATTTAATGTTGGATGGCTGAATTTGGATATGTTTCAAATTTAAAGATGGTATAAATACATAATGGGTTAGTGGTGATAAGAGGAAGGCAAGAGAAAGAGAGATAAATGCAAAGAAATGGAGAAGATAGATGCAACATTGATGCTTATAAATGAGTGTGGTAGATCATTGTGAAGCCTAAATGATGAGTTCCCAAATGCAGTGAGAAGAAGGTGTACTCTATCATTCATGCATGTCTACAAGTGGTTAAGAAAATTGTGGTGGATTTCTCTATTGCATTGAGATTTTCTTCTCTTTGTAACATATCTCTTCTATCTTCTTTGTATCTATGTGGCAGTGAGTCCTCCAGGTTGTTAGCCCTATTGGACATTAAGTCCTGATCAAGACAATGAGTCCTTGTTTTGACAGTGAACCTCTTGTAATTAGTTTTGATATTCTCTATAGTGTGAGTTAATCCTCACTATGGTTTTTCCCTTATTGATTTTTCCACGTAAATATAGTGTTGTGTTTTTGTGATGCTTTTCAGTTTCTAAACTTGCACCATCACAAAAATTTAAACCTTAATTCTGCAATAATTTAAGTAGTGTTAAGGATTAGTTCGAGTGAATGAATTAAGGTTTAAATCTATGACAACTAATTCACCTCCCCCTCTTAGTTGTCTTGTTGAAAAAAATTTATCGTTACAAAAATATTACAACACAAAAGATTCATAGAACAAACCAAAAACATATTTACCACAAGTGATCCAAACCCAAAAGAATTTGATCCAAGGATCCATTCCACCCCCTCACAACAACCCAAAAATCCATTGGGACCATATTAGGTAGAAGTTGTCACAAAAACCCACTTGGGCTCACTAAGGAAGAGATCATTAACTATAAAAAAGATCATCAAACCTTAGAAAATGTGGCTTTGACTTTCCTCACAAAAAACTTGACACACGGGTTAACCCAATCTATGAATCAATGAACTCCATCCTTGTGCCAAGTCAAATATTAAATCCTAGTCTTACAACTAGGATTGCCACGAATCTCAGTCATACTCTCCATTTAGGAGGAAACAGACTTTTGGGCACACAAAACACCACTCTTGCTCAATAAATAACTTAGAAACCAACATTTGAGGCCCCATCTCACCTTTCCACCACTATTCCTGTGCATCCCCTCCATCCATACAAATCACTTACATTTCATAACATGACAATAACCTTGACATTTTGAGTGCAACCATCTTCATACATCATCACAAATACCCAAAGTGTGCCCAATGTTACACTAGGTAATGTGAACCAAGAGCCTAAAATAGGATGAAAATGGAAAGATAACACTCTTATGCAAGGGAAACCCTTAACAAGTGGTTCCAACAACCCCATTGACACATCGAAACAAGTAATTACCCAAACTACTCAAGTCAATCCACCATCCACATCAACCCCATCTATCATTAATCGAAACCAAAGCATAAAATTTATCACAAACCCCATCAACCAAGGTAATGCCTTGGCCCCACCCAACAAGGGAACCCTCAATACATCAGCTAAGGAAACCTTTCTAATCAATTGATCCAAGGTTAGAATATTCCATTGACATCACAATACCAAATGACACCATCATAATCTTTACCATTGGTCCCCCAAATCATACAAAATCTAATGGGATCCCAAACCTACATTCATCCCTCACAGTCAACAATATTACAAGGAATGATAGCACAAAAAAACCCACAAATGACTCACCCCATGATTAATCAAAAATCATCTCAAACATCCCAACAACAAAAAAATTCCACATTGTAAGCACAAGTTCATGCTCTATATTTTCAAAAAGCATTGCAAAAACAACAAGCTCAAGCTCAAGCCCTTCAAGCACAACAAGCTTATCAACAAGCCTTGAAACAACAAAAATTTCAACAACAAGCCCCAGTCACACAACAATAACAACAAAAAGGTCAACAACAAGCCTTAGACACACAACAAAAAAAACACGCTCAACAACAAGCCTTAGCCACACAACAACAATTTCAATCTCAATAACAATCCTTAGTTGCACAACAAAAACAAGCTAAAAAAATAGTCATAGTCACACAACAATAACAACAAGTACAATAAAAAGAATTGCTAGCAAAACAATTCACTCAACAAAAAAAAGTTCTTACATAAAAATAACAACAACAAAAAGGTTTATACTATAATCCTCAACCAAACATCATGAATACCAATACATTGGGAGCTTATACACTTCTACCACCATCACCTTCATAGTATCGAACTCCACCCTACACACCATACAACACCTCATCATATTAGACTCCCACTTACAACTCATCCACCATCCCACAATACACAACATATGCTCCTCTACCAAATCCACAAGATGATGTGTCATCACAGCTTAAGGAACTCATACAATAGATCCAAGATATTCAAATGGAAAAAACTAAGAAGCCCCATACACAAAAAAACTTGTGCCCCTACCCATTTTATAGGAACATCACAATGGTACCCTTCCCACCTAGTTTTGAGGTCCCAAAGTTTGATAAATATAGAGGGGTAATCCTATAGATCACATCAAATAATTCCACATCATGTGTATGTAGGTTTCCTACAATGATTCCTACTTGATGCACCTCCTTCCACGGAGTTTGGCGGGCCCTACCATTGACTAGTTTTCACAATTGCCTAAAGGGATTAAGAACTTTCAATAAATCATCGAGAGATTCATAGATCACTTCTCCTTCAATCTTGACATAGATGTAATCTTAGAAGATTTGTACACATTCAAGAAAATTAAAGGAGAATCCTTCACTAATTTCTTACAAAGATGGAGGCAAAAAGCTAATAAGAGTAAGTGGTCCATTCCTGATGAGCAACAGGTGGGGATTAGCATAGAAAATGTTGATCCAAAGTTATCCTTCCACTTAAAGATGCAATTTAACACTAATTATGATGAGCTTGTCCCTAGGGCCCTCAATATCGAGAGAGCCCTAATCTCGTAGGGAAACACATAATCATATAAAGACAACCACCCATCTACTAGTTCAAATGACAATCCCTGTGTCTGGGCTTAGAACAAGAACATAACAAATGATGATGTTGTGGATGCTAAAGTGGTCATATGTGCTCCTACTAAAAACACAAATAAACCAACCAATGCACAAGCAACCATGTAACAAACCACCCCCACCACAGAATAAGCAAATCAATAACACCAAAACGTAATAAAGAGGACCCCCCAATAGGAATAACTACCCTAAAGTTGAGGAAAAGGTGTCTCAAACTTATTGGTTAAGGATCTCTGAAACAAAGAAAACACTTAAATTTTTTAAAGTTTCAGAGTTTGGGCTTTGGGATTATCTCTTACCAAATGCATGGTAAAATCCTTAGAAATTTTGCAGGTAATCAAGCATCGGCCTTCGGGCTTATCACTTGTCGAATGTAGTTGCAAAAGTCTTAGAAAAGTTGAAGAGTTTCAAAAATCGGACTTCGGAGTTCTGTCATTTGCTTTACTTGTGAAGTTTGCAGTATCGGGTATTGAGAAACCCTGAGTCTCGACCTACGAAAGGACTTTGTTCTTCGGTGTTCGTGGAGTTGGTGTGGCCATGTCAAAGAGAAATATTATTATTGGTAGGACAATGATGGAACCCCCTTCAACATTTCAATAATTATTCTTTAGCAAAACATCACCATATTGAAAGGAGTCCTAACCTGCAACCCCATGACAGTTATGTGAAGGGGTTTTCAATATAGCAGTAGGTTGCAGTATAGCTATAACTTGCAACCCTACATTGGTGATTGGAGAGGATGGCAGGTGTTTGGGCCATCTCGCCACCCCATGATGGTATAAGAGATAGCCTACAATCTAGAGTGGGGAAAGGTTAGTAGCCCAAAATCTCATGGTGACTTGTAATGTAGCTTGTCGTATAACAATGAAACCACTATCCCATGAAGGTCATTCTAAGTGGTTATGGTGTTGCGGTAGTCAAAAATAATGATATAATCCAACCACAGACCCACGACTAGTCAACAAAGGCTTTGCAACATTGCGATTATGACTGTTCGGTGGTTGCAGAAGTTGAAAAGTCTATTATGATAGTTTTCTTGTAATGCTTGAGAATTGCGTATGTAATGCTCTAATGCATTGGAATTGAGAAAGGATAGATTACATTTAGAGGGTTTATGTTTCCAAATTATCTCTAGATGGAAGAAGATGTAAATCTCCACATAAAGGCTTAGAGCCTACAATTGTATTGTAACTGTATATTTAGTTGTTGAATAATACAATGTATCTCTACTTTTGGAGTGTGGGGTTTCTTACCCAAAAGGTTTTTCCCCACATAAATATTTGTGTTCATGTATTTTGTTCCATATTTCTTGTTTAATGATTATTTTTATTGAATTTGTTTAATGCATGTTGTTGAAACTGGTTGATCTTGCGTGATCTAAAATTGCATGAAATTTCCTCTAAGGATTAATGGTGGGAAATGAACTATGTCTAATTCCACTTTATGGAATAGTAGTACATGTTTTTGAGGTAATATGAAGAGATGAATGATACCGAAGACACTTACTGATCTCAGATGCTCATTCTGAGATGAACCAAACTCCCCTTCAATTAGTATCAAAGTTGGTGTTTCTAGTTTCTGAGTAATCCTTCTATGAGGATTTATTAGTCTAGAAAGCTTGAGGAAATCTAAAGGAATTGGATGAAGATTGATCCTTTGGTGAGTGGAATTTTTTTTTTTTTAAAGTTTCAGGAGAGAACACATAGCTTGAAGGATGGTGAAGATGGAGAAAATGGAGTTGGTCATATTGAAATAATATTATCTGAAGCTCATAGTTGACAACAGAATAATCTTGATGCATGGGGTGGATTTTTTTATTTTTGGTTGTGTTGTAACAAATCTTTCATATTGGGTTTCTATGTTAGAGGCTCCCTGATGATATGGAGAAGCTTGGGTTTTTTTTAGCTATGGAGTAATGTACTTATGCTAGGTGCTTTTTACTGGTATTGGAAAGCATTTTTTTGTTACCTCAATTACATGTAGGCTATGGAGTTGATCATTGGATGATCTGGAAGCTTCTGCAATAGCTTGTCCCCCTCAGATGCATGTGCATGTTGGTGGTTGTGGAGTTGTTCTAAAACAGGCCTAGATTTCTTGAACTGCTTTTTCCTTTATGAATTCTTTGTACTTGAGGGTTTTCTAGATTTTTCATAAAAAAAATCTATGGTTATGCTCATCTATGATAATCCATTATTTTGGTTTAACCATTATGGTGGTTTTTTTTTTCAGAATTTTGATTCTTCTAGATGTGAAGTGAGTGTGGATGCACATGGGTGTTTTTCAAACATAGTGGCTTTGCTGGTTTTACATGGTCAAGAAAAAACTTATGGTTTTGTGGAGCTACGATTAAGCTATTTTCTAGACCCTGAATTTTGGGGTGTTACTAGATGAGATAGTTATAGTTTTGCACATGAATTCTTTGTGCATGGTGTGAGAATGTGAGATTATTTCTCTACATGGGAGTGTTGGGTATGTTCTTATTCACTCAACATTTATGTGGTAATGCTTGGTGGGTTCCTATATTATGGTGCTCGGGTTATGGACCTATTTGGAAAATCAGATTTGTGTATGATCTGGTGCTTGAGTCATGTTGTCTACATGATTATTCTCTTTGAGATCTCATTTTTTAATTTTCTAGTGCAATAATGGGTTTTCATGTTATATTGATTAGATCTATGGGTTGTGCAATGTTGTGGGTTGTCTTGTCTGTGGTCACTTGTGCATTGGTGTGGTTGCTTTGAGATGAGAGGATGGATGATACGAGAGTACCTAGATAGTCAGTTATGGGGACTTGTATCATGTATGTCATGATGTCATGAATATCTTGGATACATAACTTGGTGTAAGTTTTTGAAAATGATGGTATTTTTGCTTGGTTTGGAGATCTTGGTTCCACTTGGTATTGTTTTCAGATGGACATGTTTATATGTGAACTTGGAGGATTTTCAGATTAGAAGATGTTTGGTTATGATGCTTGGATACCTCAGTTGTCACGGTTTAGTGGGAAATTTAGTAGTGAATTGGTCATGATGCTTGGAGAGTTTGGTTGTCACCGTTCAGTGGGAGATTTAGCAGTGACTTGGTCATGGTTTAGTGGGAGCTCTAGCAATGACTTGGTCATGATGCTTGGAGAGCTCAGTTGTCATGGTTCAATGGGAGCTATAGCAGTGACTTGGTCGTGATTCTTGGAGAGCTTAGTTTTCATGATTCAATGGGAGCTTTAGCAGTGAGTATGGATGAATGATCTTCTTTAGTGTTTTAGATGTTACTAGGAGGATCTCTTTGATCCCATTTATATAGAAGGGTTATTTCGCATTTGTACGGACATGATTTGAAGATGTGTAGCATCTCAAAACCATGGAGGACTCTTGTGGTCTTTAGGATAACATATTGATGGTTATTTATAGGTGATGTTTGTTTAGAGTTTGTTTGTTCTATGTCATGATAGACTCTTTATTGCAATTAGAGTTTTGGAATGATGCATTTCTCTTGAGACCATGGTATGTTCACTTGGAGCATGGGATATCCTAAAGGGTATGGTAAGATCATGATGTCATGATAAGTTCTTGATTTAGATGTTTGGAGCTTTGATAGTGGTCTGGTGATTCTCTTTGTTTTGGGTGCATTGGCCATATGCTTTTGAAATTCATGATAGTGTAGTGATACATTTGGAGTTTAGTATGAGATGATTTTTTGTGGGTGCTCATGGATACATGGAGAATGAGGTGAGTTTGTATTTATCTTGAGATGAGAGAAGTGTTGAGATGGTTACTTTCGATGAGATCTCAACAAAAAGTTTGAGGAGCCTACACCTTGGTTGGACGTGAGTTCAAAAGATACCTATGAGGAGACTGATCTTGGAGGAGTCATGTTGGTTTGCATATGTTGGAGGAACATTCTCATTCCTCACTCTTGGTCTACTTGGAAGCTTATCTCTTGATAGGTAATTCCCATTATTTCACTCAGTTGCTTTATGGTTTCTTTCATAGACATGGATATTGAACTGCTATTAGATGGTTTTGGACGATTCATTGTGAGAGCTGGTTAGCATGGTTATCTCCTTAGGTTTGCATTTTCATTTATGATGATTACAGGGGATGGTAGTGGGCTGATTTACTGAGATGGGAAATGGAGTAGTTTGTGTTGGATGTTGTGGTTGTGTTGCTGATATGTGGTTTCCATTGATGTCAATACTATTAGCATTGATGTCTTGAAGGTTGTATATGTCGAGGATATTGAGAAAATTATAATAAATTTGTTGAAAAATGTCTGTGAATATGTGAAGTTCAGTGTGGTGGAAAATTTAGTATGTTGGTACTCATATGTTGTTCTTTAAAGTGTTTTTTGTTGAGCCTCTCTAGTTTATACTCCAAAATTTTTAGAGAAGCACATCAAGATTGGAGCAAGTTGTGAGTTTATATGTTCTTGCAGTTATTTTGTTATTGTAGTTGATGTTTCTCAAAGAAGAGAATGTAATTTTGGTAACTTGAGTTGTTGTGTATGCTCCTGTGATATTTATTGATGTTTCTACATCATGTTCTATCCTTTTTGCATGTTTGCATTGATAGGTGTGATCATGATCAAAGATTTTTCCTTTGTGTGTTTGATTTTCATGCTCTTGGCCGACATGATGGTGTAGCATGTTGTGGATCCTTGTAGATTAATCTTTTAATGCTTGGCATGTTCAAGGATATTGTTTTAGGTCTTCATTATGTTGTGGATGACTTTGGTTGGTGCACATTGAGAATTGTTCATGAATTGGGCCGATAGTTTGTAATTCATTTATTCCTTTATTTTTGGTCGACAAAGTTGTTGATGTAATTCCATGAAGTATATATATAAGAAATTGTTTCTTCATTTTGAAGTGTGCATGACGTATATGTGAGAAGTGTGTATGTGAAATTTGTGAATAGAGATCAGATCATTTGATTGCAGAGCAGAGTGTGAAGAAGTTTGAGCAAAGTGTGAATAAGTGTTTATTCAGGATTTTGAAGAAGCTAATTTATCAGTTGAACCTCTTCAGATGGATTTAATCTGATTTTTTTTATATAAGACAGTGTGTCTTCTCTGAGCAGTGAGCTCTAGGAAATGTGCCCAAATTCATGTGCATTCCTTATTCATTTTTCTTATAATTTTAAAAGGGTATAACTTTTGGATTAACCTCCACCATGGTTTTTCCCCTAACAAGGTTTCCACATAAAAATCTTGGTGTTATGTGTGTTTCTGATGTGTTGTTGAATCATGATTTCACTATTATTTATCAAATTTGAGATTAAAGGTTAATAAGGCTAAATAAGTTTGAAATTCTATGACAACTAATTCACCCCCCCCTCTTAGTTTTCTAGTCTTGTTTTCCCAACAATTGGTATCAAAGCAGGTTCCTCTAAAGAAGTTTAATATCTTGAGGTGATCCGAGATGGAATCATACAAGAAGGATAGTCCTAGATTCGATGGAACAAACTATTCTCTATGGAAGGCTAGAATGGAGTGTCATTTGAATTGCATTGGTGATCCTTTCTAGAAGATTACAATGAAGAAATATATTATTCCTCAAAATGGTCCCTCTACTCTTGATGAGATCAAAGAAGATGAAACAAATATCAGGGCTATAGAAGCATTGTTGAGTGCATTGAAAGATTCAGAGATGACGAATGTGATGGGTTTGACAATAACATATGAGATCTGGAAGAAGTTGGAATCATTGTATGAAGGTGATGCACAAGTGAAATTTTCTAAGCTACAAATTCTGAAAGGAAAGTGGGAAAAATTGAAAATGAGCGAAGATGAAAACATTATTTCTTTCATGAAAAAATTAAATGAACTAGTGATGGGTATTAGATGTGCCGGTGGAATCTTGGATGAAGAAGAGATTGTAGCTAAAGTGCTTAGATCATTGCCTAATTATTACAAAATGAAAGCTCATGCTATTGAAGAACTCAAGACAGTAACAAATGTGACAAGAGATATGCTAATTGGTAAGCTTGTTGCCTTTGAATTGAGTGAATTTGGTGAATCTACTCCTAAGAAAAAATCTACATTTAAAGTTTCTATATCTAGAGGAAACCAATAGAGATATGATTCGGGAGAAAGTTCCAAAAAGAAATTCAAGTATGAATATGAGATGAAACATATTGAAGATGAAGAAAGAGAGTTCAAAGAGTTGGAAGCAGTGATTGTGAAAAGAGAAGCCAAAGGACAAGGTAAGTATAAAGGAAAGTTTAATATTAAATGTTTCTCTTGCAATAAGATAGGTCATTTTGCATTAAGGTGTCCTAAAAGAGTTCCTAGGTTCAAACCAGACAAGCCTAGATCTCAAAATAAATTTTATTATGCTGAAGAAGGTGTTAATAATGAATAATTTGATAAAGAAAATGAAAATGAAGATGGATGGGTATTCATTTCTATCAAGGAAAATGGTTTGGTGTCCATTGAATCAGCTAATGATAAGAATGTTGAGAAAGCTCTTGCAACGAGAATTGAAGAAAAGGATGAATGGGTGATTGAAAGCGAGTTCTCACATCATATGAATTGTGAGAAAAGAAAGTTTCTAAGCTTGGAGAAATATGACGGTGGTGTTGTAAGATTTGAAGATAACAATGCTGGTGTGATTTGTGGCAGAGGTACTATTTCTCTTGGTGGTAAATATAATACTGATGATGTACTTTATGTTGAAGGATTGAAGCATAATCTATTAAGGGTTGGAAAGATGACAGAAAAGGGATACAATTTTCAGTTCAAAGATGGAAAATGTAAGATACTGGGAAGTTCTAGAAATTTAATTGCTTCAGGTACAAAGACAAGAGGTAACATTTTTCACCTAAGTGTTGCTAGTGAAAGTTGTTTAATTCCTCAAGTTGATGTAAGATGGCTATGGCATAGGAGGCTATGTCATGTGAATTTTTATATAATTGTCAAAGTAAGCTCCACTCAAGTAGTTAGAGATCTTCCTAAGCTACTAAAGCCTACTAACACCATATGCAAGGAATGTTAGATGGGAAAATAGACTAGAATTTATTTTTGGAGAGAACAACATCATTATAATGGAGTACTAGAGCTATTGCATACTAACCTATGTGGTCCCTCCAGAATCAAAAGTCTACAAGGAAAAGGCACTTTATCTTGCTTATTGATGATTACTCTATTATGATATGGGCTGCTTTCTTGAGAGAAAAACATGAAGCATTAGAAAGGTTCAAAATTTTCAAAGCTATGGCCAAGAATGAGATAGGTTTAAATATTAAATGCTTAAGGTCAAACAAAGGTGGTGAGTTCACTTCTTGAGAGTTCAATTCTTTCTGTGAAGAGCATGTAATCAAAAAATAGTTATCTTCTCCTTGGACCCCTCAACATAACAGAGTTGTTGAGAGAAAGAACATAAGAATTCTAGATTTTGCTAGAACTATGATGTTGGAAGGTAATGTTCCTCATATCTATTGGAGAGAAGTTGTAAGCACTGCTATATATACTATCAACCGGGTAAATTTCAATGGTAATTCTGGTAAGACTCCTTTTGAGTTGTGGTTTGGTTATAAGCCTACTCTTAAATATTTCAAAATCTTTGGGAGTAGATGTTATATCAAGAGAGATGAAGATATAGGCAAGTTTAATTCTAGGAGTAATGAAGGAATCTTTCTGGGTTACTCTACTAAGAGCAAGGCCTACTGATGCTATAATAGAAGATTAAGGAAAATGGTTGAAAGTGCAAATGTTAGAGTTCATGAAGAAACTACTAGATCATACATATATTGTGGATATGATTTAGATGACCAACATGATAGTGATGATAATGGAAAGAATTATTAGACACAAAATCAAGTTCAAATTGTTTCGGTGAATCAAGAGAATCAAGAAGGAGAAGCTAGTGGAAGTGCAAAAGAAAGAATAGAAGAACTAGAAATTTGAGAGAATCCCAAAGTTTTGAGGTATGTAAAGCTAAATCATTATGAATATTAGATTATAGGAGATAAGAACAAAGGTGTGCAGACTAGAAGAAGAATTGCAGAAGATTATTGTCTGATTTCCAAGACCGAGCCCAATAATGTCAATGAAGCATGCAAAGATGAATATTGGATGGAAGCAATGAGGGAAGAACTGATGGAGATAGAGAAAAATGATACATGGATTCTTGTTCCCAGACCTCAGGATAAAAATTTGATTGGAACCAAATGGGTCTTTCAAATTAAGCTGAATGAACAAAGTGAAGTGGTTAGGAGTAAAGCAAGACTGGTATGTAAAGGGTACTCATAGATGGAAGGTATTAATTTTGAAGAAACCTTTGCCCCTATTGCTATAATTGATGTTGTAAGATTGTTTCTTTCTTATGTTGCTTTTAAGAACTATAAAGTCTATCAAATGGATGCAAAGTCAAAATTTATAAATGGCGAGCTAGAAGAAGTATATGTTGAGAAACGAGATGGATTTCAGCTGACTGATAAAGGAGATATGGTTTGTTGATTGAAGAAAGCACTGTATGGAATCAAGCAAGCCCCTAGAGCCTAGTATGCTAAACTAGATAAATACTTGTTAAAGCTTGGATTCAATAAAGGTACTGCTGATAGTAATCTATATTTTAATATTGATCAAGATAAAGAGTTGATTATTGAAGTCTTTGTCGATGAAATCATTTTTTAAGGTGATGATGACTTATGTATGAAGTTTTTTGATGAAATGAAAAGTGAGTTTGATATGTCAATGATTGGAGAGCCGAAATTCTTTTTGGGATTGAAAATTACTTAGTTAGACATTGGAATATTTATATCTCAATCCAAATATGTAAGAGAGTTATTGAAAATTTTTGGTATGGAACACTCAAAGCTAGTTGGTGCACCCATGGTAACTGGATGCAAGCTAAAATAGAATGATGATTCTCCTAAGGAAAATAAAACAAGATACAGGTAAATGATCGGTGGATTAATTTATTTGACTTAGACCAGACCTAACATCATTAATGTTGTATGTATGGTTTCTAGATAAAAAGCTGATCCGAAGGAATCTCATGTGAGTATTGTGAAGATAATTTTCAGATACTTGAAAGGGACAATTGACTTTGGTCTTTGGTATCTTAAAGATGATGGTATTACCTTGAGCACCTTTACTGATGCAAATTGGGTAGGAGATGTGGATGATAGGAAAAGTACTAGTGGTGGTGCCTTCTTCTTTGAGAAGAAGTTGGTGTCTTGGTTAAGTAAAAAGAAAAATTCCATTTCCTTATCTACTACAGAGGCATAATATATTGTTATTGCAAACAATTTCACTCAAGTAATATGGATGAAGTAGATGCTGAGAGATATCAAAATTGAGTATGATGAGCCTATTGCCATATTTTGTGATAATTCAAGTGCAATAAACATCTCTAATAATTTGATGCTACATTCAAAGACAAAACATATATCTATCAAATATAACTTCTTTAGAGACAAAGTGAGTGACAAAGAAGTCAGACTGGAGTATGTGCCTACTAAGGAACAAATTGCACACATCTTTACTAAGCCATTTCCTAAGGATAATTTTGAGTATCTTAGAGGGAATTTAGGGGTGATTCCCCTCCTAATCAGAACTAAGATGCAAGTCTTTGCATCAGTCTATGCATTCATAGTCATTTCTTGATCCAGATTGATGTTGTGGTGGCTGCTACTCAGGTGGAGTAGTCAGATGATTCAAATATGTGGTTTAGATCATGTGTTCCTTTGCCATTGATGTCAAAGGGGGAGAAGTGTAACATGAAAAACCTTGTAAAAACTAAGGGGGAGAAGAGCAGAACAAAGGGGGAGAAGAGTAATGTGAAAAGTTAGTTGTGTTGATGGTATTTTTCACATAATGTGTTGCGATCAATGCAAAAGGGGCAGATTTTTGGATTTTGTGGTTGTGTTTCTGATATGTGGTTGTCATTGATTTCAATACTATTAGCATTGATGTCTTGAAGGCGGCATATGTTGAGGATATTGAGAAAATTATAATAAATATGTTGAAAACTGTCTATGAAGCTGTGAAGTTCAATGTGGTGGAAAATTTAGAATGTTAGTATTCAGATGTTTTTCTTTAAAGGGTTTGTTGCCGAGCCTATCTAGTTTATACTCTTGAAGGTTTAGAGGTGCGCATCAATATTGGAGCAAGTTGTGATTTTTTGTGTTCCTGCAGTTATTATGTTACTATAGCTGATGTTTATGAAAGAAGAGAATGTAATTCTGGTAACTTGAGTTGTTGTGTATGCCCCTACTATGTTCATTTGATTTTCTAGATCATGCTCTATCCTTCTTGCATGCCCACATTGATTGGTGTGATGGTGATAAGATATTTTTCCTTTGTGTGTTTGGGTTTTCATGTTCTTGTCCAACATGATGGTTGTAGCATGTTACTAATCCTCGTGGATTATATTTTAATGCTTGGTGCATTTGAGGATGTTGTTTTAGGTCTTCATTATGTTGTGACTAACTTCGATTGTTGCATATTGAGATTTGTTCATGAATTAGGCCGATAGTTTGTAATTCATTTATTCCTTTATTTTTGGCCAAAAAAGTTGTTGATGTAATTCCATGAAGTGGATATATAAGAGCAATTATTTCTTCATTTTGAAGTGTGTGTGGCATATGTGTGAGAAGTGTGTATGCAAATGTGTGAATAGAGACTAGATCATTCGATTGTAGAGTAGAGTGTGAAGAAGTTTGAGCAAAGTATGAAGAACTATTTTTGTGCCTAATCGAAATTGTCATCAGGATTTTGAAGAAGCTAATTTCTCAGTTCAACCTCTTCAAATAGATTTAATCTAAAATTTTTATGTAAGATAATATGTCTTCTCTAAGCAGTGAACTCTAGGCAATGTGTCTAAATGCATGTGAATTCCTAATTCATTTTTCTTATACTTTTAACAAGGTATAACTTGTGGATTAACCTCCACTATGGTTTTCCCCCTAATAGGGTTTCCATGCAAAAATATTGATGTTATGTGTATTTCTGATGTGTTGTTGATTCATGCTTTCACTATTATTTATCAAACCCAAGATTAAAGGTTAATAAGGTTAAAGAATTTTGAAATTATATGACAACTGATTCACCCCCCCCTCTCAGTTGTTTATTCTTGTTTTTCCAACAGTTTGATCTTCTTTGAGAAGCTTACATCCATGTAGATACATGAGGCATATGTTATTCTTGATCTCTTGAGGTTGAATGGGGTTGGATGTTGTTATGGATTTTATATTGAGGCTATGAAGAATATCTTACTTGGCATAGTTGGCATTTAAATGTCTCTGTAGAAGGGCATGCTACATGTTTATGATTTGCATATTTTTCACTTTAGTCTAGTTCTTCTTCCTATATGTTTAGATTCATATGACCTTAGATGTGATATTTTTAGGTGGAGATATGATGATCACTAGTTTTTGGTCACGTGTTGTCACTTGGGTGATGACATGGAGGTTCTTGTATCTTTTACTTCTATCGGATATGGAGAACATGGAAGAGTTGTGAAAGATTGTTGAGATAATTTTTTCATGTAGTAGTTGGTTGAACTATTTGTAGATTATTATGGATGGTCCTTGGTACAACATGGATAAAATTTCTATGCATTGTGACTGGTAGAATCATTATTCCTTTGATCTTTTTGGCATTATCTATGCAGTGAGAGTTCCTGGATGTGTTTGGTCTTTTCGACTGGTTGGCACATGGTGCTTGTATTTGCAGTTGATGGGTTGGCTATGTAGGTGGAATGAGTTTGTTGATGTGGATACCTTTGAGGTATGGTTGATTGGATGGATTAGCACTTGTTGTGGGTTCTATTCTCAGCTGCCTAGGCTGGTCAATTAGATGGGAGAAGTTAGTTTCTTGATTGTTGTTCTAACTAATGTTATATCTTGTGTTTTTAGAGGAGAATTCATGGTTGTGTTTAGGTTGGTGGATTTGAAGTTGATTTTGTTTATTTTTTTGTATAGCCTATGAGCACAATCGAGTGGTGGCATTATTTTGTAGCCTTTTCTATCAGTTGGATCTAATGTTTGTGTTCTTTATATTGGTGCATATACACTATGGCTCATTCCTTTCCTTTGGAGGATGGTTGGAACTACTGTCTGAGATGGCTAGAACTTACTGTGTATTTGGTTGATGAATAATACAATGGATCTATGTTTTTTGAGTGTGGGTTTTTTACCCAAAAGACTTTTCGCCATGTAAATCTTTATGTTCATGTCTTATGTTCCATATTTCTTTTTTAATGATTTTGTTGATTGAATTTTTTTAATCCATGTTGTTGAAACTGGTTGATCTCGTGTGATCTAAAATTGCATGAACTTTACTTTAAGGATTAACAATGGGAAATGAACTATTTCTGATTCCACTTCATGGCACAGTAGTACATTTTTTTGAGGAAAAATGAAGAGATGGATATTACCGAAGAAACAAATTGATCTCAGATGCTCTTCTAGGATGAATTGAATTCCCCTTCAATTGGAGGAACCTATTGAATTTTTCATGTAAAAATTGGTACATTCTAACTTGATTACACTACCCAATTTTCAGAACCATCAAGAACCTCAAGATAAACCACCATGGTATAACAAAAATGATCTTTGTGACTTTCACAAGATTAAAGGATGTAAAACATCAAACTACATGAAATTGAAGAATTTTATTCAAGATATTATTGAGAATGGAGACATAACTATTAATGTACCAACAAGCAACTAAGACCTCAAAATTTACAAAAATCCAATACTAGATCACAACAAAGGGAATGCCAATAGAAAAGGGAAGAATTAAACTAATGTGGCACATGTTTATTCCAATGTAGTTTCCTCTTGTGACAATGTCGTAATAGTCATCACCATCTAAGGACCTAGTGTGAAGTGTGGAGTCACCACACAATGTGGAAAATTTACCATCCAAGGAGCTTCATCTCAACCTAGGGCATAACCTACATTATCGATGTTAAACCCTAGCAATTACAATCTCCTAGATTAGCTAAAGAAGACCCTCACATAGATCTCTATCCTATAACTATTGAGTCTATCCCCTACACATAGGGAGATATAAGAAAAGGCATTATTAGCATCCTTCATCCCTAAAAATATTGATACATATCAGTTTCAAGCTATGGTAGGGCATATCACTACCCCTCATCTTCTTACCTTTTCGGAACAAGATCTCCCAACTCAAAAATACCATAATCATACTTTGCACCTTGAGGTCATTTTTAATAAGAATAAAGTTAAAAGAGTCTTAGTAACCAAATTTGCACCCTTCAGTTGGTTAAGAACTATTTAGAGGATGCTATTGAAAAGACAAAGAGTACAACCATAAGGGCATATGATGATCAAGAATTTTTTTTGTAAGGCATCATCAAACTAACTATCCAAGTGGGACTTGTCATTTCTGAAACCACATGCCAAGTGCTTAATATTGAACTCCCCTACAACATCGTACTTGGTTGACCATGGATTCATCCCATGCAAGTTGTAGCTTCCACTATCACCAATGTGTCAATTTTCCTTTTGAGGATAAATAAGTTATTGTCCATGGAGACCCTGGCCCTTTCTATTATTGCAAGAGCCTTGAATCTAAGTTCTACAAGATCCCCAAAATACTTAAGAATGATGAAGGGCCTACATCCTGCTCCTCATTCAATTACACATATTCCCTTGCATCTACCTTTGAATCTAAAACACCCATTATGCAGAATATACCTAATATTAAGATAGTTATAAAGGAAAATGGTTGTGGAGATTATAATCTAAATAAGGATACTTTTGTGTTGGGTGAGTTGCCTTTTTCCCCCAAAACTCATGGAAAATGCACACCTATCAACAAAGTAACCGAAACATTAAAGATTCCATCTACCACTTTCACCAAGTGGGGGGACTTGAACAAAGAATATGTCAATGAGGAAGATGTACCCAAATTTCTCTATTAGGACAACCTACCTATGCCCATTTTTCCCATGGAAGATGATAATAAAGTTCTATAGTTAATGATGGGATGGGGATACAACAAGAATGAAAATATGGGACAAAATGATAATGGTTTTCTAGAACCCATCATTCTTGAGAGACATCCAAAGAATCTTGGCTTAGGATGTACCACTAGCAAGGTTACCATTCTTGGCAAGGGTACTTCTAATAAATGGGTCAAGACTTCCTCTTGGTTACCAAAATCACATGATACTACCCTAGATGACTTCCCCCTCGATGTTGCTGACTTATTTGAGGATAACACTCTCTTTATAATATCCATGAAATATTTCACCCCAAATGGCCAAACCACTAAATTAAGCCTAGCATACCCCTAACTCATCAATTGTGACCAACAAATACTACCAATTCTAGATATATTAAAAAATGATGAAGCGATCTCAAAATTCATGGGACTTTGCAATAACTTACCATGTGGGGATCACAAAGTAGTATTTTATATATAACTAGACACACATGTGTAATATGGGGAGATAATTAAGTCCCTCAGTCACAAAATTGACATGAGAATAACATGCAGATATTTAAGTGAAAACCACACTATGGCACTTTCAGATCATTAAATTTAGTAAAAATAAAGGACACATCTAATGGTGAAAACCTCTCTGAGGTGCCTAAGGATGAGGGATTTAGTCTCCCCCTTAGTGCAATGATCCATAAAAATCAGAAATACTAGTAGAGAAGGCTACCCCAGTGAATGTAGGAACAAAAGAAGCACCTCAGATAGCTTTCTATGCTGAATCTTTATTGGAGGAAGAATAGAGAAAAATAGCAGCATTCCTGAAAAATAAGAGAAAAATTTGCATGGTCATACATAGATATGTCGGGCTTCATCTCGAAGTGGTTGTACATCACTTAGAAATCTATCTTGAAGCCAAAATAGTCAAAGAAAAATTAAGAGAGATGCACCCTCAAATAAAAATCTTGGTTAAACTAGATCTATAGAAGATCCTTAACGTCAGATTCATCTGACCAATCGACTATCATGGGTGGGTTTCCAACTTGGTAGTAGTCTCCAAACAAATTGGGGGCATCAAAATATGCATAGATTTTAGGGACTTGAACAAAGCATGTTCGAAGGATGATTTCCCTCTTCCCAACATTGACATCATTATCGATCTAACAACATGACATGAAATCTTATCACCCATGGATGGATTTCTAGGCTATAACCAAATCATGATCGCTAATGATGATCAACATAAAATTGTATTCACCTATCCATGGGGAACATATTTGTTGGGACATGATGCCATTTGGGCTGAAAAATGTTGGAGCAACCTATCAAAGTGCAATGACCCTAATATTTCATGATATGATCCGTAAAATAGTTAAAGATTATATGGATGATATTTTGGCCAAGTAAAAAACAAGAAAGGAGAACATAGAGGTAATAGGACCAATTTTTGATAGGCTTCAAGAGTATAAGGTAAGATTGAATCCAAAAAAGTGTGTCTTTGGGGTTTCTTCAGGGAAGCTTCTTGGATACATTGTGTCACAAAGAGGGATATAGATGTATCAAACAAAGGTGAAAGAAATCCTAAACATGGAGCCACCACAAATGTTGAAACAAATGAGAGGGCTACAAGTAAGGTTACTATCTATTAGAATATTCATAGCGTATTTGTCAAACAAGATTCATCCTTTCTCACATCTTCTCCATAAAGGGATAACATATAAGTGGGATGAGAAATGAAAAAAATCCTTCTAGAAAATCAAGGACTACCTATTATCACCTCTAGTTCTCATTCCATTGATACCAAACAAGCCATTGATCCTATATATCTCAACAACATTAGCAACACTAGGTGCTCTTCTAGCCCAACATGATGAAACAAGAAAAGAAAGGGCTATGTATTATAGTAGTAGGACCTTGGTAGGCTATGAAATTAATTACTCATCCATTGAGAAGGCATGTCTAGTAGCAATCTTTGCTTCACAAAAAATTGGGAATTACATGCTACCACACCAAATCAAGCTTATTGCTAAGATCAATCCATTAAAAATATATGTTATCTAAAGCAACTCTCACTGGGAAAGTGGCGAAATGGGTAATATTATTGACAGATTTTGACATAGAGTATGTAGAGTGCAAGGCTATCAAAGGACAAGTAATTGTAGATCAAATAACAAAAGCACACATTTATGTAGAGAATCCTTTAATATCTGAGTTTCCTAATGAATCAATGTTTCTCCTCCATACAATAGAACAATGGAAAATGTACTTTGATGGATCATATACTCAACATGGATCAAGAGCAGGTATTATTTTTATCATACCTCAAGGTGGCTATATTCCAAAGACATTGTTTATCATTTCCATGTACCAATAATATTCTTGAGTATGAAGCTCTAATAATGGGTCTGAGAATAATAGTTCAATGGTAGATACAAGAGTCAAAAATCTATGGGGACTCACAACTGATTATTAACCAAGTCACAATGACTACCAAACCAAGGTTTATAAACTCACTCCTTATAAGAATATGGTAGAAAGTCTTAAGGACTTATTCATTGATATAACCTTTAAGTAGATACCTCATGTGAATAATTGAGCAAAAATTATCATGGTGACAATTGGATCTTTGTTAGACATGCCAAACAATGTCCTTCAATGTGAATTCTTTGTAGAACAACTTCTCATACCGGCTTTCCAAACTTTGGAATCTGAATTTGTGTGTGTAATCATTGGTCTTGGTTCTCCCTGGCATCATGATATATTTACCTATATTAATAGAGGTACCCTCTCATCTAATATAACCTCCAACCTTAAGAAAATATTTTTTAAAAAGGCATCTTGATTCATCATCTTAGGTGATACCTTATACTATAGAAGCATCAAGGGGACATTACTACAATGTATTAACCAAGACGAAGCCTTGATCACCTTAACAAAAGTACATGAAGGCATTTGTTGTTCCCATTCTAGTGGAATAGCCTTATCCAACAAATTGTTGAGGATGGGGTATTACTGGCCAACCATGGAAATAAAGGCTCATCAGTTTGTGCAAAAATGTATCTAGTGTCAACAATATATAGACCTTATCCATACTTCAGCTCAAGAGTTACAACTAGTGGTCACACCTTGGCATTTCTTATAGTGGGGGCTTGACCTCATAGGAAAGATTACTCCCACCTCATCTAATGGCCACAAATTCATCATTATGGCCATTGAATACTTTTCCAAGTGGGTTGAAGCCATTCCTATGACTTATATAATGGGGAAGGAAATATCCAAGTTTATCCTAAATTACCTTATCTATTGCTATGGTGTTCCACAAGCACTTATCTTAGATAATAGAGCACCCTTAAAGAATCAAGATGTAAGAGAAATATTCCAAAAAATTAACATCCAAAATCAATTCTCCACCCCTTATTATACCAAGAGAAAAAATCAAGATGAGGCTACAAACAAGACCATTATAAAGATCCTAAATAAAATTATCAATGAAACTAGATGCGATTGGAATCTATAGTTAAACCCCAACCTATGGGCTTATAGAAATAGAATCTGCAAGCCTATAGGTGCAACCCATTTCTCCTTGGTCTACAGATCAAAATCCATCCTAACTATTGAGGTTGAGCTTCCCTTGCTGCGAGTTCATTGCAAAATCTGATCACTGATGAAGAATATAGGGTATCTAGATTTAATGAGTTAGAATTCTTGGATGAGCGTCATCTTAATGCCCAAAATCATTTACAAGCATACCAAAACTGACTAAAATGAAGCTACAACAAGAAGATTAAGATTCAGTCTTTCTAGGTAGGGGATCTTGTCCTCAAGTAGAATAAGAAGAACATTCTAGATTAAGACAATAAAGAAAAGTTTAATCCTAATTGGTTGGGCCCATTTGTTGTCATAGTAATCTATGGATCAAGAGCTTACCGATTTTCAATGCTTGAAGGAGAACCCTTGCAGGAGCCAATCAACAATCTTCATCTTAAAAAAATTTATGCCTAGGATTGAAGGGTGTAAATCCAAAAAATAAAAAAATGATAAAAATGATAAAAATCAAAAAAATCAAAAAAATGATTGAAAACAATAAAGAAAAAAAATCATCCTCTAGTGAAAACCACTTCAGTGGTTCTTTGGTTAAGTACCTTGGTGAGATCCTAGCAAGCAGGCACCTTGCGTAAATAAGTACCTTCATCTATCTTTGGCTCTTTAGCTTATCATGCTTCACATCACCTTCATCCATCACATTGCTCATCCTATTTATTCCATCACCCATTTGCATTCATATCATAGCTTGATAGTTTATAGTATCATATTCCCCATAGTACTACCTAGCACATTCCTAAGGTCAGTTTGTTCTGCCTATATTGAGATAGTCTATCACGTCACACTGGGGTAAATTCATTATGCATCGGATTGGGTTCTTGCATATCTTAAGGTTATTTGAAATGTCATCGAAAAATGCCAAAAAAAATCATAAAACCATTAAAATCCAAAAACACTTGCACAATCCAAAAAATCCAAAAACATCAAAACCCTATATAGCTAAAATCCAAAAACATTCAAAAAATTGTAAAGTCAAAATCTAAAACATTCAAAACACATCAAAATCGCTAAACAAGTCAAAACATAGAAAAACAAAAAACATTACCTTGTCAAACTATATCATCTTTGAGCTTGAATGTAGGCAAGGCCATCACTGATGTGCCCTGAGACACTTTAGGTTAGGATTCCATCATAATAAACTAACAATCCAACAATTGTTCATATCACATCAATAAACTAGTCAACGTCAGTCGAACTAAATGGTCTTTGCATGTATAACGTAGGTAATGCCCATCTTTGATAAGCCCCCGAGGCCCCTAGGATAGTCTTTTAGGTTAGGTTCTTGGTAAAAACTTAAAAAACCCTAAACTTTTGAAAAACTTAGAAAACACAAAAATATTTGAAAATTAAAAATATAAAGCATTAGAAAACCTTGGAAAACCCTAAACAACCTCAAATAATTGAAAACCAAAACATTCACATAAACTTTTAAAAAGACAAAAAAACAACCTCAAAACATTTTCAAAATACCAAAAATATTGAAATATTCTAGAAAATGCCAAAATCATCCATCTCATTTTTCTTTCACCCACAATAATCCTTCATCCATAATAAGTCAATCACTATCTTCAAAATTTGGTAAAAGAAGTAGAGCAAGACATGAAGTGAGAACCTAAGTGTCAAAATCTAAAGTATAGATCATAGGTGAATGAGTTAGTAGTGTTTGTATCAATGACTTATCAAACCTAGTATTATTTGAAACATCTAATCAACATGTCCTAGGATGCATCATTCCTACAATGGGAATCAACATCAGAAATCACCTTAGCTATGTTACATTGGTAAGAGATATAGATAATATTGACTATTTGTTGTTGATCTTTTCTTATGATTTATCTTATTGACCCATTTTAAGGACCTCTTGATGATGTTTCAATGATTTAGAGAGAAAGGAATGGGGCATTGATCATTATATTTCATTTTTTTTTTGGGGTATTATTGTTGATGGAACTCTCAAATTTCACAAATTTGAAGTGCCCATTTCAAAAAATTTACCTCTGCACTCTCAGAAGTACACCTGAAAAATCTGCTTAAATGACCTACTTTGGAGGGTCATATTTCAGATCTTGATAATTTTAATGAAAAACCCCTTAGTGAACCCACTCATAGGACATATGTGAACGTCTGTGTCAATTTTCAGCTTCCCACAATGAGTTTTTTCTGGGTTTTGAAAAGTGAAGCTAGAGGGTTTTTGGCACTTTTATGTTGTTTGCAAACTTTCAGTTTTGCAAAGTAGTCTCTTGTTTCAGATTGCATTTCACAAATGGATGATTGTCATGATGAAATGATTGTTTCTCTCCATTCTCCATTTCAGGTTTTATAGCTTCATGAGTTGATCTGATATTTTTAACAGATCAAGACCAAATTCAATTTCTTTAGTTTTGCACTTGCATTTTCAGAAACCTTCTTGAGAGGTCAACTTTGACCATCAATATATTTTGATGAATGATGATTCAAATAAATTACTCTTGCACACATGCTCACTATACCAAAATGAGCTAGTATGTCTAGTGGCAGCTCGTTAGAAGTTGATTTAGTATTTTTTCCAAAGAGGTGATTTCGTGAGTTTTAATTGGTTCTGAACAGGCTGTTGTAGAAAGTTCGAGTAAGCAACTTTGATGGTTAATAAATTTCACCTCATGACTCATTCTTCTGACCCTTCTATTGCACTCCATTCTCGAGTCAAATTTATATATGCCTGGAAGTTTTTGTGACTCCAGGAGGTCGTTTGATTAGTTTCCTAGGTCAATTCCAGAGCCCACCTGGCTAGTTTTGCTCAATGTTCAAATGTGCCAGAAAGCAGATTCTAATAATAACCCAATTTATCATTTAACTTCAGAGGCATTCAAAAGCTGCCCCAAGGTCAACTATGGATAAAACATTTTTGAATTTTTTTTTTTTCTTAGTCAAGTCCACAAGGGGACTTGACATATTGTTAGAGTAAACGTTTTAACTTAATTATGTTGATTAAGTTACCTTTATTCCTTTCTTAAGATTTCATGTTAGTTTGCATAAAGTGACATTTAATAATTATATTAATTATTAAATGTTATCCTATTAGGGCTTCTATTAGGGTTTTCCTATTAGGGTTTTATTAGGGTTTGCATGATCTCCTTTTTATAAGGATTGATCCCATTATATTTCATATCAATTCATTCTCTCAGTCTCTCTGATATATACATTTTTAGTTTTCAGAAAACCCTTGCTCATTTGTCTCCATCTCTTCTTTTGTGATAGGTTATTTGCATGCAAGTGATCTTTGGGGTTTGTGAAGTTGTATTTTCTCAACTCCTACATGGTATCAGAGCTCCACACCTGCTGCTTCCTGTTTTTGTTTTGAAGATTTTTGGAGCTTCAAGGGTTTGGGGTTTGTTTTTTTTGATCTAGCGCATACCTGCAATTTTCAAGCATTTTCGGCTCAAACAGACTTCGTCATTGCGTCTGCAGCAGTCCAAAACCCCTAAATCGACTGTCCATTCGTCCATTTTGGACAAAGTCAAAATTTGAGGCAATTTTTTTTTGCAATACGGCCATACAGCCATTGCCTGCTTGGTAAAAAAAATTTCGGAAAAAAGAAATTGTTATTTGATTTTTTTTATTTCAAAAAAAAAAAATCGGAAAAAAATAAAATTGAAAAGCAATTTTCACAGTTTTAGGGCTTGTCGGCCCGGTACAAGGGTACCCACAGGTCCCTGCATCCGCAGGCCTGCGGGCCCTATGGTATGGTGGTTGGCGTACTGCCGGCCGATTGGTGGTACACAGTCTGCCTAGGTGTGATGGGGGGTGGGCCCATGTGCCTCCCCTCATCAAATTTTTTTAATTTTTTTTTTTATTAAAAAAAAAAATCTGCATTGTATTTTTTTATTTAAAAGACATTTTTTTTCAAAACTAGTCCAATCGCACTTTTACGGTGACGGCCGTTTGGCCATCAAATTTAACCCAATGTGTTTTGCTGCAACGGCCGTATGACCGTCAAATTTAACCCAATGCTGGTTATTTCACTCTTTGGAGCTGATTTATTTTAGAGGCCGTAACTTGGACATACAATATCATTTTTTGGCAAACGAGATATCATCGGAAAGCTGGTTTTCTCATCTTTCCAGTGGTGTGGATCTCATCACCTCTTTTTTCCATTGGTGCATTCTACAGCTAGTTGATAACAAAGGGGCTATTTTTAGTCTCAAGCTCATAACTTTTGATCAGTTTCTTTGTTTTTCATAATCTCAGCGGTATTGGAACCGTATTTCAGAGCTCTTCAATTTCATCCATGCCATTTTTCTAGATTTCACTCCAGGTATATTTGATTTAGCTATTTGTGTTTTCACACTCTGGTGGATTACCTGGACATATTTGATCTTGGAAACTTTTTGTTTGCATGGGATGCTTCGTTTTTGGCTGTTCTTCATGTATTTCCAACATTTTGTCCTTTGAAAGAAATTTTGAACATCATTTGTAAGCAATATTTTATGTAAACACACTGAGATAAAGTGCCACACTATTGTACATACATCTTTTGGGGATTTTGCACATAAAGTTGTGTCATATTTTGTACTCGCACTGTTATTATAAAGTGCCATGAAGGGTTGTGTAGTTTTCCTTTGTTTTGCCATCACATCTTTGTCTGGTGAGTATCCCTCCATGACAAAAGTGAATCCAAACCATTGGGGGTTGTGTAGTTTGCCTTTGTTTGCCATCACACCTTTGTCCGGTGAGTGTCCCTCCACGACGACAATGGATCCATATGATTCCAGCCTCATGCATGTGTGTTTTTTTTTTCACACCACTTTTTCTGTTGCACGTGCTATCTTGCGCACTTTCAAATGTTTTTTCTCCTTCATGCACTACAGGGTGTTTCACATCATTTTAATGGATCTGTCAAGCTCTCCCAGTTCAGCCTTATGGGGGGGTTATTATATTGTTTGTGATAATTCTTCCTTGTTTTCACCTTGGAAGGGATATTCCATCTTTAGTGGAGGTTCTTCAGCACCATAGCAGTCATCTTTCGATAGTTGTTTACAACTTCTTCTGCTTCAATGATGTTTCTTTTTGGCCTTCTGCATCTCTTTTTGGAGTAAAGCTTTTTCCCATGAGATTTTCTCTATTTCTCCTCTTTACAGAGATTTGGTTGTATTTGGGTACCTGATCTGGCCTAGTTGTCGGGACCCATGTTTTCCTTCTTGCATTGTAGTTACCTTTGCTTTCTTGCACTTGTTTGTAGCTACACTATTGCTCATCTTAAGGGGGGGTGCTAGAGTAAACGTTTTAACTTAATTATGTTGATTAAGTTATCTTTATTCCCTTCTTAAGATTTCACGTTAATTTTCATAAAGTGACATTTAATATAATTATTAAATGTTATCCTATTAGGGCTTCTATTAGGGTTTTTCCTATTAGGGTTTTATTAGGGTTTGCATGATCTCCTTTTTATAAGGATTGATCCCATTGTATTTCATATCAATTCATTCTCTCATTCTCTCTGATATATACATTTTCAGTTTAAAGAGAACCCTTGCATGTTTGTCTCCATCTCTTCTTTTGTGATAGGTTATTTGCATGCAGGTGATCTTCGGGGTTTGTGAAGTTGTATTTTCTCAACTCCTACACATATGTTACATAGTTTGATGAGGTTTTTATCCAATTGGGATAAAGTGAAAACTATGGTGAAAATAAAGGTAAAATGATAAATAATTTGAACATCATTTTGAAATGATTGAATATGAGGATGATCATATTTTTTTGTATAATGATTGTTATGAGAAGGGTTTTTCATAAAATATGCATTGGGGGATGTCCCCAAATTTGTCTAAGCACATGTTTCTAAGTGTGGTGAAGGGTTTTCAAGCTTGACATTTTCTTCTATGTTAGAGGTTGTGAATATGACATTACCTATTATAGGCATGAATTTTCATATTCAAATGTTTATACAGTACCTGAGTGCATTTTTGAATTCCTTAAAGGGTCCAATGTAAGTCTTAAAGCAACATCTAAATGTGCTAAACAAGAAGTATTCTTGGCATAGTAACCTCAGATGGGAAAACTGCATTATTGTAGTAGTCATGCCATGGCGTCATGAGACCATATGAAAGAATTGGATTAGATCCAGTCAAGTATAGATTTGATAAGGAATGAACTCAAGATAAACAAGCTTTCATAAAATGCTTTATTATGCTTGGAAACATAAGGTAAAATAAATGATTAAAACTCCATGAAGTAAGTCAGAAGAAAGGGATTTGAGCGGTGACCACTAAGTATAGGGGCATTGTCAAATGGTCTAGTAACATGTTAACCATTGTAGAAAGGATTCTTGAGGAAGATAGCAGTGTTCTGGTTGAGAGTGCTACAAAAAATGTTGTCATGAACTCAGTTTTGGTTGATGGTGTATGAATAGCTACATGGTATTTGAACAACGAATCATTTGTCAAACTCTTTCTACCATGGCTCCAAGTAGGAATTAGTTTAGCTGAGTAAAGAAAATGAAGTTCGATGAGCGGGCGTGTGAATTTTCCTCACCTCAATGGGGTTTCATTGAATGCCATGGCTATCGTATAAGGTGGATTCATTAAAAATATTTTAGAAACTTCCAAAAGAGTGCGATGGAGGGCCATAATTTTCTCACGTGAATGTGGAGACATGGAAAGCAGTTGCTACGTATGCAAAAATGGATTTGTTGAAAATGCCTCAGAAACTTCTAAGGAAGTGGCAACCATCACACATAAGATAATGGAGATCCATGATTGAGCACATGGAAGTAGGGCAAAACCAGCTGAACTCCAAACATAGAAATTAGGGTAGAGAGGTGATCAATGCCCGCGAACAAAGGGGGGCACTTGGCTTCATCGTGCGACCCGTGCAAGGTAAATGATGACCTCACTCAAAGGGTTGCGAGATTAGAAAATTTTCTCCATGTGGGGAGTGGGCCCGACCAAAATTTCAAAGGCTAAAGTGCTATTTTGATGGTAAATGAAAGGTGGGAGCTCGATAAAGAATATTTAATGTTTTCATAGAAATAAGTATTCTATGTCTCAACATATTTTAAATGTGAAAGGGGTGGGCCCGATTCATTTTCCTCAAATAAATGGTTGAGTAATCTTTTGAAAGGGGAGATTAAAAGGTGTTGCTCAGTGAATGTCAAGAGGTGAAATGGGGGTGAGGTTGTTTTAAAAAAACAAAACCCAATAAAATAAAGATGTGGGGGATAAAGTAAAATGAATATTTTACGGATAGTGTAAAATAAATTGGGGATGCACGTACATAGGAAAATATGCTACAGCTAAGGTGAAAGTAAAGTGCACGGGTAGTATTTTGCTTACCCGACGGTAATTTTTTTGAAGGCTTTCACTGTATTTAAAAGACAAATCTTTTAAATAAGATACAGTATTAAAGTGCATGGGGGATAATTTTATAAAGTGAATAAATATTCACTATCTTGAAGAATTTATTTGTTGAAAGTGCATATATGAAATTATATTGCAGTAAAACAAAAGAGGGTAAACGCAAATTTTTACAGGTGGATTTTCTCTCAGCTAAAGGGTGAAGTTTTTCACGATGCAAATGAAGGATAAATTTTTGTTGCAAGAAAAATACTGAGGAAGAGATATATTTGTAGCTGCAAGGAGGTAAAGAGGAAGATTCCACATAGTTTCTTGTTGCTGATCAATGGGAAATATTTTTCCATATGTCTTCAACAAATTGATTTTAAGGCTCAATCTTCTTCTTCTTATTGTCTTCTTTTCTCATTTGTAAAGGGTTCCAAAATTTTTGAAAGTTCTGCAAGTCACGCGGAAGCTCTGGGTAGAACTATAAAGCTAGGGAGAATTTTAATTGAGTAATTAAATCTGAAGTGTGTGTTATGAATTAGGCTTTCATGTTTATATTTAATTTGATAATTTTCTCCATTGTTGAGATGTAGTGGTCTTTTCAATTCAATAATGAAAATTATCTGAGTTTTTTCATGCACATTTGCTGCATTGGAGTTGTAATAGTTATTTCCTTATGTTCTGTGAATGATGTAATTTCTTTAATAAGTGCGAGTTGAACTTATTATTTCCTATTATTAAGGGGATAGTGTAATTGCTTCAACAAATATGACAGGAGTTTTGTGTTTCAAGTCGATCTGTAAAGAATTATTACTAGATAAAGCTTCACTGGTCTTGTTGTCATAATGTGATAATAATTGCAAAATATATTTAGAACATGTTCAACATTGTAGGATGAGATGCTGGTTATGTGACTCTTTAACCCTCTTTTTGGCACTGGTCAATCTTCATGCTTTTGTTATTTTTCAGTTTGGTCCCAAATTATTAAATCAAAAACCATTTTAATTATGTATTATGGGTTATGTATTTTCCATGTTCTTTGTGCTAGTTAATGAAATTAATTCAATATTTTAGCCAATGTTGAATGGTATTTTAGGTTTCTTAGCATAATTATGTGAGAGTGTTATCTGATGAGCAATATCCCATTAAGAATGTGTTTGAATCTTTAGATGTTGCTAAAGGGTCACCCCCTAGGTCCTACAGAGCCTGAAGTGTAGGAGAAATGTGTTCTAATATCATTTCCTATCAGTTGGCCAAATCCATCTTTGATTTTGAACATAAGAAATCGGCCAAGTCTTTAGGAATCATTTGATCTATTGATTTGGAATACCAATAGAATGGAGAATCTATTGGGGAGAATTTGTAAAAATTTTGATTGCAGGATCTAGCCTTAAGAGTCATTGCATAGAGTCATACCATTTTCCATTCTGAATTTAGTTCAAATATTGAAGGATTTCAAACCTGGAGGAAGATTTGTTGTAGTGGACTTGAAGATTCCATGATCTATGGTGCTTTGTTGGTGGAAGGAACTTAGAATAAAATTTATCTGTGAAAGAACTTCATAATGATTGAAGTTCAGTCCTCTATGAAGAGAGGTGGTGACTCTATCAGAAGAACCTATTGAAGATTTGAAGAAAGTTCTAGATCTACACTATTTCCAGTTAGGAAGACAATTTGCAGCAACTGCAATGTTTGCAGGTACTCTTCACTCTCGGTTTTCAAGAAATTCATGTATGAAAACCATATTTGAACATATTAGGATAAAAATTTATATTGCATCCTATTATGATTTTGGGTGCAACCATGGTTTGTGATCAGTCCAAACCATATTGTCAAAGAAGTTTCAGCATTGGAAGGTACAAAGCTATAAATTTTAGTGGAATTAGTGGTTACCCAAATAATATTATAGCTAAATTCAAAAATAAGTTACCAAGATTCATTGGTGATAAGTCTGAATAAGAAAATAAGCATCTCTGAGAATTCAGCAATTTGATGGATGATTATGAGATTGACCATGAAGATGTGATCATGAGACTATTTGTATAGTCTCTAAGAGGAGATGCAAGGGATTAGTTCTCTTATTTACCAACCTCCTCCATTCATTCATGGGAAGAGTTTAAGGAATTGTTCATGGAGCAATTCAAAGAGATGATTGACCCTATTTTGATAAGGAAAAAGTTCATGAACATGGAGAAAGGAAAAGATGAGTTAGTTTCATCTTTTAATCTCAGGTTTTCAAAGATCATAAGAGATATTTTTGAAGACATAAGACCAAATTATGTTAAATGTTTTGTCATGTATTTATGATCATTTGACAAGAAAATGAGTTTCTTATTAAGAGTCAAAGAGCCCACAAACTTGCACCAAGAATATCAAATTGATATGGACATTGAGAAAAATTTGAGATATTCAATGATGAAAGGATAGAGGATTGTAAAGAGGCTGCTAACACATCTCATGTAATGAGGCTGCTCTAATTTCTCCATCATCACAATCTGCAGATCCTAATGAACTCCATGTTAAATGTTGTCAAAATTTGAGCAACGTTGATCAAACATCTATTGTTCAAAGATTGTCTAAAATGAAGAGACACAATGGAGAATCAACACATGATCTATTCTCAAGGTTTTTGGATGCCTTGTTCAAAGTCCCCATAATTTTCAGACCTAAGGACTCGATGTGTATTGATTTATTTTGTAAAATCTATGATTCTAGGCTGAATGTCTTACTGAAGGAATTGAAGTCTCAAAGTTTGGATCAAGTACTTGATTAGATAAAGGTTATTGAGGGAGCCTGACTTATGCACAAAATGTGGTGTCTCAAAATGAAGGTAGTAGCTGTCTTATTCAAGAAGATCAAAACATGATACATAAGAATGAAAAGAGTGTATCAAAAAATGAAGATATTTGTTGTATGAATGAGGATATTAATTGTAATCAGCTCACAATTAGAACATGTGCAGATCCTTGCAGCAATGATGAAGAGGAAGATACATGGTTTGATGAAAAAATAGATATGCATGAAAAAATTTCTTGCAGTATCTTGTGTGATGAAGAAATGAAAGAGATGAAAGACATCATTCCATTTCAGGTTTTGGTTAGTGAAAATAAGGCTAATTTTAATGGCATCTCATCACAAATCAGTGATTGAGACATTGAAGATAGAAGTTCAAGCACTTACTCCAAGGAATATGAGCATGGATTATGTAGTGATAATCCTTCTTGTGATGAGGATGTGGATGACAACCAAACTGATTGCTCTTCTACTGATTATGAATGCTCTTATAAGGATGATATGGAGGCACTTTCTTCACATCAAGAATGTAAAGACATGAATGCTCATGAAATCACATGTCCGCAAGTGAATGATCTAATTGTATTTGATGCAAACCTGGAATGTAATTCATAGTTGACATCAATGGAGCATGATTATTCTGTGAGTGCTGAAGAATTTAAGGACAAACATATGTGTGTTCAATTTTTTGATCATGAACATAGTGCTAGAAGTGGCGAGGATGTTGATGAATGTGTTTATGTTTTTACTGCTCATGACTGTTTATATGAAGTAGAAATGAAAATATCAGCTGTATATGAAAAGGATGATGAGGTGCACATTGATGAAGGAATAAAATCATTTATGAAGGATAAAGTCATGCATTGTGACAATCACATGGATCTAGGACCAACCTTATTGCCCAATGATAATGTTAAACAATTTGATGGACGTTTAGGCTATGTTGACATTGAAAAACCTTTTGATACATGTGTGGAGCATCCATATGATGAAAATGATAATGGATGTGAGGTTAGTCAATATGAGATTTAATATGGATCTTTCTTTGATGATCTCTCTCATTTTAATGGTATGAAAATAGATATGTTTCCTTTGAATGAGGAATGCATCAGTGTGAAAGAGAATGAAGTTGTTAGCTCTTTTGATAATGAACAGTTTTTAGATAACAGTGAGTATTTTTCACATAAAACCATATGCCTATCAACTAATAGTGCACATAAGATTGCTAGTGCACATGAAAGTTTCTTTGTTGACCCTGTTGATCCTGAAGATGATAGCATCCAAAATGATTCAGACAATGGATATGATATGAAAGATCAATGTGAAACTTTTAGCTTAGACTTAAGTTTTGAATTATCTGAATCTATAGTTGAAACATTCCATATGGAATTGCATAGTTGTTTGAAGAATGAAACTGACATCATGTGTGAGCCTGAGATAGAGAACATTACTCATGCATTAGATGTTGATATTTTTGTTTAATGTCATGATTTGAATGAAGATGAAATTACTTTTAGTGTTGATAAACCTATTTTTTTAGAATCTTGAAACACGTGACAATGTGTTTGGGTCGTGGTGTTTGAGTGAAGACAAACCAACTTGTGATTCAGTTTAGTTTGAGGAGTTACAAATGTTTGAGAAATATTTTCTCAACACACAAGAAGAGTGCATATTATTTTTCATCCATAATATCTCCTCTAAGCATGATAATTATGAGGGGGTTAGTGAATGTGGTTTCAATCACTATCCCCAAATGTTGCCACTTGATACAAAATCAGAAATTGAAGAGAGTGGCATTGATGCTACCTATGTAATTTGGCTGCCATATGATAACAAAGTTGAACATAAAGCAAGTTTACACTTGCACAAAGGTAGCTTGATACTTGTGTTTGTAGGGGTGCAGTCACCTATTTTATTGTGGTATGACAAAGGAAATCATGAGTTGAGGGAGATCAACTCTTTCTATAGAATTGTGTTTGAAAGAGGTAAATGCTGATTCCCAGTTTTCATTTGGTGGCCCGGGGTCACCAATTGAAGTTGAAAATGAGGTTGAATAAAGGAGCAGTTTCAGAACACCCAATGGACAACATTTGGTCTACTCTCCAGAGACTTGGATTATTGCTATCCCCATAGGGGAAATACATCCCCAATCGGAGCCATTGATGGAACTCTCAAATTTAACAAATTTGAAGTGCCTATTTCAAATTTTTTGCCTCTGCACTCTTAGAAGTGCACCTAAAAAATCTGCCTAAATGACCTACTTTGGAGGGTCATATTTCAGAGCCTGTTAATTTTCATGAGAAACCCCTTGGTGGACACACTCAAAAGACATATGTGAACATGTGTGTCAATTTTCAGCTTCCCACAATGATTTTTGTCTGGGTTTTAAAAAGTGAAGCTGGAGGGTTTTGGCACTTTTATGTTGTTTGCAAACTTTCAGTTTTACAAAGTAGCCTCATGTTTGAGATTTCATTTCACAAATGGATGATTTTCATGATTATTTTTTCTCTCCATTATCCATGTCAAAATGAACTCCCATGTTAGGTTTCAGAGCTTCATGAGTTGATCTGCTATTTTTAATAGATCAAGACCAAATGCAATTTCTTCAGTTTTGCACTTGCATTTTCAGAAACCTTCTTGAGAGGTCAACTTTGACCATCAATATCTTTTGATGAATGATGATTCAAAAAAATTCCTCTTGCACACATGCTCACTATACCAAAATGGGTTAGTGTGTCTAGTGGAAGCTTGCCATGAGTTGATTTGGTATTTTTTCCAACGAGGTGATTTCGTGAGTTTTAATTGGTTCTGAGCAGGCTGTTGTTGCAAAAAGTTCGAGCAAGCAATTTTGAAAGTTAATAAATTTCACCTCGTGACTCATTTTGTTGATCTGTCTATTGCACTCCATTCTCAGGTCAAATGTCTACATGCCTACAAGGTTTTTTGACTTTAGGAGGTCATTTGATTAGTTTCCCAGGTCAATTCTAGAGCCCACTTTGCTAGTTTTTCTCACTATTCAAATGTGCCAGAAAGCAGATTCTAATGATAACCCAATTTATCATTTCACGTAAGAGGCATTTAGAAGCTGCCCCAAGGTCAATTCTAGATAAAAATTGTTTGAAAATGAAAGTTTTTTTAGTCGGGTCCATAAGGGGACTCGACATATGTTACACAGTTTGATGAGGTTTTTATCCAATTGGGATAAAGTGAAAACTATTGTGAAAATAAAGGTAAAATGATAAATAATTTGAACATAATTTTGAAATGAATGAATATGAGGATGAACATATGCTTTTGTATAATGATTGTGATGTGAGGGTTTTTACATAAAATATGCATTGGGGGATGTCCCCAAATTTGTTTGAGCACATGTTTCTAAGTGTGGTGAAGGGTTTTCAAGCTTGACATTTTCTTCTATGTCAGAGGTTGTGAATATGACATTTCCTATTATAGGAATGAATTTTCATATTTAAATGTTTATACAATACCTTAGTGCATTTTTGAATTCCTTAAAGGGTCCAATGTAAGTCTTAAAGCAACATCTAAATGTGCTAAACAAGAAGTATTCCTGGCATAGCAGCCTGAGATGGGAAACTTACATTATTGTAGTAGTCATGCAGTGGCATCATGAGACCACATGAAAGAATTGGATTAGATCCAGTCAAATATAGATTTGATAATGAATGCACTCAAGATAAACAAGAATTCATCAAATGTTTTATTATGCTTGGAAACATAAGGTAAAAGAAATGATTAAAACTCCATGAAGTAAGTTAGAAGCAAGGGATTTGAGTGGTGTCATCTAAGTATAGGGGCACTGTCAAATGGTCTAGTAACATGTTAACTAATGTAGAAAGGATTATTGAGGAAGATAGCAATGTTTTGGTTGAGAGTGCTACAACAAATGTTGTCATGAACTTAGTTTTGGTTGATGGTGTATGAATAGCTACATGGTATTTGAGAAACAAATCATTCATCAATCTCTTGCCACCATCGTTTCAAGTAGGAATTAGTTTCAGCTAAGTAAAGAAAATGAAGTTCAATGAGCGGGAATTTGAATTTTCCTCACCTAAATGGAGTTTCAGTGAACACAATGGCTATCATATAAGGTGTATTCATTAAAATGATTTTAGAAACTTCCAAACAAGTGTGATGGAGGGTCATGATTTTCTTACATGAATGTGAGACATGGAAAGAAGTTGTTGCATATGCACAAAATGGATTTGTTGAAAATTCCTTAGAAAATTCTAAGCAAGTGGCAGCCATCACACATAAGAGAATGGAGATCCATGATCAAGCACATGGAAGCAAGGCAAAACTAGTTGAACTCTAAACACAAAAAATAGGGCACAGAGGTGATCGACGACCAAGAACAAAGGGGGGCACGTGGCTTCATCGCACAACCCACGCAAGGTAAATGATGCCCTCACTCAAAGGTTTGCGATATTAGAGAATTTTTTCCATGTGGAGAGTGGGCTTGGCCAAAATTTCAAAGGCTAAAGTGCTATTTTGATGGTAAATGAAAGGTGGGAACTCGATAAAGAATATTTCATGTTTTCACAGAAATAAATATTCTATGTTTCAATAGTTTTTAAATGTGAAAGGGGTGGGCCCGATTCATTTTCCTCAAATAAATGGTTTGATTAATCTTTCAAAAGGAGAGATTAAAAGGTGTTGCTCGGTGAATGTTAAAAGGTGAATTGTGGGTAAGGTTGTTTTTTAAGAAAACAACCCAATAAAATAAAGATGTGGGGGATAAAGTAAAATAAATATTTTACACATAGGTGTAAAATAAAATGGGGATACACATGCATAGGAAAATATGCTACATCTAAGGTGAAAGTAAAGTGCACGGGTAGTATTTTGCTTACCCGATGGTAAATTTTTTGAAGGCCTTCATTGTATTTAAAATGAAAATCTTTTAAATAAGATACAGTATTGAAGTGCATGGGGGAGAAGTTTATAAAGTGAATAAATATTCATTGTCTTGAAGACTTTATTTGCTGAAAGTGCAGATATGAAATTATATTGTAATAAAACAAAAGAGAGTAAATGAGAATTTTCACAGGTGGATTTTCTCTCAGCTGTAGGGTGAAGTTTTTCACGGTGCAAATGAAGGGTAATTTTTTGTTGCAAGCAAAATACTAAGGAAAATATATATTTGCAACTACAAGGATGAAAAGAAGAAGATTCCAGATAGTTTCTTGTTGTTGATTAATGGGAAATATTTTTCCATGTATCTTCGATGAATTGATTTTAGGGCTCAATATTCTTCTTCTTATTGTCTTTTTTTCTCATTTGTAAAGGGTTCCAAATTTTTTGAAAGCTTTGCAAGTCAAGCAAAAGCTCTGGGTAGAACTATAAAGCTAGGGAGAATTGTAATTGAGTCATTAAATCTGAAGTATGTGTTCTGAATTAGGCTTTGATGTTTATATTTTATTTGATAATCATCTCCATTGCTGAGATGTAGTGCTCTTTTGAATTCAATAATGAAAATTATCTAAGTTTTTTCATGCAGATTTGTTGCATTTGAGTTGTGATAGTTGTTTCCTTCTGTTCTATGAATGATGTAATTGCTTTAATAATTGCCAGCTAAACTTATTATTGCCTATTATTAAGGGGATAGTGTAATTTCTTCAACAAATGTGACAAGAGTGTTGTGTTTCAGGTGGATTTGTAAATAATTATTACTAGATAAAGCTTCAGTGGTCTTGTTGTCATAATGCAATAAAATTTGAAAAAGATCTTCAAAAGAAATTCAACATTGTAGAATGAGATGCTTGTTATGTGACTCCATAGCCCTCTTTTTGGCATTGATCAATCTTCATCTTTTGTTGTTTTCAGTTTGGTCCCAAATTATTAAATCAAAAACCATTTTAATTTTATAGTTTGGGTTATGTGTTTTCCATGTTCTCCATGTTGGTTAATGAATTTCATTCAATATCTTAGCCAATGTTGAATGGTATTTTAGGTTTCTTAGCATAATTCTATGAGAGAATTATCTATTGAGAAATATCCCATTAAGAATGTGTTTGAATCTTTATATGTTGCTAAAGGGTCACCCCCTAGGTCCTACAGAGCCTGAAGTGTAGGGGAAATGTGTTCTAATGTGATTTCTTGCAATTGGCCAAATCCATCTTTGAGTCTAAACATAATAAATTGGCTAAGTTTTTAGGATTCATTTGATCTGTTGATTTTTAACACCAACACTTGTAAAATAATCTTAGTGCATTCTTGCTTAGTTGTGTGTAGGAAGGTCATTTAGAGTAAATTGTTGAATATTGCATATACTTTGTTCTGATATATTCCTATCTTCTAAACTACATTCCAATGAGGTTTCCATATTTCAAGGTGTGAACAAGGACTATTCTATCTATTTTCAGGGTCAAATTCCATCACACTAGATACAATGCCATCCTAGTTTTCAATACTATGATGCATCGTGTCTATGTGTTATATCAAAATAAAGGAATGACAAAGAGTCCCAATCCTAGATATGAAAAAATCATCCATCTCATCACCATAATCTAATTAAGTCTTGATATATCATGGACTTGTTAGACTTCTGAATTAATCTTAAAATAAATTGTCAATTCATTCATCTTATTCTTCTATCTTATTTTCCATGCTAACATGGTATCATGACAGTCAAAACAATTCATAAATGCATCCATCCTGCATCCACAAACCATTAGTATGCATACATCTTGCATAAGAATATCATATCATTTGCGTATTATAAATAATGACATCATCATATGGGAAACATGAAAGAGAAAGCATATCTATCTCATCACATGTCATAGAAAGATACTGAAAAAGAAGATTGTTCACATCCATTACAATGCATGCATATCATAACATCGCCTATCATAAACATCACATCATAGATCATCTCATATCACATAGCATAAATGAATAAATACATCCATAACATAAGCATTTTCATCCATTAAATCCATGCATAATCATAACACATGAAATAAATACATCACATCAACATAGCATAAATGCATCACATCATAAATCCACATCGAGCCATCTCATATATATATATATATATATAAAATGAAGGTCATGATGCAAATATTAGAATCAATGTGTGTAACTATCATCAAAGCTACATATACAAGAGACTATAAAAATGAATGTATAGATGTATAAAATCAGGTTGTGTCTCAAAAATGTTTCTACAAAATAAGGGTGGGTTCTATCCCCTACTACCTCGATCATCATGTTGAGACTAGTCCTAATGAATAACTAACGGTTGTTTGTGGATTAGATCACCCTACTATCTAACTGAGGGATTCCCATCTGAAGCCCTCGGTGCAACCCCACTTATCTAGGAGTAATTTGGTTGAAAAATCTCTCGCGAGACATCTCTATGATACAATGTTTGATAGTATACCGCCTCTAAGATGACCCCTCTATACATCCAAGCAGCCAACACATGTCCTTGTGTCACCACTATGATGGTCTCTAGTTGTTGATACCTCCCAATCTCTTGGGCCAATTGTAGGTCCAACTACTATCACAATTATACCTCATGATCTCTCGTAGCTGGCATGGCCTACAACTACTATGGTAACTGGTCTCTCTTTGCTATAAGTACAGTAATATAATGGTCCTAAGGATCCTATCCCTGATGCTATTGCTAAAGTGGTGGAGGTGGTGTTGGTTCCCCTAGGAGCTATCCCACTATCTTGGCCTATCCATCCTATCCTCCCTAGCCCTGTCATTAGTCTTGTTTGACCTATCCTTGACACATCTAGTAGGCTAATCCTGATGTCCCTAATAATGTTGTTGCACCTAACCCCTACCCTACCATCCCATCTCCTCTTGGCCTCCCTCGAGTAGGTAAACCTTTTGGATCTATAAGGAGGAGTAGGGACACAAACCATGCATCATATGCCAGACTCATTCATGCATCTACTTGTCCTTGTTCATAAACCCATGGTTTGGCCACCAACTATTGAAACTCATCAATCACCACCTGGGGATCAATATGGGGACCCCATTTCACATCCCTGGGGGTCCTTGCAAAAATGGTAGTATAATCTTGTTTGGGTACATCCTGCACCTCTCCAAAAATTTTGGCCACTCTATTTGGCAAATATCACTCAATCATGGTATGCTCGTGACCTTGCATATATTTAGTTTGTCGAGCATAGAAGATTTCTTGGTGATTATCATACCATGGTGGCATGTGCAACCATGGTCTCCATTTGAATACTATCATATTATCGATAACTCGATGCCAATATGGTATCCCTAGATGGCTTGTATAATGAAGTGTAATCTGGCCCTTGTATTGAAATACCACGAGCTCATCTAGATCCATGTTGGCCATGTGCACTATCAATCTAAGAAAGAAAATATGCTCCCATGCCTAGATGTGTAATAATGTCACACCTACTTTGATACCTCACCCCTAGTAGTAGATGAACTGGTGCATATCATCATGGTACAGTGAGGCCAACATGACTAGGCCCCATGCAAATAATGTCCTTCTATATATCATATGATTCCATGCTAGTCCCGAATCAGGAGTGAGTCCTCTGCCTCACATGTACAAGGAAAGAATGCCAAAAATAAATGGTTTGATTACCAATCTGAAAATCAATGAGCACCCTTTGTACATCTTTAGGTCTATCTGTGAATTCACTTGGATGACATCGTCTTGACAAAGAACCTCGTGACATGCATCACATCCTAAGTCAGTATCATAGATCACGTGGTCCCTATGGATAGGAAGCCATAGTATCTATCGCACATCATCCAAGGTAACTTTTTCCTCACCAATAGGGATGTGAAAGGATGAGGTCTCACTATGCCATCACTTGCATAGTGCTATCATCATCGCTAGATGTTTCCTCACCATGGGCGTGTATGCAATAAACCACAATATGATCTCCCCGAGGTGCTCCTATCAAATCTCATCTAGATCATCCAATGTTTCAAGCAACCCAAGACGATGCTCTTGTGACATCAATGACTAGAAAACCTAATACATCCATGAAGCACACAATGTCAAAATCTGGCTAAAATCGACAAATTTTGAATCTTTTGTAGCCCAACTGGCAATGACATCACTATTTACAATAATGTTCCTCTAATTATTTTCCCAAATGGCGATTCCCATTTCCAAATCCAAGGAAGCATCGTCCAATACAATGGAATCCCTATATATCCCAGTGTCACCCTACCCAAATCCTAGCTAGCATCGCTAAATACACCTACGTCGCTATAATTATTTTGAAGCCCTAATCCCAAATCTTGAGAAGCATCACCATTTACAATAGCATCGCTATAGGAAACAAATGTATTGCCAAAATTTCAAAAATCGTTGCAATATACCTACCCCTAACTTGAATTAATTTCAAAGCCTAATAAATGCATGAAAAATTTAAAGTAAAAGAAAAGTTTCAATTTGTGTACCAGTGGTCTTGTGCCTAAAGGATGCTGGTACCCTTGAACTCGGTTGGTGATGTGTCTTGGAAGCATGCGGCAAGCCATTTCATCAATAGGTCAAAGCTCAAAATGCAAAAAATCTCAAAGGTGTGAATGCACAAATGAATTGAAAGTGACCCTTTAGCACATATTTATGCCTAAAAATTAGGGTTTTTTGCCATAATTTTAGAGGAAAGATAGGGTTTTATCCTTTTTTACAAATTTCAGAGCTATACAACTTATTTTGAGACATTTTTTTTTATGTTTTCGAGCTTATTTTTTCATCCCAAAGCTTTTTTGATCCCTGAATCAATATTTCATCTTTGTCAAGAGATCAACCCAAAATTCAAAATTTTTGCTCGATCTCTCAAGGGGGCAGGGTACTAGCTTAATTCCTTTCATTGGGGCAATAGTGGGGCATCCAAAAATCAAGAATTTTAATTTTTTAACCAATGTAATAGGTACCTCACTTCAAAGAGGGGAAAAATGTAAACACTTAAAAAATATCCTGAATGGTATTGCACACTTAAATCTGATATACTGACATCATTTCATCCTGAAATCCATATTCTTTTCTCTTGTTTAATTAAATAAGCCTAGTTATTTAATTAAATGCATCATTGTCATCTATTAATCTAATTAGGTTAATTCCTACCCTCCCACACTAACATTTCACCCTATTTAATTAAATAATACAAATTATTTAATTTAAACCCTAAGTCATCTTATTTAATTAAATAACCCTAAACTATTTAATTAAATATCATATTTGCATCCCCCTTTTTATTAAATATATCAATTATTAAATGTATATCCTCACATTCCTCATCTTGCACATTAAAATTTAGTTTTAATTACTAAATTTGCTATTTTCCCCTCCCATCCACTTGCACGGGGAATATTCCAAAGGAATATTCCCCTATTTGGCTCCCAAAAGGGAATGATTTTTTTCAAACAAACTTTTAAAAAAAATTTCAAAGATGTTATAAAGTTTGTTTGTTTGAATCATTCTCATCCCTTGATCTTTTCTTGATACATGTGATCTTTGATTCTCATCCATTGATGAGAATCCTTGATACATGTTTCACCCTTGATTCAATATTGACCATTGGTAGTTTAAATCAATTTGAGCCCTTGATTATTTATTTTGATTTCCTATAAATACATCACTATTTGGAGAGAAATGGATCCATATTTTCATAGCAAAGTTATGTTGTTGAAATTCATACTCACTTGCATCCATATTGAGCATTTGTTAGAATTTTAGATTAATCTTCATACGTATTAGCTTAAGCATCCATTAATGTCTTCCATATTAGCTTATTTTACATCAATTTCAACAAAAAAATGTATCTATGGATTGCATCTTTGAACATTTTTTACATTTAGCATAGATTGCATCCATTTTATCAAGTATTTTAGCATTCAGCATTCATGTTCATCATGTTAAACTAGTTTTATACCACGTTTTGATCATATCTCATCAGATTCATTAGTTTTCATCAACAAATTCAATTGGAACAAACTCATATTATCCAAGGGATTGAGAAAGGGTCACCATTCAACATCAATGCGACACCACTCCCCCAATGAGATAAGATTCAAGGTCTTAGAATAGATTTCACTTATGTTTTCATGTTGATTTCATGTTAGTTTAATGGGTTCTTATTCTTTAAAATTTCAAATATCTCATTGGGATCATTGATTAGGAGATTAAATAGGATTTAAATTAATTTGGATCTATCATATTTAGTTCACATTATGAATTTGGTCATGGTCGCCCACTACCCTGTAACTTAAAATTTGGGTTTTCAACTTATATTGTTTATGGATGTCAACTTACCCTGTTTATGAGTTTCAACTTACCTTGTTCCTTACAATCTTATTGTTACACCCTATCTGCTCTAAGTGTACAAGGCCATGCCATTTCATTTCAATTCTTAATGCCTAGAAATTCCTATCTATTCTTAATGCCTATCAATTCCTATCTATTGTTAATGCCTAGAATTGTGTTTGTTCTAAAGTCTTCACTTGGTTAGGCACCCATACATGTTTGGATCTGCACAATTCATTGTTTGACTATGCACTCAAGAAATATCCCTTTGTCTTTTAGGTGAGGTTTTCTACCTCACTAGGCATATGCCATTGTCTTTCAATTCGACAATTTCTCAGTAATATTATTTGTGCAATATATATGTACATATATGTATATATATGTACATATACGTATATATATATATATATATGTATATAATCATAAAAATAACAACATATTAAAACTAACATAGTTATTTAGTTATGCCAATTAATAGTATATATATATGCAAACATATGTACCAATTATGCACTTCGAAGAATCCCTTGTATTTTCAGTCAATTTGATTTCATTTATATTCTATATGCCTAGGAATGTCAATTACTTGTATGCACTAAAATGGTGTTGATGAATTTATATTCCATACAATGTGATTGTTACACCTAATTTGTTGTAACTGATTTCACTTCCATTCTTAATGCCTACTATTTATGGAATTCAATGCACTCGTGTTCCATACATTGTGATTTTTATTCCAATTAGTGGTATATATACCAACATATGAACCAAACATGCACTTCTAAGAATATCTTGTAGTTACAGTCAATGTGATTTCATTTATATTATATAATCATAGGAATGTCAATTACTTGTATGTGTAAGTGTGAATAAGTAAAAAGTAAGTAAACACTTGTTAATACAACATTATATCAAGAGAATTAATGAAACTAAGCTAGTAAAAACTAAAAGACTCTTGAAAGCATCATATTGCTCTCTATCTCCAAAGATTTATCAAATCATTGTGGCTCTCAGATCGTGTAAGCACTATGACTGTTTAAAATGACAATTTGAAGAATGAGAATGAAGCTAAATGAAGGAAACTAATCCTATATGATGATTACTAATCTAAATTGACATGAAACTGATAAATGAAAGCTACAACAAACTAAATGCAGCCACGATTTTGAATTAAAGCTATGATGCTATTGATGCTATGCTTGATGCTTGATGCTTGATTTCTTTCCTGCAGAGTAAGATTGCATAAACTTGGGATTATAGATTTTTTCTTTATTGAATGAAGTTGTATTTATAGATTTCCTGACAACAACTTTGCATAGGGGCAACAAACAGAGGCTTGGATTCAATTTGGAGGATTGAATGGTGAGAGATGGAAGAGATGGAGAAGATTGTGGGAATGGTTCCTACCCATGAAAACACCATGCAAGAAGATATGAAGGATTGATGGAAGAGGATTGAGAGATGGATTTCCAATTTGTCTCCAAATCTTCCCATGAAGATTGAATCAATTAATTTTGACATATAATATCTAATTTGGTAGTTGAGGAAATAGAGGAATATTCTTTATGCCTTAATTTAAATATTTTTGATTTATTTAAATTAGCAAAGAGGGGAATAAATAATTTAATAAAACAAACTATAGAAGTTTTATATTAAATTAAAATAGAAGATATATGATAATTAAACAACAAATTATTTAACCTTTGTTTAATTTATTTAAATGATGTGATAGAATAAAATAGAGGAATTGATAATTAAATCAAACAAAGTATTTATTTTTGTTTATTTAATTAAGATGAAATAATAGAAGAGTTAGAAGAATTAAAAATAAGAATTAAAACTTGAACTATATAAATAAATATTTATTTTTATTTAATAGTAGAGGAATTTAGGATAATTAATCAAATAAATCGTATTTAATTAATCAGATTCACTAGACCAAGTTTAGGTGTATACATTTTTCCCCTCTTTGAAGTGATGTGTTTATGCATTGCTTCAAAGAAAATTTTGCCGCTACTACTAGTATTGACAAAAAAAATTCAATGTGCCCTAGACATGCCCTTAGATATTGATTTTCAAGCGATTGATGATAATATGCCCCCTCGAGAGATAAATTTATGATGTTTTGTTTCTTTTGGATTTTTGGATTTTTTAAAAAATTTGATGATTTTTCAATGATGTGATGTTGATTTGATGATTAAATAACTTATCTCTCAATATTGATGAAGGAAATTCGGCCCTTAGATGAATTCCAATTAATCTTCCAATAAAATTAATTAAAAATGTTGAAAATCCCACAAAACTCCATCTTGAATAAACATAATAAAAGGTTAAAACGTCATTTTCATAATCATTTGTGAAATTGACTTTTGAAATCCTTGTGAGAGAGACATAGCTGAGCCACTTGGAGCAGGATGTCGATTCCCTACCACACCCACCAATTCGAGCATGTACGATGTCACCAACGCCTGACCACTTATAGACCTCTAGTATGTACACATAATCCTCCTCATACTTTGTGCAAATTCGATTTTCATGCCCTTTTTTGTATTTGAAAATTCTAGTAGTTTTCATGCTTCAAGTGTGCACTTTAGCACTTCACACTCCGGTGTAGCGCTCCTAGGAACTATTGTAGCGCTTTGAGAATTAGCGCTTCTGTTAGATTTGTTAGCGATTTGATAGGATAAATTAGCGCTTTGCAACTAGTAGCGCTTTGATAGGATAGAATAGCGCATTTGTAGTTTAAATTAGCACCTTGAGGGTTTAACACTTCAAGATATTGTTTCATCACTTTGACTACCCGTAATAGCACTTTGATTGACGTGGCACTTTGATAGCATACTATAGCACTTCTGAGTGATAAAAGAGTGCTTCTAGTTTTTTAGCGCTTCAAAAGCCTGTTCTAGCGCCTCCATGTGATGAAATAATGCTTCGAATTTTTTAGCGCATTGAATGCTTGTTCTAGCGCATCTAAGTCATGAAATAGTGCTTCTGATTTCTTAGCACTTTGAATGTCTATTTTAGCGCATCCAAGTCAGATTTGCAAATTATGTAAAATTTTAAACTTGATTTTGTCAATTTTGATTAGGACCACTCTTCGGTTTGATATGATTTTATTATCTAAATAACCTTGATGATTGATTCTGATGATAGATAAGAATTTTATTATCCTTATGATAGGTGAGGAATAAAATCAATTTTGATGAACCTCATGATAGGAGAGGTTGAATTTAAATAAATCAACCTCATGTAGGTGAAGTACAATTTAGATTGATAATGATGACCTCATGATGAATGAGGTTTGATTAGATTTGATAGGATAATGACATGTGATATTTGACACAGTGTACTGATTTAAAGCATTTCATGATGATAAGAGCATCTGGGTAACCTCCAGATGCGAGAGAATTTTACATGGACATTTGATTTGATTACGTAGTTGACAGCAGATGAGATTTAGATTATTACTCGATGTGGTCTTTCCTCTCTTCTTGACATGCCCTAGATTAGGATTAATCAAGGTCTCCTCATAGCTTTAGTTGAGCGGTGGCACAGTGACCATAATACCTTCCACTTACCTACTGTCGAGATGACAGTCACTCCAAAGGACGTGTGGTGGATATTACGGATATCATTTGTTGAGGAGATTGTAGTGTATGATTCACATGAGGCTGGTGGGAGAGATGCTCTTCGTAGATTTTTCTCTAGGATAATCATATTGTAGGATAGTGTGTTTAGTGGTGTACGATGGCCGATGCTTATGCTACTTTACCAGTAGTGCTTGTTGGATTCATTGGAGGTTTCCTTTGTCTTGATCGTAGGTCAAAGGGATTCTCTGTTTGTTGGGGCCGTATAATTGAGAGCATGGTCATGCATGGGACTAGATGTGCTTGGGGGATGTGTATGCTGACACATCTTTATCATGATTTACATTCAATTGTATACTTGGGAGAATGTAGCCTATCAATGGGAGTTACTTTGCTTCAAGTTTGGGCATGGGAGCATTTTTCCATCACATGAACACTACTAGTACGAGATAGACCAACTACTAGGCCGCATGTTTTTAGATACAAAGGTCAACTTACCCAATTCAAGATGGGTAAGTTGGAGCACTAGAGGCGTGTATTAGATGATTTAGAGGTTGTCACATGGCACCCATATCTGGACTGCAAGCATTGGGAGGAGGATGATGTAGTTCATGGTTATTTGTGTGATTCCATGTACTTGATTGGCAGGACCCATTTTGTACTAGAGAGATTTTTACTGCAGAGAGTCTATAGATAATATGGTATTTTTCAGTGCATGCCTCAGGATTTTGTAAGTTATGCTCGACGTCAAAGTGATACAGTAGATTAGGGGCCATGTTTATCTTATGATACCATAGTGGAGGGATATCATGCTCTAAAATCCTTTAGCTTGGGACATGCATCGGGATATTATAGAGGCACCAGTGACTACAGAGTATGCCCAGTATTTGTCATTACATCCTTGTCCTTGGATTACCATTCCGGATGAGCCAACACCACTACCTACAAAGGATGATATTGCAGAGGATCCGGTCGTAGCCGTTGAGGTGGAGGAGGATATTGGTATGGAGGAGGATAGTGGGGATGATAGTGAGGCAGGTGGAAGTGATGAGAGCAACAGTGGGGAGAGTAGTAGTGATGAATGAGATGATGGTGATGATGGTGGTAGAGGGGTTGTGGCAGGCAGCATGGGTCCATCTTCTAGTAGTCCTCATAAGAGGTGAGCAGTGGAGAGAATTTCTTCAAACTAGCAGCCATAAATTGCCAGCCTACAGGTGCATATACAGACTCTGCAGGGTCAGCTTGTTCAGGCACAGGGTTTACTTGTGTAGACACAGACACAGTTATAGACCCAAGCATAGGCTCATGCACATTTTTTAGCACAGGTTCAAGGATAGTTGGAAACTATGCAGACACATGTTTCCACACTGACAATGGAGAGAGACAGTGTTAGGAAGATCCCCAAGCAAGCACAGGGGACTACCGAGACCTTGCAGCGGATAGCCGATGGTACATCTATTGCTAATTATATGAGGGAGGTTCTTCATGTCAGTAGAGAGGTAAATTTCTACAGGGGTTGTTATCATGATGTAGTTTTGGCCTAGTGGAGAGTGAGCTATGCCCCTTCCGGATCTGGTAGCTCACATACCCAAAAATTTAGTGAGGGTGTGGTGCAGCCTCCATAGAGAGATCTGAGAGATCTGAGAGATCTTGAGGCTTCTAGTGGGGGAGGTACTAGTCCTGTGATGCCAACACCATCTGGCAGTAGTAGATCCTAGCTTCTGCCATATGATTTTGTGACATACTTTTGAGATATGATGTATACTATGATTCAACCAGTTTTGATGATGTATCTTTTTTATTGTAGACTTCATTGTATACTTGACATTGATGATTATATGGTTTATATGATATGCAACGGATTTTTGTCTATCTGTGATGGTCCTATTTATGATTCTATGATGGATGCATTTATTTTCAATGTTCTATATGCCATGCGATGATTCTAATTATGATTTTATGATGCATGTTGATGATATGCTTATGATGTATGATGTTCTAATTAATGAATGATGTATGGATGTATGTTATTGACGTATGCATGCATGATTTATTTTATTTTTATATGATGATGAAATATGGATGTAATGATGTGATGCTAACAAGATGTATGTTCCTATGTTGATATGAATGTGAAAATAGATAATGTATGATGAATCGATGGAAATGCAAGAATATGATGTAATAATAAAATGATGAATCGATGTATGATGTATTTGATGTATGCCAAAATAATTGGTGGATGGACGAAAAAATGATATGGTCTAGCTTTGAAATTTTCTCTTAGAACTTTTATATGATAGGGATACAAAATGATTTGATTTAAAATGTATGAATGATGAATAAAAATGCCTTCTAATGTAAAAAAAAAACGTTGATGCAACTACATGATAATGATGATGTTTTATTTTTATGTCAAGTATACTCAGTCTTATTAATAGAAAAGATAATCATTGATTTGAATCCTTTTTATAAAAAAACACTCTGTAGATGTAGAAATATTTTATGAATGCAATCTAATTTTATTATGAAAAAAAATATATGCAAACTATTGACATTTTAACAGTACTTTTGTGCTTTTTATCATCATAGAGATTTTAAAATTTTGAAAGTGAGTACAAGCATCAATGGTATATGTTAGACGAATGACGATCTGAGTACTACTTTCATGATTTTTGATATTTCAAGTGAAACAAGAATCGAGGTATAATTAAACCGAGATGACCTAAGAATTTCTTTCATAAAATAGACAAAAATTAACCACTTTCCTATGTGAATTGGAATGTCATCCATGATACTTTCTAGAGCACTTCCCGTGATAATTCACATAGTAATTGTGATTAATTCATAGACAAAAAACAAAGAAAATACCATTCTCCTTCCTTCTTTCTCTAGTTCAATACATCATCGAGTTTCTCCAAAGAAAATGATAACCAAAAATAAAAAACAATGCATCTACCTTTTACTTAAAGTGTTTCAATCATTATTTAGATTAGATCATCCATCCTGATTTTGTGATATTTTTGTGATTTTTTGAGACTTTTGGACCGAACCTAACCTACTGACCTATCGTAGGGGCCTCAGGGGCTGATCAAATATTAGCATTTCCTATGTTATGCACACAAAGATCACATAGTTTGACTGACACTAACTCATGTTTTGGTTTTGAATTTTTGAGACTTACCTTTTTGACTTGTTTTTGGATTTTATGATATGATACATATGTTTGATGAATTTTCTGATGGTGATTGATGTTTCCATGTTGCGTTGTGTTTCAATCATCATTCTTGTTGCATTTGTTTTCCTATTTTGTTAAGCCTTGATGTTTTATTGCCCCCAAGCCAGAGTGAGACATGACCATAATGATAATGGATACAAAATGATAGTGAGATTTACGATTATGATATGTATCCCAATAGATGGCAAAAGCTGGTTAAATCATAAATAGCGCCTATTTCTAGGTTTTCACTATATGTTTTTATTGTAATTTTTTATTTATATATTTTCTACATTTTTCTATTTTTTCTATTTTTTTTTTTTGTTTATATTTTCTATTATTGAGATTCCTGTTTTCCAGGTTTTCATCAAGGCAATCATTTTTAGGATTTTTCAATCATGGACTAGGTGACTCAGGTATAGAACTTTCTGAGATGGATATTGTTGATAGTTTCATCAAAAAAATCCCTTTTTGATGTTGATAGTTGATAGGATCTTGATCCGTACACTAATATGATGAAAAAGGGACCTAGCCAGTTAGGTTCAAACTTCCCTTTCTTTTCTCTGTCCTACTGATTTCTAGGGTTCTCTTTTAGGACCAAATCGCCAACTTGAAAGACTCTAGGTTTTACCCTATGATTGCAGCTTCTTGATATTCTTTGTTGGTATGCTGTGAGATTATTGAAACTTGTTGATGATGCTCATCCAACAATTACAGTTCTTGAAGCCTAGATACTCTATAGTCCTCATCTGAAATGATTCATTTTAGTGACACACAGAGTGATGGAATCTCTACTTCAATGGGTAGTATGGCCTCTAATCCATATACCAAGGCATATGGTGTAGCTCATGGTGGTGTTCTAATGCTGGTTCTCTAGGCCCATAGTGCAGGATTAAGTTGAACATGCCAATCACGTCCAACATTGTTAACTGTTTTCTTGAGTATTTTCATAATTGTCTTATTTGAGGCCTTTGCTTGACCATTTCCCTAAGGATAATATGGTGTTGAGAAATGATGTTTGATATGAAATTTATCACACAATTGTCGGACATCCTAGTTTTTGAATGGTCATCCATTATCAGTGATAATAGATTGAGGTATACCATACCGACATATTATGTAATTCAATATGAATGACGAGATCTATTTTCCAGTGATAGTTGTAAGAAGAACTGCTTCTATTCATTTTGTAAAGTATTTTGTTGATGTGATTATGAACTTGTGTCCATTGGATGAAGATGGATTTATCTTCCCTACCAAGTTGAGTCCTGATTGACAAAAGGGACATGCTGATGTGAATGAACAAAATTCTTGAGCCGGTGTGTGGATCATATTACTATGAATCTGACACTTTTGGCACTTCTTGACAAACTAATAAGAATCATTGTCCATACATGGCCAGTAATAACCTAAATGAAGGAGTTTCTTTGCTAGAGTTATACCACTGGAATGAGTGCCAAAAATACCTTCATTAACCTCACATAAGGTTGTCTCAGATTTTTTATGTTCTAAACATCAGAGAAGGGTATCATCTAGACCTCGATGATAAAGGATGTCGGTGATTAAAATATGTCGGGCGGATTGGCAGATGAAGTTGCATTTCTAGTTCCTGGAAAGACTGGGAGGGAGGATGTTGTCTTTTAGGTAAGCATATGTTTTCTCATAGACAAAGGATTCAATGGTATCTAAATGGCATATGGTATGGGATTCTGAACTATTATAAGAAGGAATAGATACTTGTTCTACCATAAAATCATAATGACCACATTTCTCTGGCAATTGTAAAAGAGAAGCAATTGTTGCCATAGCATCAACTGCTTTGTTTTTTGCCCTTCGAATTTGGTCAAATTTGATATTGAAAAAGTATTGTTTGAGATCATCAATCAGTTGTTTATAGGGCATCAACTTTTCATCTTTCATCTGATATTCATCATTTACTCGATAAATGACTAATTGAGAATTCCCATATACTTGTAACTCTGTGATTTTCCTTTCAATAGCCACTTTGACTCCAATGATTAATGCCTCATACTCCACCACATTGTTGGTGCATTGAAACACTAGTCTATAATATTTTGGGATAGTGTGTCCTTGGGGTGTAATGAACAAAATTCATACACCAGATCCACTTTGTGTATATGATCCATCAAAGTAAAGTATCCATTGTTGTGGTGTTACTATCAAAATGTTTGCATCAGGAAACTCCATTGTCATAGGCCGATCATCTGGTAAAGGAGCTTTAGCTAATTGTTCAAAGATCACTTGACCTTTGATGGCTCTCCTTTCCACATACTAAATATTGAAATCACTTAAAGGAATGACCCGTTTGGCCAATCTACCTATTAAAGCATCCTTATTGAGTAGATATTTTAATGGGTCAATTTTTTCTATGAGCCTGATTATGTGAGTCAACATATAATGTCGCAACTATTGGGTAAAAAATACCATTGCCAATCAAGATTTCTCAATGGAGGTATAATTTATTTCATAGCCATTCAAAGTCTTGCTGATATAGTAAATGGCTTGTTCCCTTCCTTCATAATCTTCTTGTGCCAATAGTGCTCCTAAAGAAATATTCGTTGTTGCAATGTATAGTATTAAAGGTCTTCCTTTTGTAGGTGACATAAGAATAGGTGGTGAAATTAGATATTGATTTATTTGGTTGAAATTTTTTTCACACCCTTGTTCCCATTTGAATACAACATTCTTATGTAATAGATGATTGAATGGATGACTTTTGTCTGCTAGATGGGAGATAAATCTCTTGATTGATTGTAGCCTTCCCTGTAGTGACCTAAGTTGACTAATGTTTCTGGGTGGTGGAATTTCCATTATTTCCATTACCTTTGTTGGATCTACTTTGATACCTTTTTCTGAGACTATCCTAAGAGTTTTTCTGATGTGACCCCAAAGACACATTTCTTAGGGTTTAGTCTGACATTGAACTTTTCTAGCCTTGTGAAAATTTTTCCCAAGAAATCTAGTTGTTCCTCCCTAGAATAAGATTTAGCCAAAATATCATCGACATAATCCTCTGTAAAGGTGTGCATCATATCATGAAAGATAGTGGTCATTTCTCTTTGATAAGTTACCCTTGCTTTTTTCAAACCGAAAGGCATGAAATTCCAGCAAAAGGTTCCCTATGGAAATATGAATGTAGTTTTCTCTTGATCTTCTGGTGCAATCTTAATTTGGTTTTATCTGGAGAAACCATCCATTACCGACAACATGGCATGCCCTACTATTAATTCTATGATGATGTCAATACTAGGAAAGGGGAAATCATCCTTGGGGCATGCCTTATTCAGGTCCTTGAAATCTAAGCATATCCTAATACTATTACCTGGCTTTGATATAGGTACAATATTTTATATCCATTCAACATAATCAGTAGACCTAATGAATCTGACATCTAATAATTTCTTCAGCTCATCCTTTACCATTAGTGCAATGTGGGGATGCATCTTTCTCAAATTTTTCCTTACATGTTTGATTCCAATAGCTAAAACAAATGATGCATTAAAAGATTTGGGTCCAAACCTGGCATATCGGAGTATGACCAAGCAAAATTAATGCTTCTTTCTTCAAAGAATTTGATAAATTCAGGTCTTTCTTTTGTTTTCATAGATTCTACTTGATGTAAAATCTTTTCTCTTTCTTTGGTGCCAATGTTTACAAACTGTGTAGGCTCCACCAAAACTGATGACCTTCCATGATAATGCTCCATAAGAGTGTCAAATATCCCATCTTTCAGTGCCTTAGAGAGGTTTTCACTATCGGATGTGTTCTTTATTTTTTATTTTTCAAGATCTAATGCTGCCATAGAATGGTTTTCACCATTAGATCCATTATTCTTTTTTTTATTTTTACAACTGGAAAATTCAACACCCTCCTACCGAGTTGTGCTATTATGAAAGTTATGGATAAAACTTGTACCAGGTTCATCACAACATAGGAAATTTGTGATAGCATCATCGTTTGCAAATATGGGTACATTTATAGGTTCAATGGGTTCCCAATCAATAAGTTCAGGATGGACTAAAGACATGAAGTCATCAGATTGACTCTGGTTAATGGTGGTAAGGGTTCAGACAACTATTTGGTCAGAGTTGTTATTAGGGATGTCAAGATCAATGATGGTACCCTCCTCAAGATTATCTAGTTCACTCGATGTTTGTTCATCCTCACTTGAGTCATCAATATTTTGTAATCCTAATAAGAATGATCTAGACCCTGAGCTCTATCCCTCCTCACATGTAGGTGCATATTGTTTTATGATATCAATTTGGATATCCGTGTAAGATATATTGGAATATAGATCCCATTCATATTCATTAGAATTTGTTTCAGAACTATCTCTTACCTAAAGGATTCTTTCAACTGCCTTCTTTGTCAATTCTTGTTTTTATTCTTTTGAGTAACCCAATCCTATCTTATCTTTTGAATGAAGAGTAAGAGGTTGAATAGGTTCCACAATGCCTTCTATTCTTTTTCCAATAGGTCCCTGTCCTTCATAACCCATTTTTTTCTAAAATAGCCTTCCCTTTTCCATACTTATCTGTGTTGGTGTTGATGTTTGTTGATGTCGATGTTTCTCCATCTTTGTATAACCAATCAAGGATAGCTTTGTCTTATGACTCATCCTCTATAGTACCGTCTCTTACAAATATTTCCTCTAGAACCATGGTAGGTTGTGATGTTTTTTGTTTCATCATTGATGGTTGTCCATACTTCTTTGGAGATGACATCAATTATGAAAGGTTAAGTGACTGCTTAATAGAATATTGTCCCATGCCTTTGTTTGTTAGCTGGACCTGTTCTTGTAATTTTTGTGATAAATAATTTTGGGGATCTTGATTGTCTGTTAATTTGCTTTCAACAACACTTGTATCTTGTGATTTATCCTTTTTCTCCACCCACTTGGATATAATATTTGGAGGTTTTTTACCATCTGATGAATTTGAAGTGCATGTTTCCCTATTGTGAGGCACAAAAGTGTCTTGAGAATTTTTGAGTGTGTTACAATGTTGAGGATTGTTACTATATACTGATATAGTCACCTCTTGTCCATTTACTTGAAATTTCAAACATTGGTGATAGGTCAAAGGTACTGACTGCATTTCGTGAATCCACATACGTCCTAAGAGTATATTGTAGGTTAACTATTTTTCTAGTACATGGCATGCTATATTTTTCATCATTGGTCCCACTTGGATGGCCAGCACAATCAGACCCTTAGAAGATATTTCTTCCTTATCATAAGCTTTTATTATCATTTTCCTTTGGGCATCAATAGCATTATCTGAATACCCTAGTGCACAAATTAACCTTAAAGTACAAATGTTCAAACCAGCTCCCCCATCTATTAGGACTCTTTTAACATGATGCTTGTGGATCAATACTTCAATATGGAGGGCAATGTTATGTGGATCATTAAGGGACACATCATCCTATTCAGAGAATGATAAACAGTATGGTGTGGTCAAATTTCCCACCATAGCTTGGAATTGACAAACATCTAGGTTGTTGGGTACTGTGGTGCAAAGAAGTGCTTGTTTTAAAACTTGCTTATGTGACGGTGATAGTTTAAGGAGTTCAAGTATTGATATTTGCATTGGTATTTTCTGAAGTTGGTCGACAATGTTGTATTGACTTGTAGGTGGAGTTTTGTTATTAGGCGCAACTCCCTTTAAAATTACCTTGGATTTCCCCCTTGTCATTACATTAATTGGTTGATAGCTTTTTTGTTGTCCATGTGATTACTAGTTGTCATAATTTGGTAAAAGGTCTTTAAAGGCTATATGATTGTTGTTGTTTTTGATGTCCCTCTATGCTTACCCTTTTTTTTTTAATCAAATCTTGGAATATATGTTTTAATTCCATGCAATCATTTGTCTTGTGTCCCTTATTGTTATGGAAGTTACAATAATCTGTGTCATTCCGCCATGGTGGTTTGACTTTTGGATCCAAAAAATGTGCTTCTCGTGTAGTGATAAGATCACTTGCAATAATTTCCTTCATTTTTGATTCCAATGTTTGGCCTAATGGTGTGAATCGATGTTGGTTTGATGATTTTTGATACGTTTGTGGTATTGATTCTCCTTTGTTTAGATTATTGTTTTGATTGATATTTGACTTGATGTTTTGATCACTGTTTTGGTTTTTCCTTGAAGTAGATGTTGTCAAGTTAAAAAATTGGTTTTGTATTTTTAAAATCACTTGCAGTTTCATTGATCCCGGTATTTATGTTCTTTTACCAAAATTTTGGTTTGTCATTGTTGATATATTGAATTGAGGAGTTGGTTTTGTGTGATTTTTCATTGTACTGCTTGATCACCCCTCATTTTATCAATGCTTCTTCAATTTTAAGGCTATTTTCAATAACCTTGTCAAACGTTGGAGTACATTGTAATTCGAGCCTATAGCTCATCTCATCTATCAAATTTTATATGAATAACTCGATCTTTTCTTCCACAAGTATGGAGCGAGGATACCTAGAAAATAGTCTTTGCCATCATTGTAAGAATGATAGGAATGTCTCACCTTTGTTTTGCTGCATGTTATAGATATCCTTTATTGTGATGTCATGTTGGATGTTAAAATTATATTGTGATATGAACCTATTGACAAGCTTTTCAAAAGTTCGTATACCTGGTTGAAATTTGGAAAACCATTCCATACATTGCCCTCCTAAAATTCTTGGGAATAACCTCATGAGGTAAGTTTATTCTTGTGAAAATTCTAAGCTCATGGTCTTTAATTCCCTTATATGGTCGATTGGATTTGTCTTACCATTGTATGTGTCATACTTTGGAAATTCACAATGTCTAGGGAAAGTTATCAGGTCAATTGTTGGGTCAAAAGGATAAGGAAAAATGTCCTGTAATGCATACCTATTCGTGTTTCCCTTTGTCATGTCTTGTATTTGTTGTTGTAAGTTCTTCATTTGGTTTGTTAAGGCAATAATCGGATCTACACCTTGTGTGTGTTGTGGTATTAAGATTTCACTTGTTCTAGGTGCTTCTTTCAAGTGATTGACATCGAAGTCTTTGGGAAGTTTGGCACCTGATTCAACTAGCATTAGGAGATATTTTTCCATGTCTTGCTCTAAGATCTTTTCCATAAATTTATGGAATTTTGGATGCTGTTGTGTTTTTTGTATGTCTTTTGCTATCACTTTGATGTAAGCTTTTCTAGGGATTTTCTTCTGCCATGGTAGTTGATGTTTCAAGTTCCTTTTCTAAGAACTATTGATGGTGTTTTTATGCACTTCTCAACATAGGTAATACGTAGGTGCATTACCTCTCTTGAAAGACAATCTTCCACAATTAGATTATAGAACACTATCCCAAGGTCTCTTGGGTGTTAGGTCATGATGAGGCTTGGAATAAATAAGTTGTTTGGTGTGATTTTGATGGAATGACAAGGCAATCTTACATGGTCAGAGTTGTAGGAGAATCGAGTCAATGAATCGAGTTTTAGGGATTTGGAATTACTATGCTTTGCTGCAGGTTCAGGTAGTAGTCTTAGACTCCATTATTTCATCGGATTTGGCTTTACAATGTGCCACAAACCTTAACACAAGTTGTTTCTAAAAAAGGGGAAAAAGAAAAAGGGCGAGGAAGGAGGATGTTTCCCGAACCTACAACTACCAATGAACAGTGATCATGGAGGTTCCTACTATGGACAGTTTCCTTAAACAAAATTTCACTTAATCAAAATTCTCACAATGTCATGACATCTGTGCTATCTTCTAAGGACTATAGATATTCATAATTCATTTGCTATGGGGAGGTGAATAAAAATGAGATTTGATGAGCAGCAATGAAATCAAAGTCCAGACTAACTTTGCACAGTCATCTACCTTTAGCAAATGACCAAAAGTATGGATGAGAAAAGCATACACACAACATCAATCTTCAAAACCAGAGATAACATACTAAATCTACCAAATCTAATCTAAGGATTTTAAAATAGAAAAGTAACTTAAAGAAAAGTTCTAGCTAAATGGAGAAGAATCATGAAACATGTGGAGAAATCTAGAAATACACCAGAAAATGACTGTATTTTCTATTATATTTTCAGCATTATGTCTTTACAACAACTCAACTCCCTTAAAATGAGAGGAGGAGAGCCCTATTTATAGTTTTCAAAAAGCAAAAGAGTGGCCAAGATTTGATTCTATTGTGTGGCCAGGATTCACTTTACATTAGGGTTTCACCTACCCCCAAATATATTACATTTATAAATAATTTCTTGTTTCTTCCCTATTTAGTCATCTAGTGACAGCACTGTAGCAAATTTATCTTTTAGCCATTTGCCCTTTGCTGTAGCTATTCTTCAAGGAACTCTTCGTCGATGATGGGATTTCCCTCTCACTTCTTCAACACGGCATACTCTATGAAGTTCAAGATTAGCGGTCAGAGCTTATCCATCTCCATTATGTCCAATTGTAGCACTTGGTAGCTCCGCTCCTGGGAATTGCTGACGATTTTCTTCCAGTACTCTTCATATTTAGCTGCACTATCCTTGAAAAGCTCTGACTGTCCGAAGTGGGGCTTTATGTTCTTAGGATTGATTTTGACTGCTGGTGGCTCATACCCTGTCATCAATTTGATGTACCGAGAGCATTCTTCTCTAGAATCCCTATCCCATTCGATGTCTAGCACTATCCGCTCAATGATTTGTTCGAGCCTTTTCCTTCTATGATTGAAATCTCGCTTCCAAACATCTACTAACCAGTGGTCGTCATCCTTGAAGGCAAGGTCCTTCTCCCAGACCTCGCTTGGTAATGCCAGTATGGCCTCGATCTTCAGATAGGTTGCCTCATACTTTGCTGGGAACTCTTCACATATCTACCTCGTACTTTCAAGAGTTTTTTGAACTTCTAGGAACCTATTTGTTGTCCGGACAACCAAGTTGATGCCCGTATTTCCCATATCCAAGACCTACCAGAACTAGTTTTCCGTAGTCTTGTCCATGTTCCATCTCTTCTCTAGCTTGTTAATCTGTTCCTAGGACAACAACTGAGGTGGGGCCGATGACATTGTGGGCTGCTCATCTGGAGATGACCACTGCTGAATATAAACTATTAGATTAGCCACCTACTCCTTTAGTTCTTCCTTGGAGACCTTATCTTGCTGGATAAGGTGCACCACTGTGGCGACCGACTCTTGGATATGCTAAACCTTTTGTTCTCTCATGGCCAGTCCCAAGTCAATGGTGGAGACATTGTAAGTTATACCTTATTCTCCAACCATCGATGTTGCTATTTGCACTGCCCTTGATCCTGAGGCATCCATGGTTACTTTTGATCTGACCTTTGGCCTTTTCTCTTTCTTGGTGCTTATTCACACTCTATCCATAATGGCTTCCAGCCTTGCCTTGGGATCCTTCAAGGTGGGAGTCTTTTGCTTTAGCTGTCTTTGTAGCCAATCGGGCACTTGGGGTTCTTCCCTTGGTGGTTCACTTTGATTCCCACTGTCCTCCTTCTCAAGTTCAACGGTTCTGACAATAAGAGTCTTCTCCTTTGTTCCTACATTTTCCTTTTCTTCATCAAGGTCTTGTTCGAACATTTCATGTCTAGCGGTGGACTCGTTGTGCAATTGCTCTTTGGGTGAATCTTTCTTTTCAGCATCCCCCTCTTCTTTGTTTAGAATATATTGATGTTCCTCAAGGTTCTCCCCTTGTTCATCCTCATGGAGAAATGCTTCCTTGTCATGCTCTGTGGTTTGGCCATGTCCCTCAATTGGAGACCTATTACCCTCCATCTCTGGAGCAGCAATCTCCTCTTCCCGTGCAAGCTGGTCCTCAATTTCCTTGAGCTCCTTGCCCCACTCTACATTGAGCTCAGGATCATTTGACTCTCAGAATAGTTAAGCATTGAGGTCCTCACTGGAAGACTCATAGGCCACCTCATCAATCTCCTGAAACTCAAAGAAGGGATGTTCATGATATTCAAACTCCTCATCCTCTGGCGCCTTCCCAGCCTCTAGCTACTATCGTTCAAGCTCATCTGATATCTACATGGTTTCTTTCATCTTTGGTGATTTAGTAGAGGGGGAGGGAGTTGGATCACAAGCCATAGCCTGAGCTATCATAGCCTGGATCATCGGATTGGTGAGCATCCTTGAAAGCTCAGATGACACGTTCTGCATGTACTTTACAAAAGACTCCGGAAGGCTAAGGGCAGGCATTGTAGCAGCAAAAATAGAGGGAAGGGAAGGAGACATAGAGGAAGAGGACATTGGCGAGGTGGTGGCAAATGATGAATCCACTGGAATAACTTGCAACAGTGGAGGAGTAGGAGCAAGGTGGACGGAGATGTCCACCGTAGGCAGGGAGGAAGTAGAGACTGCAAGCGAAGCATGAGGGGTAGGGGAAGCAGTAGTAGTAGTAGTAACAATGGTAGGAAGGGACCTTGGCAAGCTAGATCCTCCTCTTCTGATCCCAAGGGATGGACTTTTGGTTAATATAGCCGTCCCTGTGCTGCTAGTTGTTTTCCTCCTCTTCTTGGAAGGTTCAGGCTCAAAAGCCTTACGGGCATAGACCTTCGATTTGGGTAGCTATTCACTAGCCTCCTTTCTTTTCTTGGTCTTCATTGATGGTGGGATCTTGGATGTCTCGCCAGTTATAGTGGTAGCTACTCCACCTTCAGAGCCACTTGGTTCACTTACATGTTCACTTGTATCATTGAATGTTAAGAGGACCCTTTGTTGTTTCAATTGGGCCACCTTCTTGTCAATCCATGCCCTTGTTTGGATTTCAACGGGCTTAGTGAGTACACTGATGTCATTAAGCTCTAGTTCATTCTAGTCAATTGCAGGCAGCGGCAAGTTGGAAACTGCATCGTAGCCTGGATCGATCACTGTGTCTTCATCCTCCTCAAGCTGGTTAGGGACTGGACACAAGTTCACCCTTCGTACCTAGATGGCAGTCATGCGCATGTAATGTGGCAACCGCACCTCAAGATCATCTTTTCCATTGGCCCATAAGTCCTCAATGTTGTGGAGGTGTGCGTATTCACATCCTAGTGCCTTTCTGACATGACCATAAGGATCCATTCGTGGTCGTACTGTGTATTGCTCGAAGTTATATTCGGCTAGCTCTTTTTTCGAATATCCTGCACACTAGGAGGTGTGGATCTTATACATCCCTTGACCAAGGTTAATGGGATAGGTGGGGCCTTCCAAATGCTTTTTGCTTAGGATGCTATGAATATGTTGTAGCTGTCGGGTCAGCTCCAAGAGAATGATCCAGTCATTTGGGTACCGGGGTAGCTTGTTTGGTCTTTCGATGAATCCTTGAGTGTGAATGTAGGTGAACCTGGGGAACTGAATGTACCAAAAGGAATACTACCTAAGGAGGGCCCTAGCACTGTGGGATATCCTCCTATGAAAATCCCCTCTTAAGGACTGGATGAAGTGAGCGATGAATGCATTGTTCACCCTGCAGTAATCCTTCTTAAAATTCAAGAACTGTAGCTGAGGGTACTTGTAATAAGGTTTGAGCTCTGGCCCTAATGGATTACTGGGCATTACTGTCAATCCCTGATAGTGCCGCCGATTGGTGAGGGAATACACCAAATAGGAGGTCATGAAGAATTTGGTGGTCCTCTTCATGATGGTAAACTGCTCGTGGAAGCAGTCGCTGATTATCTCACCCCAATAGAAGGTAGTGCCTTTATCGCGGAGAATTTGCTCTATAAAATAGAACATCTATTCTTGGAAGAAGACCATGTTGGGGAGGCCCATTACTCAGCTGAGTAGAGTTACAAGGTCATGGTAATCTTTGAAGAAATCACTGCAGAAGAGCTCCTGAGGAAGCTTCCTAGCACTACCTCATTTTTCCTTCAACCAGTACTGGTTGATAAGCTTTTTGCACCCCAATGGGTCCTGTTCCCACAACTCTTTGCATTCTTCCCTGGTGGGGACCTCCATGCTCTCAAAGGTAGGAATGTGGAAGGTTGTTGTTATACCTAATGGAGACATATATGCAAGGATATTTCCATCCCAGTCTACTATAGTTCTAGTGTCAGGTTGGTATGCCTCCACACACACCATTACTAGCTCCGTGGCCACTAAGGCCGGTAGGAAACCTACAGCCTTAACAATTCCACTGCTCTTTATTAGCCTTGCATTTTCTGTTTTGGGGTTCATTCTGACCCTCTACGTGAATTCGTCAACATTGACCTGTCTGATGTTGGTATCTGTAACATCCCTCCAAAGGGTGGTGATCTTGGATTGTATAGGGACCCCTTGGAATTTTTACTTCATCAGGTCCTTGTCCTCCTTGCCTTTTGGTGGCTTGGTTATTCCTTTCCCTTTCTTGGAGGCACCAGAAGTCTCTGCACCAGATTCCATAAATCCTACACAAAAGACATGAATTAGTAACAATAAACTTGACAAAACGGCCACCGACAAGTCCTTGCATGTCAAGATTAGTTTTGTAATCATAATTTAGATTCACTAAGCATGCAAACTTGATACTTCATCATTAGAAGGTAGTGCAAACAATCCGAACTTCCAAGCCCGGAATTCCCTTGGCAGAATGTCGTTTGAAAGGGAAAAATGAGGATGGAATTCCCAAGGGCACTTCTCGGGGTTGGATTTGAGGATTTGAGGGTGGATGTGAAGGAAAACCTAATTTTAGCAAGTGGGTTGAAATCCATTTTGGATTTGGAGGTCATTTGATCCTTCGTTTGGGAGCTTGGGTATCATCTATAGGAAAGCTATTTGAAACGACACAAAGGACACGAAATTTCGGGTGTTAGAATCCGGGTCTCAGATTGCCATCACTGGGAAGCAGTTACAGGTCGGCCGTTGGGAATGGCGAAATGGAAGTGGAAATCTGAGGAAGGAAATTTGGAAGACAGTTCTCGAAAGCAGTCAGAGGGTTTAGGATAGTCAGACGGCGAACAGGGCACCGGGAACCAGGGGTCAGGAAGCTATCCCGAATCCGCCATTAGAACGACGCCGGTGCAGCGGAATCCTACTAGGGGAATTCCGGTGTTTAGAATCCAGAAGAAGCTCGGAGGAGAGATTTTGCCTGAATTTGGTTTCGGTGGGGTCGGAAAGACGCTCGGGCGAGGCCGTATAAAATGGTGATGACACAATGGAATCCTGAGAGGGGAATTTCAGAGGTCGAGGTTTGATGAGGGTTAATTGGTCGAAGGTTCCACCTGGAAGCTAGAAGACTTTTGCGGTCAGGAACCAAGGTTTAGAAAGCTGCTCAAGGAAGGCCGTCGAAATGGCGAAGTCAGAACATAATTCTGAGGTCCAAATCTTGGGGCTGGATTGAATTTTGGCAAGTTTACGATCTTTCAAGTTTCAGACGGACTTCGAGGGTTCGGGGTCCGGAGGTCAGGAAGACGCTCGGGCAAGGCCGTATAAAATGGCAATGACGCAATAGAATCCCGAGAGGGGAATTCTAGAGGTCGAAGTCCAATGAGGGTTATGCCACCTGAAGAAATTTGAAGAAAATGAGTCACGGATGGCCATGGGAAGACCCGAGCCCAGGAGACGTCGATGCTATTTCGAAGAACGGTCGCCGCATGGTGAAGCTCTAAATTGAATTTCCAGCCACTTAGCAATTGATTTTTCATTTTCTAAAAGGTGGGTTTTGAGCAGAGGGTATAGATTTACTTAATTTCAGTTTAATTTTATATTTTACCTTCATCAAAATGTGGAATTTCACAAAACAAAGGGGGAGGGCGTGCAGACGGTAAACCTACCTTGAAATCCCAAAGAGCAAATTGCCGGATGCGTGGAGGACGTCGGAAAAGCACTCAGACTACAAGGCAAAAAATGCCTAGATGCCGAGAGTTCTCCAACTTTCTCTATCACTCGAACAATTGACAATGACGACCGAAAAATTCGCTTTTATAGCCATACCCACCATTAATACAAAATTGAATTCCTTCGTACGGCAGTAGGTGGACTTGGTAGGTTTAAAAAACGCAGTCAGCAGCGGGAGGTCCGGAGTCCGGTGGTTGGGAAGACACTCGGCCATGCCCGTCGAAATGACAAAGCTTGAGAGGAAACCCGAAAGGGGAAACCCAGAATGGGAAACTCGGAAGGGGAAACCCAGAATGGGAAGCTCAGAAATTGCCATAGACGCCAGAACGACATTTTGACAAGGAAAACCCGAGTTAAGCCGAGACTTAGCAATTTTTAAAGGGGGTGACTTTGGTCAAGCTCAAAATATGGCATTGGGAAATGCACCGACCCTTTGGGGCACAAAAATGGGTACGCAAAACGAGGCAGAACAAAAGGGATCCGATGATTGAAAGGAGGGAAGAGAGGGTCCCCATTCCGAATGGGGCGTGTGTGCAAAAGGCACAACAAGAACCTCTATTTTTGTAACCTGGTGAAGATTGGCATACAAGTTTTTTGTTTTTCCTACCAAAATTTTAATCTTCTACATTGGACAAATGTCAAGTGAATTTTTGACAAAGACAAATAGGATGATATATCCTATTGATAAGACTAGGTTAAAAATTCATTACTATGGCTTGTTTCATGATAGTAGGATGATAATATCCAAATGATGAAACTTTAGCTAAATAACCAATATTTTGTTTTTATTTAGTTGACACTTTATGGTTTGCAAGATTTGAGTTTTAGTTGAAAAGACAGTTAACCTGTAGGGACCTATCCGTTTATAGTTTCTAGATAGTGTCTATGTTGAAAAGATACTTCTGATTGAATTTTTTTTGTGTTATAGCTATTAACTAAATTGACTAATTTGTTTGTAAGCTCTTTGTTTTTTGTTGTTTTTGGAAGTGCTAAAAAATAGTTTAGAAGCGCTAAAAAAGAGCGTTGAAGCACAATTTCATGGAAGCAATAAAACAAAGCTTGCAGGCACTATGACAGTTTTTGGAAGCGCTATTTTGAGAAAGCCGCTAAAACAAAAGTTAGAAGCACTATGATATTTGATCGAAGCGCTATTTGGATGAAAGCGCTAAAATAGAATATGGAAGCGCTATGATAGTACTCTGAATCACTATTGGACGGAAGGCGCTAAAACAAAATGTAGAAGCATTGTAATATTTTATTGAAGCATTATTTTATGGAAGCGCTAAAACAGTGTTCAAAAGTGCTAAAAAAGACCTTGGAAGCGCTATTTTGGATTTCCTTATTGAAAAATTTAATTTGGCCTGGTGAAATATTCTATCATTGGTTGCAGGATGGAGGACTGATGTATGGGTTGACTATGATTATGATGTTGTGTAAGATCTCTCCTTTGGAAAAAGGCTTGTGAATAAAGAGGTTCTAAGGCATAATCACTAGTATAATCTCTAGCAAAATTGTGATACCTATGTATGAAATTTCTATGATGAAGCAAGATTTTTCGACTCATACAAGAAACATATTTTTCTCAAAAGGTTTTGGTAACCAAGTGGTATCTTGGGTTTCTTAATTTTGATGGATTTCTTGACAATTTTTTTGGATTTCCAATCTTGAATCATGAATTTTTCTAACTTGATTTGATTTATGATTCTTAGGATGATCTTTTATCTGATTTACAAAGATTTGAAAACATAGCAAGAAAATTGTAGAATAGTTTTCTTTAATCCTAGAATCTAAACAGATAGTGTATGTCCAAGAACCACGAATGGTGGTCCCTATTGATTTCCACTATTTTTTTTTAACAAAAATACACTTCAGATAGAGTCACTCTTAAGGTCAAAAAGGTCATCATTATACTCAACAACCCACATCTTAAAATTGCATTGACTCACATAGCCATGTCACCCCTTAGAGGGCGGCTGTGTTTTTGTCATTTACAGGTGTGTACTCAAAGTTGGATTTCTCATCCCTTGAGAAAACGGTCCTTGGAAATTATATGGTGAGCGTCTTGGGGGTAGATTCTTCCTTGCCCTTGCACTGTGAGTATTACAATTTTTGGTTACTAACTCAACTGGATACTATGCTATGGTTCTTAGATAGGTTTTTCATGTGGTGTGACAAATGATAAAATCCATCATGAGACCTCCCAATCTTTAGAACAAATATTTTAGGGATGGTTATCTTGCACACTACCATCAAGTTTGACTTTCATCAACAACTCGCATTTGTTTACAGTGGGTTGGAATCCTTGGCTTTAGGTGTTCCCACTTAGGTCATTCCCGTAGGTTGAGTACTTTTTCCCACTACGGTAGGCCTTCTAAAGGTTTTAACAAAAGCATAAAATTGCATGAAAATAAAGGATGATTCTGGCGTTTTGATCACCCAGTTAAGGGGAGAGCATAAGCCTATTCACCACACAAGCACAATAATCAATGATTTATTTTTAAAACCCAAAAAGACAAATTTTTCTATTCTATGTGAAGATTTTGCTTCACAAAAGTCATGGTGTCAATTTTAATTGATATAGAAAAAGGTGTGATGCCTATCCTAGGATTGATAAATTTTAAATCTAGTGAGTACCCTAGGATTGCTTCTTTTTAGTCCAAATACATCAAAATAAAATTCTAGCCGCAGTCATGTCGGATCTAGATAAACACTTACAGAAGCGTTGAAATAGAGAAAAAAAGTGCTATAGTTTACAAAAGATGCGCTATAGTCAAAAGAATTGAAACAAAGATCCAAAGCACTATACTTTTCCACATAAGCGCTATATCAGATGTGATGAAAATGGGTTGCCACTGTGCTAAAACAGTTCATGGAAGTGTTATAGTTTACTTCCCAGAAGCACTAAAATAGCTCTCAGATGTGCTATAGTTTTCTGGAAGCATTGAAACAAATCATGTAAGCACTATAGTTTCCCATGAAAGCGCTATATTATTTGTCAGAAGTGCCAAAAAAATCTCACTCGTGCTAGACTGAACACGCCAGAAACCCGTACGACACTTTTCAGAAAATTTCTTTGAAATATGGGGTTATGCCCCACGGTGGGCCACAAATTTTAATTGTGAATAAGTAAACACTTCTTAATACGACATTATATCAAGAGAATTAATCAAACTAAGCTATTAAAAACTAAAAGACTCTTGAAAGTGTCATATTGCTCTCTATCTCCGAAGATTTATTAAATCATTGTGGCTCTTAGATCGTGTAAGCACTATGACTATTTAAAATGACAATTTGAAAAATGAGAATGATGCTAAATGTAGGAAAATAATCCTATTAATGATTAATAATCTAAATTGACATGAAACTGATAAATGAAAGCTACAAAAAACTAAATGCAACAATGATTTTGAATTAAAGCTATGATTCTATTGATGCTATGCTTGATGCTTGATTGCTTTCCTGTACAGTAAGATTGCATAAACTTGGGATTCTAGATGTTTTCTTTGTTGAATGAAGCTATATTTATAGATTTCTCGGCTGCAACTTTGCACAGGGGCAGAAAATAAAGGCTTGGATTCAATTTGGAGGATTGAATGGGGAGAGATGGAGGAGATGGAGAAGATTGTGGGAATGGTTCCTACCCATGAAAACACCAGGCAAGAAGATAGGAAGGATTGTGGTGCGGGAGCACCTCGACTCTTCAATTGTAATGTCTTAGGAATTTAGAATTTCATGGGACCAAGTTAAAGAAATAGTTAAGTGTTTAAAATTGTAGTGATATATTCCTAAAAAGAATTAAATGATAGTTGTAACCGAATGTAGGTATGGGCATATCAGGTAGAGGAACGGTTTGTTTAACTATCCTAGAATCTCTATAAAGAGAGAACATGTAACTGAATAAAGAGGAGAGGAAATATAGAGGGAATAGAGTGCAACTACGAAAAAAATAGAGAAGAGAGTAACAAGAGGGAGGAGAAGGCCAGAGAGCCATTTATAGTATGCATGTTTTTACAATGTTAATATATGGAATTCGATAAAGAGGAGTTTCCATTCCCATTGTGTCTCTATCTCTTCTAGTTTATTGTTTTGCAAATTGTGAATGCAGGTTAGTTTTGAGGAACTCTCTATTGTTGTGAATGCCATGAATGTCTTGTTTTCGGGTTTCTTTATGACAGTCCCGAATGGAATGGGGGAAATGGTTTTATTTATCAGTTTGCAGAGAATTGTGAGAATGTGTCGATGCTGTAGGATATGTAGTATTGTGTGTTTTGTAGGATGATGCTTAAGAACATGTCTTGATCAGGAGTGATCAGTAGTGACCAGTAGGTTCAGGAGTGAGAAGGGTGGATGAGCTGCAAAACTCATTTTAGTATATGCAGAATTTGTTTGTATCATTTCCTCCACATCAGATTGATGGAAGAGGATTGAGAGATGGATTTCCAATTTTTCTCCAATTTGTCTCCAAATCTCCCCATGAAGATTGAATCAATTAATTTTGACATAATTTTGACATATAATATCTAATTTGGTAGTTGAGGAAATAGAGGAATATTATTTATGCCTTAATTTAATTATTTTTGATTTATTTAAATTAGCAAAGAGGGGAATAAATAATTTAATAAAACAAACTATAGAAGTTTTACATTAAATTAAAATAGAAGAAATATGATAATTAAACAACAAAGTATTTAACCTTTGTTTAATTTATTTAAATGATGTGATAGAATAAAATAGAGGAATTGATAATTAAATCAAACAAAGTATTTATTTTTGTTCATTTAATTAAGATTAAATAATAGAAGAACTAGAATAATTTAAAATAAGAATTTAAACATGAACTATATAAATAAATATTTCTATTTATTTAATAGTAGAGTAATTTAGGATAATTAATCAAATAAATTGGATTCTCGAGACAAAATTTAGGTGTATACAATATGCACAAATTGTGTCAATGCATTCATGTTCCATACAATGTGATTGTTACACCTAATCTACTGCAACTAATTTCACTTCCATTATTAATGCCTATTGTTTATGGAAGTCAATGCACTCATGTTCCATACATTGTGATTGTTATTCCAATTACCAATATATATATATATATGCCAACATATGTACCAACCATGCACTTCTAAGAATATATTGCAGTTACAGTCAAATTGATTTCATTTATATTATATATGCCTAGGAATGTCAATTACTTGTATGCATTAAAACTGTGTCAATGTATTTTTGTTCCATACAATGTGATTGTTACACCTAATCTAATGTAATCGATTTCACTTCCATTCATAATGCCTACTATTTATGGAATTCAATGCACTTGTGTTCCATACATTGTGATTGTTACACCTAATATGCTCTAATAGATTACACTTCAATTCTTAATATACTATTTATGGATGTCAATGTATCTCAGTTTCATAAAATGTGATTGTTACACCTGATCTGATCTAAGTCATTTCACTTCAATTCCTAAATTAAATTGATACCAACAATTGCATTAAAAATTTCAACATGCACATTAAAGGAAAATAAACTATCCATGCATCATTGTGACTTCAAAAGTGTTTATTGATTATGTTTATCATTTCTTCAAAAAAAATTTGTAATAGTTGTATTTCAATCTAAAGCTCAAGTGAGGCCCAATCCAACAAAAAAGAATAGCAAGATAAAGTTGCATACATGTTAAAAGACAATAAATCCCCCCTATGCAAGAACCTATTGTAGAAACAAACAACATTCATCAACCTATTGAGGCAGTCCCAGGGATTTTTGTACCTGCAAGTAGGCCAACATGAGAACCATGAGAATGAGAATGGTAAACAGGGGACATGGACAAGGCCCTAGAGGATGTGGAAACCAATGGGATGTCCACAAGGGGTGTTGTTAAGAAATGGGGAATCCAACTACAATGATGAGAAATTGGTTAGGTAGGCTCACAACAACTTTAAATAAGGGTCCTCCAATTGTCTTCACACAAGAGGAGGAGGGTATTATCATATATTGGTGCACAAATATGGTAGATTTTAGCCATTAAATTGAGATTATCAATCTTAAGGAGGAGGTTTCCTAGATTTTCCAAACTAGACCTAACCCTTTCAAGGATGGGATACCTGGAAAATCATGGTGGACTAGATTCAAGAAGCATCATCCTGAATTGACATTATGCACAACAAAAGTTCTTGATAAGGATGGGGCAGTAAATTTGTGACCCACAATAGTATTTGGATTCTACAAAACACTATTAGAAGCCTATAAAAATAACTCGTATGGTATAGAAAGAATATGGAACTACAATGAAATAGGTATTCAAGTAGGAAGAAATGTAATAATCAGGGTTTTGGCACAATGAGGCATTAGGAACATCTCATACATAATTCCCAAGGGTTGGGAATGGATAACAATTATGTGTTGTGTTAATTCAGTTGGTCAGAGCATACGAAGGTTCTATTTGTTCAAGGGAAAGATGGAGTTGAAAAATTGCATTGTTAACTACGAACCACTTGATTTTATGACCCAAGAACACACATGGATGATAAAAGAGATTTTATGGACTAGCTGAAATATTTTTGTATCTTAGTTCCAGGGGGGTGTCACCAACTAATATGTACCTTCTCATTTTTTATAGTCATAGAAGCCATGTTTGAATGAAAACTATCCATGAGACAAGGAGGTTAGGAATTGATCTCCTTAAACTACCTACACATACGTCACACAAGCTACAACCTTTAGATGTTAGCATGTTCTCACCTTTAAAGTCATATTTCAAATATGAATGAGCTACATTTTTGACTAGACACCCAAACATTGAAATCATAAGGGGAGAATTGACAGAGCTAGGCAACAAGGTATTGCAAAGAGAATTGACACCATCAAATATAAAAGCTAGTTTTAAAAGGATGGTATATGTCCCCTCAATCCTAATTCCCTAGTGGTCGACATGCATCTGAGTGAGACATATCAGATTCATGACACAAAGGATGATTTTGCAGTGTGGAACATGCTTAGTATTTTGGGAGCTGTAGTTTCAAAATATGAAGTTGCATAGATATTGTAGAGTGCAATGGAAAGTCAATTTCTAGAAGGTGTAGAACAAAAATTTCATGAAATGGTGAATAGCTAGCTTGAGAAATTTACCAACAGTCTCATTCTTGACTTACATTATGAAAAAGAGGGGAAATTTAACATTTCCATCTCCATCTGCCACACCTCCAAATAAAATAGTACATTACTATGTAGATGGAAGCCAAGAAATTCAAGGTTTAGCCGAGCAAGAGGATTTCATTGACTCCTAAATCACTAAAATAATTGAATCCCAAACTGGTTTGAGAATCAGTAGATTCTTGAAGCTACCACATCACAATGTCAATGCAAGAATGAGAAAGTCTACTGTTGGGGCTCTTCGGGTGAGTTGATAATCTTAGTTGTTGACAAACGACGATTACATGACTATCATAATGGAGTAGGAGTAAAGGAAACAAGAGCTAGAGGAAATACAATTTAAAAATAAGTAACAAAATGAGAAGAAAAAAGCAACATGGATTGTGACCTTGGAGTTGAAGGAACAAAGGAAAATTGACAAGGAAATATAGTGCAAGGAAAGAGAGTGGCTCAAAATATTGAAAATAAAGGAAAAAGAGTAGAATAAGGAGCAAGAGAGGGTTCAAAAAGAACAATAAAATAAGGAAAGATAGATCAAGGCTTCCCATAGAGCCTTGTTGTGATATAGATGATTGAGCACTCTTACAACACCTTTATTCAAAAATCACAGTTTTTATTAGGAAATAATGAGCAATAAAATCACACACTTTGTTGTAGGTAATGTGTGTTCGAGTCCTAGCCCATCTCAAGTAAGTTTCTCTCAATTTTCAGTTGGATTGACTTTTTCACTAGTAACCCCATCACATGTAAGTTGCACACAATTTAAAAATACAAATGCAAATCATTTAATGACAAGTCAAAATGCAAAAACAAGAGATGAAAACACATCTCCAAATTGTTTTATTGGTTACTTTGATTGAGGTTGGGAAGGACCAAATCTACAAGTCCACCATATTTTGGTGTGTTTTAGTTGTGTACTACAAGGTCATGTTTGTATTTATGAATGCCAATGTCAGTGTGTTGCAACTCTATCTTTTTTGGCTTTGAACTAATACTATTTATCATTGTGAATGAAATTTTGTTCTATACAATGTGATTGTTATATGATGTTATTTTGTGACCCATTACAATTTGATGTATGAAATGTAAATTTTATTCAACTTGTAGTGTATATGAAAGACAATTCAAATGTGTTGCATAAATTTTTATTGTTACACCCAGTCCACTCTTTTTGCAATGGACCAGTTTCTTTGAGTTCAATTATTAATACCTACCAATGATTTCAGTTCAATAGGAAAAATATGTTCATGATGTGCATAATTTGGTTGAAATTATTTGGTTTTGGTACAATGATTCAACTACTTTTATTTACTTTATGGATAAAAATATGTTTTACAATTGGATATTAAGGGTCTCCACTATTTTACAACAATTATTATGTTTATAATACCTAACTTTCCACATTGACAATTCCAACATATATAATCTTGTCCTAGATTCAAAGATAATTAATTATAAGACATAACATTTCAAGGAACTCAATCTTATAACTATTTCAGAAAATACATTCTATGTTAATAATCTAAGATTTGAAAATGCTTAAGAAGACATTTCATATAGTCACTCAAAAGGGTTTTAGACATGTCTAAATTTGACAAGGATTGAAATCTGATTAAATTTTGTTTACAAAAATTATTATGTTTACAATACCTAACTTTCCACATTGGAAATTCCAACATTTATAATATTTTCCTAGATTCAAAGATAATTAATTATAAGACATACCATTCCTAGAAACTCAATCTTATACAATATTTGAGAAAATACATTCTATGTTGATAATCTAACATTAGAAACTACTTAAGAAGAATTTTTATATAGTCACTCATAAGATCTAGCATACATGTCCAAATTAGATAAGGATTGAAATATGATTCAATTTTGTGTACAATAATTATTATGTTTATAACACCTAACTTGCCACATTGACAGTTTCAACATATATAATCTCTTCCTAGATTCAAAGATAATTAATTATAAGATATAGCATTCCAAGGAACCCAATCCTATACAATATTTCAGAAAACACATGTACAAGTCTACTGGGCTGATAAAGTCTATAAACAAAGTATAATAATCTCACATAATAATATAAAAAACAAAATATTACCACTCATAGAGCACTTGTTAACATTACTCTCTACCAAAAATGTGATGTATGTTTTGATGGATGAGTACAACAATGTAATGGGAATAAAGGAAAACTATAGTATGAAGTTACATTTAGGACTATATATATATATTGTTGTAAGGGGGAAATCAGAAGCATATGAAAATCAACATAAATGAATCAAACAAAAAGATTAATTCAAAAAAAGATTATGATTCCATACCCATTACTCATGAAATGAACAATATGAACTTATTGATTTCAATGAGCTAAGTATTAGCAAACAAAAAATAAAAAATGAATTCACTAAAATATATCATTACCCATCTCATGTCAAAGTGTATTCACAATGGTGTTGGACTGCGTTGTATCAATGTGAAGCCTCTATTATGTGCTTACAAAATCTCCAATGTGCATTTTAATGGTGATAAAAGATGTGTGTAAAATATCTCAAGAAATTGAATGGAAGTTCAACATTACTTCGTTGCACAAAATATGTCAATTCTCTGATATTTTTTAGGATGAAGAAGATTGTTAAATAGATTTTACATTTTTCAAAGAAATAGTGAAGATTGCATAGTAGAAAATCCTAATCAATAGTTCAAAACCTTTGAGAGGAATTAGATGGGAAGAATCAGTGGATTTAGATTACACAATCGGTGTGATTGATGAAATCAAGTTGAGTGTTTAGTGGAATTGAGGAAATAGACTAAGAGGTTAGTGGGATTGAAGAGTAGATGAATCAATTAGGAAATAGATGAATCAATTAGTCAATCAGAGTGAGAAATTTATGGTCATAATTTTCTAAATCACAAAAAGGATGTGAGGGTAATTAATTAATTTTTGAGTTGAACATGCAAGTCATGTTTGAATTTTATAAATAGTTATATATATATATATAAAAGTGGCAAGCCACTATAATTATATTAATATTAAAATATAGATATTACAAAACCTTAGTTCAGATGAGCATACCGGTGGGAAAGAACTAGGAAGAAAACCCTTGGTTATAGCTCGAATAAGTACATAAGATTTATAACTAAATTCCATGTCTGACTCTTCCCTAATATCAACCTCTTTACTTTGATAGATGGCATACCCCTTTTACATTTTTTAAAAGCAGCCCTGCTGAAATTTCCAAAATACAACCCCATTACATAACCAAAATACAAAACCTTTACAATATTCCATCGACAAGATAGGCAACATGTCTCACTGATCTGACCACTTCAAGCCTTTAGAGATAATCCGTCGATCAAAAATACATCCCAGGTGTATCACTAATTTTTCTCTTTCAAGAGGAAGCATCCATGACTTGGATCCCGAGCCAATTGAACCTAAGCATGCATTAGAATTTGCGTTGATTGAACCTGAGCTTGAATTGGAACCCATTCAAACATCTACAACCTCAATACAACCAACAACATAGCTCCACTAATATGAAAACCCATTGACATAGATCCCTTCTTTGGCATAGTATTTCCATGTTCTTTTGAATTGCTAAGTTACATCGATATGACCCTCATCAGGATAGCACCACCGGTAAATCTCATTGGGAAAGCACGACTAATACAAATCTCATCGGGATAACTTCCTTCATCAGTATAGAAAATAGAGATCATTTTGACAGTCTAAGTCACGTCGATAGAACACTCATTGGCATAACTATAGTTAGGTTACACTGAACTAATCAATAAGATCGAAATGGGAATTGAACTCTCTATTGGTGTAAAATATTTGGGTTACACCAACATTCAATAGCCATAAAAAAAACCACCAAAATCGGTAAAAAATTCTTAGGTCCAACAAAAGGCCAATGTTACCTCAATGCTACTAAGACAGTAAGACTCTCCCCAACGGAACTTCTCAACCAAACTTCATACATCGACATGAGTTAGAAAAATCACATTGATAATTCAGGTCACACCGATAGTTTTCATCGACAAGAGTGACCACATGTCTCACCAAACATCTTCAGTTTACACCAATGATCAATAGTTATCAGCAAGAACACCAAAATTGGTATAAAATTCTTAGGTCCAATCTAAGGCCAATGTTACCCCGATGCCACCAAGATCGGTAAGACTCTCCCTGATGGAACTTCTTAGCCAGACTTATAGCATCGACATGAGTTAGAAAAATCACATCGATAATTTAGGTCACATCGATAACTATCATCGGCAAGAGTGACCACATGTCTCACCAAAAATCTTCAAGTTACACCAACGTTCAATAGCCATCAGAAAAACCACAAAAAACGATATAACATTCTCAGGTCCAACCGAAGGCCAATGTTAGCTCGATGCCACTAAGATCGGTAAGACTCTCCCTGATGGAACTTCTTGGCCATACTTCTAGCATCGACATGAACTATAAAAGTCACGTTGATAATTCATGTCACACCGACAACTGTCATTGGCAAGACCGAACACATGTCTCACCAATCTGACCACTTCAAGCCTTTAGAGATAAACTGTCGGTTGAAAAGAAATCCCAGGTGTCTCACCCAATTTTCTCTTTCAAGAGGTTTAGGTCAGGATATTGAGGTACATGTTTCCAAAAAACTCCCACTTGATGAATAAATTTTGTCACCTCCAGAGCATTCAAGAACTACTGTGATTCTTGGTTCTAAGGCCCTTCAAACTAGCAACAAGTTGGCTAACTATAATGAACTGATGTGATCAAATTGGTATATTGGCAACATCATCAGGTGGTATAGAATATACTTATTAATAATCCACCCTATCGTCATAGATTTCCTAGTCATCATACCACTACTGACACACTAGCCCTACACTTACACTACCTTGCTTACCCATCTGACTCACCCTTACTTAACTTTCACTATTGAGATCTAACTAATATTATAGCACACACCTAATTTCCAATTACACATGTGTTATTAGATCACCTAGAATGATTCATTTTTCTTCACCATAGATTTGGATAGAAACAATTCGCTTATAATTAGCTAATGTCTGTGTGATATTAGAGTAACACACTTGTAAATGCAAGCATAGACAAATCACAAAGAATATATTTTACATAGATCTAACCAGATCATAACACACCTATAATTGTCAATTACATATGAGTTTCCAAATCATCTCATTGGCACATCAAAAAGATAACACATAGTTATGGATCATATCCTTTTTCATAAAATAAGTCAAACCTTGGCTAACATCCATTATAGATATTTAGCTATAATATGATGTTATTTTTGAAATTTCCATCAAATTTCCCAACAGTAGATCAAAACTGAATTCAACTTTAACAATTACTTTCCTCTTTTGAAAGTAAGGCTTCTAAAATAGGATGAATCTTACCCATTTCATCCACATGTGTCACTTCATTTACTAGTTGATCACATCCATGATTTTCCAAAAAAATTGCAACCATATTGCCTTCTCTATATGTATGCAAGAATTGATAATTTCTAATTTTACCTAGCAAAAATTAGATCTTTTTAGAAATATATTCTAACTTCCAATTCTAAATTTTATGATCTCGACATACATTAATTAAAATCGGTGAATCTTCTTCAACTTGAATCATTGGAAGCTTAAAATGAAATACTAACTTCAAACCTTGCAAAAGAGCTTATGCTTCAATAGCATTGTTAGTCCTAGATAACAATTTGAATGATTTAGCACATAAAACAAACCTCTATGATCTCTTATTACCACCATTGCTCCAAATAAACTTGGATTCCCTCTAGAAGCTCCATCTATATTCAATTTATAGATGCCAAACAATGGAATCTCTATTTAATTTTTGAGTAAACTGATGAAGATTACCTTTGAAAGGCAAAGATAAGTGTAAGAGAGGGGGACCAACCACTGCAAGGCCCCAGGTCACAAAATTCCAAGAGAGAAAGGCTACCCTAACTTACCTCAATTCAAAGGAAGGTTAGGATAGAAAGGATGAGAATGATGAAGACTATGTGTCCTTCGATCACTTTGCAATCCCAAGAGTTGAAGGGAGACTAGATGAGTTGCTTCCTAGAGTCAAATTTGCGTCTCAGATAGATCCTTTTCTGAGGATAGAAGCACAGTTCTGGGATGACAGTGTGGCACATTGGCATCTCATGACAAGTGCGCTTGCGTTCGCATGACCAAAAAACCAGAGAAATGAGGTTGGAATCTCGAGAAAGGACTGACATTCTAGTCTAGTAGTTTTGGGAAGTAAAGAACAAGACTAAGAAAAGAGAAAGGTAAATACAGATATGATAAAAGAAGTATATTACCTTGAGGGTGATGAAGATAATTTCTTAGAATGATCCTCTCACCATATTTCTTTGAGATCTCTCCACCTACACACAAAAAAGGGGGAAATTTTGGGGCTATTTAGGGGCCTGCCTCAGTCAGACCCTCGTCTTGGTGTTTCCACCTCCACAGACAACCAAGTTTGTAAAGATAGAAATAATAATAAAGAAAGGAAATATAAGTTGTGTATGCAAGAAACACTACAAAACAGTATGTGCTTACTCAACCAAATATGATAGAGGAGAAGAGAGGATCTTACCACCTTTTTCCAAAGCGCTCAAGGCTTGTGGAGGAGTGAATGAGAGGAACTCAAGCCTCTACTGTCATGGTGTTTGTCACGCACTCGAACTATCAAAGTGATAAAGTGGTAGATTATTGCAATGGAGTGAAGAATTATTCTATAGAGCTTGAAAGTGAATGAATGGAAATGGAGAGATTGCTCAAATCGATCTTGCAAAACTTGAGAATGGATGGAACGGTCAAGAATATGAAGGAGAAGATCAAAAATGGACATATTCAAGTTGGCTAGTTGAAGAGGGACATTACTCTTTGAATTCCAATTGAAAATGTAATGCCTCTGTAGTCTCCAACCATAGGAATCTGCTAGGGACATAAGCGCTCCGTGTGGATGTTTGCGCACTATGTGGGCTTCCCCGACAAAAATGCCCACACCAACACACAAACAAGGTGCCAAGTGGAACGTAAGCAGCGGGCTTAATTTGAATTAAGCTGTCACCTTAGGTTTTCTAAAGTGTAAGGGGGTAGAAGGGAATTTTTGTTAGGGGTGAAAATTCATGCTCATACAATAAGAATGACCAAGAAAGAAACAACTTTGAATCCCAATCAGAAAATACTAAACCAACATGTTTAGATTTACACATAGAATAATTTACAGTTTTAGATATTGCCCTTTCCAATGATAACAACATCTAATCAATATTCAATTTCTCTTTCCTAAAGATACATCTACTTTTTTCCCACCAAATAGCCCATAAAATTGAAGAGGGTATAATACACCAAATACTTGCAAAGAAGGAAGAATTATACAACTAAGGACAACTAGAAAATAATTTCCAAATAGTATTTGGAAAAACTATCTGCCAGTTCATTTTAGCCACAAAAAACAACCAACAAACCTATGATATCAGACACAAAAGGAAAATACGATTGATATCTTCCAGTTCTTGATCACAAAGCACACACTTAAAAGGATTAGCTATCCTTAATTTTGATAACTTGTCACTTGTAAGATTTTTTTTTTGAATAGCTAACCATGAAAAATAGTCTACTGTAGGAAAAAAAATTGAGTTCCAACAAAATTGACATGCTCTTTGGTTTGACATTTGAAAATTAGCTTGAGAAATTGATTTGTATCCCTCTTTAACTGTATAACAACCAGTTTTTCCTTTAGACCAAATTAATCTATCAGGATTCACTGAAAAATAAACTTCTCTTTTTTGAAGGATAGATGTAATCTATCCTTTCTGACTATCATTTATTGCTTCATTTGAGAAATATTTCCACTTAACTTTACCCGTCAAAGGATCCACATGTTGAACACAATCTTTTACTTTTTTTCCCCAATACTAAGACAATAGGGTTGTAGTACTCTCAAAGTTAAAACATTTAGCTAGATTCTGATATCCATTCCATGAATCTTTCCAAAATAGGGCTTCATTACCATCATTTACCTCCCAAGTTAAATGAGGTAAAATATTTTTTATACAAGAAACTAGAAAACTCCACATTGTTGATCTCGAAGGTGGATTTGCCACAGTAAATTTTTTGGATAAACACTGATTATCTAGATAGTTGTACTGCATAAGACGACACCATTTTAGTGAAGGTTTAGCATACATTCACCAAACAATTTTAGCTCCTAGAGCCAAATTACTTTCAACCAAATTATGGAGACTTTCTCCACCTTTAATATTCTCTAAACACATTGTTTCCAGAGAAATCAAAGGTATTTTATTTTTGTTGTCCACATTACTAGAGCATAGAAAGTTTCTTATGAAATTTTGAATTTGATATATGATGGACTTTGGGGATTTTAGAACTTCCATGTAATAATTGGGAATTGATGATAACATAGATTTAACCAACAAAATTCTCCCTGCTAGTGATAACCATCTACCTTTCCAAGATAAAATTTTGGCTTGAATAATTTGAATGATTTTATGCCAATAAGAAACCTTATTTTGACCTAACAAAAATGGAATACCAAGATATTTACATGGCAACTAAGATTTTTAAAAACCAAATTACCTCACAATTCGCTTCTCTATGACAGGATTTGTATTGAACAAATAAATTTTAGACTTTTTTCATTTACTTTTAGGCCTGAACCTCTAGTATATTTATCCAATAATGACTTTATATGCAAAGCTTCAAAGATTACAAATTTACCAAAAATAAAATTATCATCAGCAAAAAGAGAATGTATCACTGATAAATTAGTATTTGGAATAGAGACACCTTGGATGGTTCCCTTCTCATGATCTTTATGAAAAGACCTGCTCAGAGCTTCTGCTAAAATGATAAATAAAAATGGTGACAATGGATCACCTTGGCAAACCCCTTGTGTAGATCCAAAAAACCCAACTTTTGAACCATTTAGTAATACCGAGAACTTGGCTCCTGATAAACATGCCATTAGCCACTTCCCCCATTTAGGTGAAAAACCAAAATTCAATAACACCTGATACAAAAAAGACCAATCTACCCTATCATAATATTTTTGCATATCAAGTTTAATAATCATGGAGGAAAATTTATTTACAGCAATGGAGTGCAAAGTTTCATGAGCAAAAATTGCAACCTTATAATGTTTCTCTACCTAGAATGAAGCCCCCCTATTCCTAGAAAATAATAGCAAATAGAAGGGGATGTAACTAGAGATAAATGGCCTTTGTAAAAAAATTATTTATTGTGTTGCAAAGTGAAATAGGCCGAAAATCAGAGAAAGTATTTGGAGATCAAATTTTGGGAGTGATAGCAATATTGATGACATTGAATTTTTTCAACATACCTCCATACTTTCTTGATTCCTCCAATGAATTTAATATTTCAACTCCAATGAAATCCCAAATTTTTTGATAAAAAATGGCAGTGAAACCATTAGGCCTTGGGGCTTTATTAGGAGACATGGAGAAAACCACCTCTTTTAATTCTTTGAGAGAAAAAGGAGCCAACAACCTCCTATTATCTTCATGAGAAACCAACTTTGGGATATCAAGTAGAAGCTCTTCTCTTTCCCTTATTAAATTTTAATTAACATTAGTATTTGTAGTTAGTAAGGTAAAGAAAAATTTGAATGCTTCATTTTGGATCTCTTCCTCTTTAGTAAGAAAAACTCTTGATATACTATCTTGAATTGAGAAAATAGAACGTTTTTCTTTTTTAATTTGAGCTGATATGTTATTTCTTTTGTATTTCTATCACCATCTTTTCACCATAATTCTCTTGGTTTTTTCCTCCAATAGACTTCCTCTCTCTATAAAAAATCTTTCCATTCCTCATGCAATTTACTCTGTTCTTCAAATAATACACTATCAATCCCATTGGAAATGATGCTTTCATTTACCTCTGCTAACCTTTTATACACCAAGTCTATATGCACAAAAACATTCTTAAAAATAAGCTTATTCTAAATTCTTAACTATTGTTTAACATTATCCAATTTCTTGCTCAACTGATACATTATGGAGCCATTAAAGTAGGGTGAACTCACCCACCATTGCTTTATCAAACAAATAACCATAAGATGTCTAAACCACATTTCCTCAAACTTGAAAGAGGATTGAAATTTAGATTTTACTTTTTTTTCTAGAAAATCAAGTGTAATAGAAAAATGATCAGAGGCAACAAAAGGAAAAATTTCAGATGTCAATTCAAAATCACTTAAGACCCAATTCAGAGAGATTAAGAACCTATCCAATCTTTTTGCAATTTGGAGGAAATTTTTCCTCCTATTTTTCCAAGTAAATCCCCCATTTTGTAGAATTACATCCATCAAAGCATTATCTTGAATAAAAGCAGTAAAATCCTCCATGTCTCTTTTTGGAGGGCATATGGCACCTTTTATTCTCTAATAAACTTTTAATTGCATTAAAATATTTTATTAGAACAAATTTATCTTTCCCCAACCCATCTACTTTCAGTTTCAGAGTTTCCCACAACAACTTCTTACCAACTATACTATTAGGCCCATAAAAATTCAACAACCAAAAAGATAAATCAAAATGATTTATCTTCATTAACTGCTAGTTATGATAAAAATAAACATTAATAATGCTAATTATTTTAGCATTCCAAAAAGTAATAAATCCCCTTGAAGAACCCTAAGATGGTGAATGAGAAGATTCCCATTTGTGCCACTCCTTATTTATTTCTAGAAAAGTCTCATCATAAGTTTTAGTTTCTTGAAGTACAACTATATATGTCCCACAAGAATCTAATTGATGCTTGATTTGGGCCCATTTTTTAGGGGCATTAATGCCTTTGAAATTCCATGATATTAGCCTCATTGCAAATTGGGAGAGAAAAAATCTCTCCTTGGCATTTTTTGTTTCATGCCTAAGCCCATATTAACATCTAAAGTAAACTGAATGCCTGTTGATATTTCCTTTTGTAACTTAGTAGCCAAAGACTTTCTACCCCTTTTGGCAGGTGTTTTTTTACTTGGAGATGGAGATAACAAGGTCTGAGATATTGATAACAAACCCAAGTTGTTTTAAGACTCCCCTTCCCCAAAAAACTCAGAATCAATATCATCTATCATTTATTCTCTTGCTGATACTAAAGCCTGATCAACAAATTTCTCAAACTCCGTCTCAGAAGGAAAAACTGAGGAATGAGCATTAGAAACATAAAAATCCTCGTAAGATGGAAAAATGAAATTATCCTCATCCACTTGACCATCAAATATATTTATCTTTTATTCACATTGATTTGACAAGCCAAACTGTGTTAGTATTGAATCACATTGATTCAATTGTTGAAAACTAAAAAAATTGAATTGAGGAACCAAAATATTGAGGGAATGAAGAAAATATTAATGGGAGACAACAAAAAATTCTCCCAACCAGGAACAAAGGAGATGATAATATGATTGAAGTGAGAACTAGAAAGGTTTCTTACTACCCCTGTATTACTGAAACCAGGCAATAGAGCATTTTTTCCCTATAAACAAGGCAAACTATCATGTATACGATCTTCCACATCAAAAAAATCTGCTTGAACACCCACATCTTCCCCAACTGATTTAATCTCTGAAATTTTTGAAAGCCCTACCCAGAAAGGGACTTGTGGCATAAAATGTAATTTTAAATTAGTGATAAAGTGGCACCACTTAATACAAACATCAAAAACCTTAGAAAAGAAATACAAATCAAACTCTCGCAACCAATTCTTGGTAGGAGAAGAAAAAGGAACAATTGATTGTTCATTCAAAGGATTTATGGAAATTTTGGATGATTTCCTATTAACATCCATGTTCAAATCATCAAACTCCACACAATTTTTTAAAGGATGAATAGGAAAATGATAGAGAAAATAAAATTGCTTTGGATCCTCAAAAATCACCTTTTATTTCCACAAGCAATGGATTGACTTGATATTAACAATTTATGGGAGGATCTTAGAGACATCAATAAGAGCACAAAGCCTGACTGGCAATGATGGATTAGAGAGAAATTGTATGTCTTGGTGGAGAAAAATTTCCAATTGATTACCTAAGATCTCAATAATGCACGACTCTCTCTACTCCAAGTGTAAAAATTGCGACTGAACCCAAAAAGGAATGAACTTAGCCCTAGTCTAAATAGGGCAAAAATTAGGAGTCCAAAGGGTTTAAAATAAGCCATTACCCTCATAGATCAAAGATTTTTTCCTATAGACCATGTTCCTAGAATATTTGTCAAAAAAAATCACTACAAAGAAATCCTCTCCTTTATCTAAAAAGAAAACTTGATTTGATCCTTCCCATGTTTGAAATACCCAATGTTTCAACAAATCAAGATCAGGAGAGAAATACCAAAACTTACCAATGAGGGCCATGTCCTTAATATCATCAATTTGCGGTTGGAGCATGGAATCAGGAAGTGTAACATTGACTTGATCACTTTCGGCTTCCATTCCTTTCTTTTAAAACCCTAATCCTTATCCTTCCCCTACAGATGGGGCTTTGGATGATTTGTTTGAAAAACCTCATTAATTCCATTAACATTTAGACCCATAAAAGCCTTCTTATTGATGAAAATGTTATTAGGAAAAGTAAGAGGAGATCTCAAAGGAGCGGAAGATTTAGGGAAAACAAGAGGAATGTCATTTAGAAAGGTGGTTGAACAAGAAAAATCCAAATTTGGAATGAATGGAGACCTTGAAGCCAAATAATGGGAAGTAGAAAAAACCTTATGACCACATGATCGACTAGAAACCACATCAGCCCATGAGTGAGAAGAGCTTGATGAATTTGCAAGAGCTTCAGATTCAGGGACACAAATGTCAAATGGAGCTTGCTTCTCCCTAATCAGAGATTTCTTGGCATGTGAATTACAATGGTAATTCATATTCAAAGGCTTGCTATCATGTTGGTCAAGGATCCACTCCCCCTAATGGAAAACAGAACCAAAAAAACAATTTTTCCCATTAAAATTGCCCAAAATTTCCCTTTTCACTAATGGAGATAGTTTTCCATGAAAACTTAATGCTGACCTATTAAGAATTGGACCCTTAACATTGGAAAAACAAGCCACTGGAGCCCTTCAAACCCCATGAAAAACCTTGGGCCTTACAGAACGAGCAAAAAAGTTTGAAATATTACCATTTCCATCAAAATTCGAACTTCGAATAGTGCGGTCCTCCATCTTAGATTTTCGATTGCCTAAAAAGGTCTACATAAATAAATATTTATATTTTCTTATTGATAATGTTTGAATAATTAATTTAATTATTCTGTTTAAAAAGGGGGAAAGTGATTTAGTTAAACTATTAAGTATTAATAATTTAATTGATTTAGGGGAATAGGGAAGATTATTGACATAATTAAATAATTGATGTTATTTTTATTTAATCAAGAAGAATAAATATTAGATAAATGATAAAATAGTGAATTAATTAAAAAAATATATACTATGTAATTAATAGGGGGAATTAGGTTTTTTTATGTAAATGATATGAAATGCAGTGATATTAAATGATAATGATGTCAATGACGAGAAAATGTCATTCAGAATGTGTGATAAGTGTAAGGTCATTTTTACATATCTACATTTTCCCCCTCTTTGAGACAAAGTACCGGTTGCTTTGTTTCAAAGAATTCAATTTTAAGATCAATATTTTAAAAAATTTATATGCCCCATTGTGTCTCGATAGTTAGTGGAAAGGTGGTAGGATAGTGGGCTACCCCCTCGAAAGGTTGGCTAAAAAAATCAGTTTTTAGGTCATGCTCGTGATAATGTTTTATTTCAATTCAAATGCATAGAGGACAAAAAATTAAGCTTATAGGACCCTCAATTATAGTTCAAATATTCTCGAGAGCTCCTAATTTCAATGTAGGAGGGTTTCCTAGGTAAAAAAATAGGGTTTGGGGGATCAACATAGGTAATTAGGGTTCAATTTACCTCATTTGCATTCTCGGTGTTTAGTAAATTTTTGTCTATGGGTTCCTTGATTTGGAAATTGTTGGTTCACAATGTTGAGGATTGCAAGAGCTAGACATTACACAAAGGCAGTTTGTGAGTTTGGGAGGCTCGTTGGCATTAGTGCAGTGGTATGTACCCTCTCCTTTCTTCTTTTTGTCTTTTTGGTTTTGAGTAATAAATGCTAGAAAAGATTTTAGGAAATAGCGATAATTTCATGAAATTTATGCTTTTGTGTCATTCTTGTTGCTTTTGAAGTTTTTGATTGTACCACTTGCATTTTAATAATGCTTTTTATTAAAATATTCTCTTTTTCTCTAGATGTATGCTTCTTTTTTTCCTTCGCTTAAAATCTTCACTGTTGACTTTTTTCATGTGAAATGGTTGCCATTGTGAAGTTTGTTCATTTTTGAGAAAATTGGTCACTTTTTTTTATTTGTGCAGCTATTGAATTTTTTGACTGATTTTGACAAAAATAGGTCTGCTATTGAATTCCTTGACCACTTTTATCAAAAAAGTAACCGAATTTTCTATTTTTGAAAGTTTGAGCCAGTTTGTTTGCAATATTAGGGTCATTTTGTGTTTTTGTAGCAAGTTCTTAACATTGTGGGTTGCATGTTTGTAGGAGGTTCTCAACTACTTTACTCAAGAGAGAGATGACCCTGTGAGTTGTTTGAACTTATTACTAGTTTCCATGAGCTTGAGTGGGATGTCTTGGATGTTGTGGGGTTACAAAATATCTACTACATAACACCGATTAGATTTCATAGAGAGATGATGACCACCCCCACTGAGAGATGGCATTTTGAGTCATCATACTTTCATTTGTAGAATAGTGAGGCCATCATCACCTTAGAAGATATCTAGAGGATTATCCATATCCCCATTCATAGAGATATTGTTACTTATGATGTCAGATAGGGTACCCGTGCTATGTGGAAATTTCTTGATGTCAAGCATCTTCAGGTTGTGGAGTCAGAAATAGACTTGTCTCCATTCATTTGTACTGCAAATATTGTTTCTTTAGTTCTACGTGCTTTGGTCTTGGGGCTCGTCATTCCTAATTTGTGAGGTAAATAGTTTCCATTTTGTTGGGGTATATGTATTAAGTAGATGTTCGATCATGGTAATAGGTACACATGGGGCACTTGTCTCCTTGCACATATATACAAAGATATGTACAAGGGTTCCTATTAGGGAGGAAATTCCATCTCTAACGGTGTTACATTGTTGCATGTATTGGCTTGGGAGCACATCCTAGTGACGAGACTTCATGGTGCCATGGATTGGGATCCAGAGGATCCATATTCTTATAGATATGGTGATTATCTACACTACACTTGGCCTGGCCAACTATCTTATTGACATCATGTTATTGATGATATGCTTGTCTTTGTTTGGAGGCCATCATTAGGTTGTGAGTCCTAGCACAATGATTAGGATCAGCTTCCATTTTGCAGGTAGACACAATGGTTGATCAACCGTGATGGTCAAAAGATGAAGTGTTATTTACCAAATTGAGTTCTCCACTAGTTTGGAAATCGACATGCATGACTTTTAGATGATTACCATGCTCTCTTTGGGAGGACCACCTGAGAAGTTAGGGTGTGGGGTCTCAAATATTTGTCTATAATTTCTATTATTGAGTTTTATCATCTTGCCCCATTTGGATGGGGATGGCTTGTCTAACTAGTAGACCTAGCTACTATAGCTAATTAAGATTAGTGGTGGGTCTTTTGTGTTCCACTCTGATTTATAAATCTTGCTAGCTTTGGGCTAGCTATAGGTATAGAAGATGTGACCAACTGTAGGGGCAAGAGAGAGTGGCTTAGGATTTATATTGAGTAGTTCGGTAGGGTAGGACATGATGCCCAATAGGATCAGTAGGATGAAGGAAAACCTGATCCTATGTAGTAGGATCAGCCAGTGGCATAGGATCCTCCCCCACTTGGGGATGTAGTAGCAGCAACTTAGATTGCTTAGTTGACATCCGAGAGAGACATTGAGATAGTATGGAGATAGGATGCCAAGGCACAAGTTGTAGCCTTGACTGTAGAGTGAGATGTTGGGAAACAAGAGAGAGATGGTTTTAGATAGGAGAGGGATGCAACCTGATGGGAGCTAGCTATAGAGAGGAAACAAAGGTTAGATGTACATATCTCATTGTCTTCATCTATTCTTATGGCTCACCATCACATCTAAGTGAGAGCATCTAGTTCGGTGGTCCACTTATTATCAGACACTCTACAAGGCCTTTGTTCTCAGGGCATAGTGACAACCTTGTTTTGGAGAGCCTAACACGTAGACAGGGGTGGAGTTAGGTGGTCACTCTGTTAGGTAGCCTGATCAGCCTCTAGTTATGCCACAACCATCACCTCATCAAAGTCAGGATCATTAGAGGTCACCACATTTAGACGACCATCAAGGCTGAGGGTTCTTGATCTTTTGTGATGTATATTATATCAAAGATTTTGTAGACATGATTTTTATATACATTCATTGGTCCAACTGAGGCTTTATATACATGTATCTTTTTATATTATGATACCACACATGTGACTTTATGATGTATATGAAATTCTCAGTTTTGATGATATATGAGATATACCATGTTTCGATTTGAATTTATTGTGTTATGAGATGATTATGGGTGATGATGCATGCTTATGTTTTTTACTTTTCTGATGTATGCATATGATGTGGATAGATGGATGATTTATATATCGATATGATATATGATGTTTAATGATGGATGATGATATCTTATATATGTGATGTTCAATTTATACATGATGCATGTTGTTTTTATTTCCTTACTATGGTCATGATATGTACTGATGAAATTGTGGACACAAGATGGATGTGGTAATATAGATATTTTGATGCAAGATGGAGCTGTTAGTTAGAAGAAGTGTAGGATGATTTAGAGAGATGGATAAAATTCAATGTTGTTAGTTATAGATAAGTTTTTATTTTTCTTGCATAGAGGCTTCGTATCTTTTAATAATCCTTTTTGATGTAGAAAACATACACAATGCACCAAGATATTAATAACCAAGGTGGCTTTGTATCCATTGCATGGAATTTGACTCGACATACAAATAATATTGTTGCTCATAGTAGACATACAAAAACTGTAATACCCCTTCATTTTGCTTCTCGTTTCATGTTGTTTTATGCTTTGCTTGGATCGCAGCTACTTTGATATTGGACACATTTTTTATTATGATGTTTTGATTGCTACTCTTGAGTGACAACTATTATTGTGTGATGTGATTATCTGATTTTATTTCACATGCTTTGATGAATTAATGATGTCAGTAGAATTATCATGTGATTATTTATGTGAATATTGTTTATGACATTAGTGTCAGTCTTTGATGAGTGTATTGGTGGAGAAGACGGGTTCGCATCACTCGCTTGCGAGCGCCCTGCGAATCCGAGATTTCTTCTTCATGGTGTGAATTATATGCTGGATATATTATGTTGTTTACTTGATTTCAGGTTGCAGGTACATGACATCGACTCCACCTGGTTTCACAGGTTTGAGCGTTTCGATCCAACGATTAAGTTGAATGGGAGATAGTAGCTTGGTAACATGTGTCAGGTCTACACCCCAGCCTTAGTGTGTCGTCAGTTCTGAGTATTGAGTCATGTTGTCTCTTATTTGATGTTAAATAATGTTTTGAAAAGTGTTGTCTTTTTAAATAGTCCTTTTAGAAAATTGCATTGGCTGGAAGAAATGTTTATTTTTATAGTATATTAATGTTATGCTTATTGGTTATTTTTAAAATGATTATTGAAATTAAAGTTAAATTATTTAATTTATTAAATTTAAATCTCAAGGGATTAAATTTAATTATTAAATAATTGTAGGTAAGTTAATTAAAGTTAAATTATTTAATTTATTAAATTTAAATCTCAAGGGATTGGATTTAGTTATTTAAATAATTTAATAATAATTATGTAAGTATATTTGATTGTTAAATTAAATTAAATCAAAAAGGGAATTATGTGAAATTGAAATTTTTCTTTAAAGTCAAATTAGGGTCTTCCAAAGAGGAGAAATGAAATTAACTTTTAAATTCAATTTCTTTTATTGAATGTGAATTAGGGTTGCATTAGGTTATTTTGGAATTTTGAGGAAATGATGTTTTATAAGATTAGGGTAGAAAAATTTGGGGATTATTCTTCCTTCTTTTTTCACAGGTATGGTATTTTTGGAGAGGGTTTGCACATGAAAGTTTTGGGAATTATTTTCTGTTTGGAGATTTAAATTGAAAGGAGAGAAAATTCTGTGAAGAAGGTGGAGCTATTGGATCAAAGCTTGCTGGAAATTCTTTGCATTGTGGAAAAAGAATTGTGAGGAGCTCAAAGGAAACTCTGCATCAAGAATTTTGGCTATTTCCTGTGGCTGCAAATAACCAGGTTTTCTTTTATTTCTTGCTTTATTGTTCCTAGTTTAATCTATTTTCTAAATGATAAGAAATTGCAAATGGGTGATTTTTCTTGAAACCCTAGGTTAAACTTCAACATTTTGGTATTCAGATTTGTTTTTCAAAATACAAACCCTTTTAGAAAATTTTGTTGAAAAACTCAAAATCAATGTATTACTTTTCCTTTGTTTATATTATTTGAAAACATGAAGGATGTCTTCTTTTAATATTTTTGGTCTTTAAAATCTCTTGAGCATGAGATGTCTATTGTTGTAAATTTTATTACTGGTTTAAATTTATTTCTTCAATTTCACCAGTAAATGTAATTCTGGAAAAAAAATTATATGTATGTAAATATACATTACATATATCATATTTTAGATATGATACATATAATCTATATTTACATATATATAGATTTTTTATTTTATTGTGTTGTAATTTCTGTTTTGTCGCCGGTACGGCGAACGTACGAAAATTCGTACTGCGTACGAAATTTTCTTGGAAAATTTTATTTGAGGAAAAAATGTTATGTGTGGGGGGTTCGGCCCCCCACTGTTTTTTTTTGTTTTATGTGGGTACACAGTACCCACTGGGCAGTGCGCCCACCACATGGGGGGACGCACTGTCCAGTGGGGACTGCGGCCCCCTCCATCCACTATTGTCGGCCGTTGTACATAGAGTACAGTCGGCGCAGGCGTTGCAGGTCTGCGGACTGTCCGCGGGTACCGTGGTACCGTCCGTCGGACGAGGTACCGTCCGGACCCGTGTGCTTTGTTTTTTTAAATTTTTTTTTTTTGTTATTTTAATTCGTTTTAAATTTTATTTTATTTTTTATTTTGATTTTTGTTTATTTAAATTCGTTTTAAATTTTATTTTTATTTCGATTTGATTTATTTTATATATATAATATTTAATTTATATATATATATTATATGTATTTTATATTATATATGAATATATATAATATTTAATATATATATATATATATATATATATATATAGAATGTAATTAATATTATATATATTGTTTATGTAATTTTAGTTAATGTTATTCTTGTATAATCGATTTATTGGATCAAGAAAAATATTGATTGGTTAATGTAAAGTCTTGAATGAATTATTTTACTTTGCTACGAAAAGCATTAGATAGGAACATGGTTTTAAGATAACCAAATGTAGTATTTTTCATTGCCAATGCATGATTATATGGATTTCTCTTTTAATGATTACTTTGAGAATGGGTGTTGAGTTTTGGATTGTAAAGTCTTCTAGTGAATGTGGGTCATTCCCTTGTTAAGTTATTGTTTTTGATTTTCCCTTGGGTAGTGTTACATGTTTCTAGTTTCCTCCTAGTGTTGGAGTGGATTTCTTTGTGGTTGCCTCCTAAGATAGGAGAAAGCATGTTGGTTCAGTTCTGTAACACTTGAGTAACCCTTGGAGTTTAGATTGTGTAGTGTGTTATCCAATTAGAAGAGTGGCTTTTGTTAGGGGCCAGAGCCCAAAGAGGTAAACCGGGTAACCTTCAAAAGTATTTTTAATAAGTGATAACTAAAATAATATACTTAGATGATTAGGATGCATTTCACATTAATCAAGATAAATTAACCTCACTCATAGGCACAAGGGCTTGTTTAGACTTGGGGTGAGTGAGAAGGCCTGGAATGGCAAGATCACTATCTTGTCCTTATGAGAGGTAGTTGATTCCGCTTGCGTTAGTATGAGTGTCGGGATTCGGTTGAGGCCACCAGGATTTTCGAAACCTATGAAGAATGCCCAGAGGATATCTCATGACAAATCTTGCGATGACACTCTATCTAGGATAACACTGTGTTATGTTGTGTGTATGGTTTCTTTAGTACACTTGATTATATTATGTCTAGAAGCAATGTAACCATGATTAGAGTCAAACTTATTTTGTGCATATGAGTGGTTGAGTCAGCTTGTACCAGTATGAGTCTGCCTTTGGTTTGAGGTAGTAGGTTTCTCGTCCATGTTACCTTGTTACTATCTCCTAGCATTGGGGGTGGGCCTACGGGTACCACTTGGTTGGGTGGAACATGCACCAAAACTGTTGGGTCCCCTTGATCTTCAGTACTTGGTGGTGAGACTTCTTGATGGACATCTCGCATTTCTTACTTTTAATTCTTGTACTTTGTATCTCATATTGTAATGATATTGATTTACCCCTCTTATGTTATGAGGTGGGCCTTGTAATGATCATGCTTATGTATTTTGACTCATTCTGGGAATGAGGATTGTAATAGATGTATTTAATAGATTTTTGTAATGAATGCTTCATTTTTATCTCGTATCTTTTTATGTTATTGAATGTTATTACTTGAGTTATTTACTTTCAATGTATTTTAGATGTTGTATGTTAATGGGGATTTATGTAATCTCAGTTATGTAACCCTAGGGGATGTTGTCAATTATAGTTGAACATGTGGGTTAATTCACTTCTTTTAAAAAAAAAAATTGTACGCTTGTTTAGTGAATTGAAGCTTCCTCTAGGGTTGCATGGCGGGGCATTACAAACCATGTTAGCGCATATGGTTGAGTTGTATTAAAAAAATTCAGACTAGTTACATAGATAGGTATGAAGTACCTAACATGCAATTGCTACATGAATTATCTCAAAACAACTTCCATACACAACACAAATAAATTATTCACCATGGTAGTACCATAAAAATATCTTACAAACAAAACAATCATAAATTGATAGTTTAATGCCACCATTCCTTCTTCTCTAAATCGTTATGGAAATCTTCAAGAGATCCTTGGAATGTGGTGTTAAGATAAAAAATGTTGCAGTATCACTTGCCATAGTTTTTTAATTTTTCATGATGAAATTTGTTGACAATGTCTATTGTAGGAACGTTTTATCCATTAAGACTCATGTTTAGGATTGTTGATATGATTTTCAAATAGGTATGGTAGTCTATACTTAGGCATTGTTTTAATTTGATTGTGATATAATCGTTTCTATCTTCACCTTGGATTTTTTTTTTTTTTTATGGTTGTTTTGTTGGTCATTTGTGTTGTCAAAGCGTGAGTGTGACAATTGTTTATTATGAGTCATGACTTTATTGTGGTTGTGTGATAATGGAGGTTAGACCTTTTGTAATTTTTTGAGTATTGATGTTGTTTTTGTTCTTTTTTAGGAATTGTAGAAAAAAATAGGGGGACCTAAAGAGATTGACCTAGTGCCTTGAGGACTGATCAAATATTAGAGTTTACTACGTAGTGAATGCAGATACATCATAGTTTAATTGTATTGATTGAAATTGTTTTTGGAGTTTTCTAAATTTTTATGAATGTTTTGAATTTTGATAAGATATTTGAATATTTTTATTTTTTGTTTTGGGGGCCTAACCTAGGGCCTTGAGGGATCATCAGTTATGATGGCCTTTCCTACGTTATCCACACAAAGGCTTGTATTTCACTTGTTTAATAAGAGTATTTTTACGAAAAAAAATCAATTTTTCAAATGTTTTTTGTGTAATTTGATTTTTTTATTAAGTTTACAAAACCATTATGAACACCTAAGGAGACTGACCTAAGGCCTCAAGGGTTGATAATATATAATAATTTCCTATGTTATACATGTAGAGACCGCATATTTCAACCGGTTTTGGGATTTTGACATTTTTGACTTTATTTTGATTTTGTTAGTTTTTTGGATGCTTTTGATTTTGATAGTTTATTTTTATCATGATGGGATTTACAAGGATGCAATCCTGTACTATTTTTTTAAATTTTTACCTAGTTTGAGACAAGATTATCTTCATTAGGGGAGACAAATTTTGATAGTGCGACAAGGTTCAACACTTCATCAGTTATCAAGCCATGGTTGGTTTGCATATTTTATTATGAGATGAATGGGATGGATCCTTTAGATAACACTAATAAGTAATGATACATGTCCTATTCAAACTTAGCTCTTTATTTCTAGGTCTTTACTATGGTAGATGTCCTAGAAGTGCTACAAAGTGGTTTTTACTTAAAGAACGCTTTATTTCCTTTTACTATTTTTCTTGATTTTTGATTTTTTTTTTAGCTTTTTTTCTAAGATACTCTGATGTGCTTAAGTATAAAACCTTTTAAGATGGCTACTAATCAATGTTTCAGCTAGAGGTTCTCCTTTAGGAGTAGCTAATTAATAAGCTCCAAATACATAGCTTTTTGTTATGATGAAAGGACTGAGCTAGTTGGGTTCAAATTTACCTATGCCATCTTGATTCAGCTGTACCTTTTGATTATCTTTGAGTACCAAGTCACCAACCTAAAAGTTTTTGTTTTAAATATTTTTGCTGTAGCTTTTTTTGAGTCGATTCTTCTAAACCTAAAGATTGTTTAATGTGCTCAAACACATTTCATCTAAGAGTTCTAACTCATTCAATCTAGACACCTAATATTCCTCATTATTGATCATGCCTTTTAGGGATACTCATAGTGAGGGGATTTTAACTTCAATAGGTAAGATTTATTTAGATCCATAGACCAAGGAAAAAGATGTGGAACTTGTAGGTTTTTGAATGTTGGTTCAACAAGCCCATATGGCTGGTTTTAATTGTAAATGCCAATCTGACCGACATCACTAATAATATTTTTTCACTATTTTAAGATGGTTTTATTGGATGCTTCAGCTTGACTGTTTCATTGGGGATATTAGGGCATGGAGAATCGATGCTGGATAGAAAACTTTGAATATATTTATTTGATATCCTGGTTTTTGAATGGGGTTCCATTGTTCGTTATTATAGTTTGGATAATTCCATACCGATAAATCAGATAATTCAAGGTGAACTTGGATATTTGTTTCCCTGTGATGTAAGTTAATGGAATTACTTCTATCCACTTTGTGAAATATTCAGCTGCAGTGATAATGAACTTGTTCATGTATTAGATGAAGTAGGAGAGATCATACCTATCAAGTCTAATCCCCACTCCAAGAAAGGCCATGGCATTATTGTAAGCCTTAGTTCCTATGCTGATGTGTGAACAAGGTCACTTTGTTGTTGAAATTGATGACATTTTCTTGAGTATAAGATGCATTCTTGTTCCATTGAGGGCCAATAATATGGCGTTCTTAGAAATTTCTGTACTAGATTAGGTCCACTTGTGTGAGACCCATAAATACCTTTGTGCACTTCCTATAAAGTTGTTTGTGCTTCTTCCTCATTGAGATATTGAAGTAATGTTTTTTCCTAAAATTTATTTGTATAGGGTATCTCCTAGGATAGTGAATCATGAGTAGCTATGGATATAGGTATTATTTTGGCTTTTCATTAATTTAGGAGGTATGGTACCATCCTAGATATATTTAAATATATCTTGGTACCATGGTGAGTTAGGACCAACAACATCACAAACTTGTTCTGATTTTGAGATATCAAATGCCAGTATGAGTAGTTTCTCTACAAAAAATTCATACTTAGGAACTTTTTTTATAATGTTGAGAAAGGAACCTATTGTCGCCATAGCATTGATTTCTCTATTGTTGATCCTAGGAACCTGTTCAAAGGTGATGATAACAAATAAATATTTAAAACTATCCACCATTCTTTTATATGGTGTTATCTTGTCATCCTTTGTTTGGTTCTCATCATTTACTTTCCTTATTACTAGCTGAGAGTCTCCATAAACATACAATTCCTTTATCCTCCATTCAATGTCCATCTTCAATCCTGTGATTAACACTTCATATTCAAAATATTATTTGTACATGGAAAAGTGATCCTGTTAGCCTTAGGTATACTATCTCCCTATGGTTTGAGAAATAAGATACTTGCCCCTAAGCCATGTTGAGTGTGGGACCCATTAAATTACAAGGTCCAACAACTATATTGATTAAGTAAAAGGATGTTTTCATCTAGGAATTCTACTATTAAAAGTTGGTGGTCATCCATTGGTGCTTCTACTAGTTCATCAACTATGATTTGTCCTTTGATAGCCTTTTAGATTATGTACTCTATGTAAAGCTCACTTAGTATCATTACTCATATAGTGATCTTACCTCTTAGAGTTTCTTTTTCCAATAGGTACTTTAGGGGATCTAATTTTAGATCACATTTATTTGTCTATTCAAGATGTAGTGTCACAAATTTTGTGCCATAAAGACTACATTTAGACACACTCTTTCTTTGGGAAAATAGTTCAACTCATAGCCCACTAGTGTTCAGTTGATATAATAGATCACTCTTTCCTTGTTTTTTTCATCTAGTTGTGCTAGGAGAGCTCCTAATACTGGCAGTGTTGTAGAAACATATAGGATAATTGCTTTATCCAAAATTGGTAGCATTAATATTGGAGGAGTGAGTAGGTATTCCTTGAATTTCTAGAATGCCTGATCACATCTATCATCCCACTTGAATGTGATTTCCTTGTGTAGTAAATGGATGGAAGGATGACACTTTTTTGCCAACTGTGTAATGAATCACATGATGGACTGTAGTTTCCCTTGTAGACTTCTCAGTTTCTTCAATATCCTTGGAGGAGGAATTTCTAGTATGGCTTTTACCTTGGCAGGATCTACCTCAATACCTCTTATTGATACTATGTACCCTAGCAATTTTCTAGATGTTACTTTGAATACACACTTCTCTAGATTTAACCTAAAGTTATATTGTTCCAACCTATCAAATACTTTTGCTAGGTTGGTCAAATGGTCATCTCTTTTGATGGATTATTCTAGAATATCATCTACTTGATCCTCCATAGTAGTATGCAATATATCATGAAATATGCAAGTCATTTCTCACTGATAAGTTGCCCTTGCATTCTTTAGGACAAATGGCATGAATTTCTAGAAGAAGGTTCCCCGAGCACAAGTGAATTTTGTTTTATGTTGTTGCTTGAAGGATATTTTTATTTTATTTTATTTGGAGAATTCATCCATTAGGGATAACATTTCATGTCCTACAATCATATCTACAATTATGTCTATGTTGGGAAGAGGGAAGTCATCCTTTAGTCAAGCCTTGTTCAGATCACAGAATTTTGTGCAAATTATTATGCCCCCAATGGAATTTGATATTGGTACTAGATTCAACACCCATTGAGGATAATCAATTGGTTTGATGAAGCCCACATCTAACAATTTCTAAAGTTCTACTTTTACCAAAAGTGTTATTTGTGTATGCATCTTTCGTAGCTTTTTCTTGATGGGTTTAGCTCTAGGGAATAAGGCTAGGTGATGTATGACTGATTTTGGATCTAGCCTTGGCATGTAAATGTATATCGATATAAATTTAATTCTCCTTTCATTGATAAATGTCGAGAAGTTAAAATTTATTCAATATCAAGTGATGCTATGTGATATGTGATTTTGGGTGTTTTTGATGTGCCAACATTGATAGGTTCAATGTATTTGGCTAAGAGGGCTAATTTATCTTGATATTATATGGTGGGGAGATTGAATGTTTTTGATGCAAGAGAATCCCAAGTTGCAAGCAATATTGCATCAACCAAAAATATTGGCATGCATGTTTCCTTGCATTTCAGTAGATAATTGTTAGGACCCAGTTTTAGTATTTCATACTGCATTATACCACATTGTAACATTAGAGCTTAAAGAGTAGAATATATGATATTTAGTGCAACATCTACATCATATCCAAAATTTAAGTGTTTTGGAGATCCTAGAATGAAGATATCGCTAACAAAATATCATCTATAATTGGACAGAGAGCATTCACAAACCTATCTTGGATTTTCAAGTGTGCAGACCTATCCCATGACTTGTGGAGCTCAATAAATCATTTCATAAGGATGAAAACTCATCGACGAGCCTTCATTCTAATCCGAATCATGTTTATCCAAGGATCCAATGAGAATCATATGTTTTGGCTGACCTTCACACGTTTCATCAACTTTGGGGTTTGAGACCTCTTGATGCTGACACAGACTTTTTTTGGAGCTGCAAATTGATATATATATAAGCATTGTGTGATTGCATTAGGAGAAAGTGGCAATAGTAAGTAGATATAGGATACAAGGTCTTCGACCTACGTTATATTTTTGGGCTTAGCACCATCACATTTGCTAATCTGTAAGCTAGAAAGTAGGGCATGTTGCCTATGATTATTTGATTATTATGTATAGGGTAAATGCACCAATCTGTGATACAATTTTGGCTCTTAAGATGCCACTTTTTTTCTGAAATCAAAAAAATCTGATTTGCACGAGAAAATGGAGATAGTTACGCTCAAAATTGTGAGATGTGGCAAGAACAAAAGTTGAAGTGCTCCAATTCTAGTTTCTAAACTACTATTTTTTTTTGAAATTAATGAATATTAAGGGTCTCAAAAGGGGGCCAAAACAGGTCCTGTTTTTATCAAAAAAATAGCATAGTGCCTAAGGGCTCCCCCCTTTTTGATTAATGTTTTTTGAGAATTTCAAAAATCCCAATGGTGAGAAATTAGCTAACACTATGTAGTTTATCCTCGTTCTTTTGGATAATTTTTTTAATGAATATATAATATTTTATGAATTTTCAAAGTAGACACTTCCTGAAAAGATGAAATTTGAGCGTGCTCTCCCCCAATGTTTTTGCAAAATAATCAAAAATATTATTAATTTTTTCATCATGTGTAGAATGGAGTCTAGTTTCAAAAAATTTAATTTGTTCCATGTTCCGATGAACAATTAAAAATCTATCCTAAGCCTAGCATATGTTTGTTTTTGACCAAAAACAAAGGCATTTACAATAGAAGCCATGGATCAAAATCTTAACTAAATCAAAATGAAAAATAATTATATATTTAGGTAAGAGAGAGGTTAACACTATCATGGTTTTTTTATAAACTTTCATTGAAAGACATGCAAATGAGACAGGGAGCATAGACGAAAATATGAAGTAATTTTGCACCCTTTCAAAAATCACATCATTTTCATGAAATAGTTGTCCAAACCTTTGGGTCGGAAGCCCAATGCAAAAACCAACCCATAGGGTTGTTATTTCTCAATGAAACTTATTTGGTGTGCACCAAATGGGCTGCTTCATTTGGCGTGCACCAAATTTGGCGAGTGCGAAATGCCATTCATGACTTTTGGAATGCATTTTAGTAAACTCTTTGATTTTCACTTTCTCTATCAGGGAAACTATATACATGAAATAAACATTCAAGTATAAGTTGACATTTACATATGGAAATTTACTTTCTTATACTTTAAGTTATATTTCATGTATATATATGCAGGATGTTTGAGAGTGGTTTCAGATCTCTAGGAGGTATAATGCAAATTCTAGTTTTTGGAGGATCTTAAAAATTTCAAACAGTCAAATTTTAGTAAACAACATGTCAAATTTCAATAATTAGGAGGCCAAATTTTAGTACTCAGGAGGTCAAATTCCATCTTTCTCTCTCTATCACTCATTTTCATCTCTTATTCTCTAGACCTCTCTCTCTCTCACTATCTCCATCCCTTTATCTAACAATATCTTCCTTGAGATCAAGAACTATGTCTCTACATGTCCATCTCTCTCTCCTTCCCTCTCCAATATCTATCTCCCTCCCTCGTTCCCTCTCCAATATCTATTTCCCTCCCTCCTTCCCTCTCTACATTTCTCTATCTCCCATCCCTCTCCTTTTATCTCTATATATCTCTCTCTACTCTCTATATCACCTCTCTCTATACCTACCTATCCCTCTCCCCCTCTATCTCCCCTCTTTATCTCTCACTCTCTGCTTCCCTCTGTCTCTCCTTCCCTCTCTACTCTCTATCTTTCCATTCTCTCTCTCCTTTCCTCTCTAGTTCTCTCTATCTCACTTCTCTCTCCTTCCCTCCCTCCCTCTCTAATTTTCTCTATCTCCCCCTCTCTCTCTCTCCTTCCCTTTCTACTTCTCTCTATATCACCTCTCTTTCTCCCCCCCTCTCTCTCCCTCTCTCTTCCTTTCACCCACCTTTTCTCTCTACTTCTCACTATCTTACCTATCCCTCTATACATATTTATCTCTCCCCCTTCTTCCCTCTCAATCTCTCCACCTTCCTCCTTATCTATGTACTTTTCAGATCCATCACACATCTCTATCACCTATCTCACTTCTCTCTTTCCCCTTCCCTCACTACTCTCTTTCTCTCTATCTCACCCCTCTCTCCCTACCTATCCATCCCTCCTCTCTCTTATCTCTCTCACCTCTCTCTCCATCCCTATCTCTTCCCCCCTCTCTCCTTCCCTCTATACTTCTCTTTATCTCCTCCTCCCTATATCTACCTAGACCTCTCTTTATTTTTGTCTCACCTCTCTCTCCATCCCTAACTCTCCCTATATCTCTCCTTTCATATCTACTTGTCTCTACCTAGTTGTCCCTCTATACATATTTCTCTCTCCCTCCTTGCCTCCTCTCTCTCGATATCTCCACCTTCTTTCCCTCTCTAATTCTCTCTCTATCACCTCTCTCTATATCTCTCCTCCCTCTCTACTCTCTCTATCTCTCCCTCCCTCCCCCTCTTTCTATCTCTCATCTCTCCCTCTCCCTCTTTCTATCTCTCTTTTCCCTCTCTCTACCTGAATCTCTCTCCTTATATCTATCTCAAATATCCATCTTTACATATCCCTCCCTCCTCTCTCTCTTACACCAAAATTAACTCTACATCTCTTTGTCTAACCTACCCCTATATACCTATTTTTATCTCCCTCTCTCTTTCCCTCTCTAAATCTCTCTACCTTCCTCATTATTCCTCTACTTCTCTCTATCACCTCTCTCTCTCCCCCTTCCCTCTTTAATTTATTTCTCTCTATCTCACCTCTCTCTCCTTAAATATCCCTCCCTCCGTCCTCTCTCTCTATCTCACCTATCTATTCCTCCCTACCCCTTCTTCCCTCTCTCCTCCATTCTCTATTTCCCTCTATCTCCCCCTCCCTCTCCTTACTTACCTCTCTCTCTCTCTATTTCACTCTCTCACCTCTCTCTAAATCCTTATCTCTGCCTTGATCCGTACCTCTCCATCCATATCTCCTTACCTATCCACTTCTCTATATCTACCTTTACTCTCTCTACCTACCTCTCTCTCT